>VXBU01000232.1:342635-399263 GCA_013400315.1 Bombycilla garrulus | reverse complement strand
GCAGCCCGCCCCGCGGCCCTTACATAACGCGGCCCCTGCCCACCGCCCGCCGCCCCGCGCCGCCTCCCCCACGCACAGCCGCGCTCTCGGGTGCCCCGGGAGGGTGCCGCGCCCCGGCGGGCAGAGCTCGGCTTTTATCCACGAGAGCGTTTTGCACCGCTGCGCTGCGCTGCTCTGGACCGCGGGCGTCGCGTGGCCGAAGCCGCGGGTTGGGGGATGCAGCGGAGCGCTCGCAGCGCCCACAGAAAGCGGGCGCCGGGGTCGCTGGGGGATGGTGGCGGTCTGCAGGTGCCAGTGCGCCACACGGCAGGGACAGACGGGTGGGAAAATGACCAAACCCGGTACGTAAACACTCCCGGGGGCAGAGGAAAAAGATGCTAAGTTCTCCCCCCTCCCTTTGCTTTCCCATCTCCCACCTCAGCAGGACGACTCGCACCGTCCCTGTGTCCCTCTTTCTCCGGGGCCACATGTGCCCGCTGCCGACGACCAAAGGGGAGCAGTGGTACAAGCTGGGGCGCAGCCCAGTGTTTTCCCCAGTCGCCTCCCTTGCCGTGGAGAGGGAGCACGATGGCAGCCCCCACAGAAACCTTTTCCCGACCCCTGCATCTGCTGTGCACAGTCATGGCACCCAAATCATGTCCATGTCGAATTGCCACCAAGGATGATGGCCAGCCATCCAGTCACATCAGGGTGGCTGGTGTCTCCCTGACCACAAAACTCCTAACTGGCTGCAAATCTATCCCATGTGAGAACAGAACAGAATAGAAGAGAGCAGAGCAGTTGGGAGAAACCTACAGAGATCATCCAGCCCGACTGCCTGACCAACAGCTTAAAGCGCATTATTAGAGCTATTGTCCAAATGCCTCTTAAACGCTGACAGACTTAGAGCATCAACCACCTCTTTAGAAAGCCTGTTTGAGTGTTTACCACCCTCTCAGTAAAGACATGCTTCCTAATGTCCAGTGTGAACTCCCCTGGAGCAGCTTTGAATCATTCCCATGCATCCTGTCACTGGACACCAGGGAAAAGAGCTCAACACCTCCCTCTCCACTTCCCCTTCTCAGGACACTGTGGAGAGCAGATAAGTCACCTCTTAGTCTCATTTTCTCTAAACTAGACAACCCTGGCCAAAATAACCGGCCCTGGGCTCCCGACTCACTGAACTCTCAACCGGGTTATTTCAGCTCAGGGCAGTGCTGTGCACCAGAGCTGCAGAGCAGACCTGCCTTCACCCAGAGCTCGAATAGTGCCTGTGCCCTGGCAGCCCATCTGTGCCACACAGCACTACTCTGGGCTCCTCAAAACAGAAACACTTGTCTGGGTTTAAGCTCTAAATGCAAGTGAGTACCACTAAAGAGAACTCGTGTGTGGGCCCACTGGCATGGAGCTCCCTTTGAAGTCAGTAAAAGGCTTTGCCATTGACTCCACTGGCTGGAAGAATTAGCTGTGGGTTTGGGTGTTTTTTTAACATCATCAGACATTCATTGCACTCTCCCATGAGAGCAGGTTGAATTATCTGTTGTGAATAATTTATCCAGTGAATTTAGTCCTGTTCATGTATAAAAGTGCCATTTGCATTGAGAATTAGAAGTGTTCAATAAGAGCAATATGAGTGAGTGCATCATTCAACTTACAGGTCTCTTCCGCCTTTTGCCGGAGACAGAGGAAAGGACAGATAAGGCAGAAGCCAAGATATTGGCTGGAGGAGGAGGAATAAGTTCCATTTTACAGAGTATAGTTTGTAAACATGCCCAGCACTCAAAAGCCACAGAGACAGGAGACAGACCAGAACCTCAACCCAGATGTGCAAGTTCCTCACTTTGACTGTGCCTCCATAAATTGTACCATGTCATGAGTTTCCCCATTACTTGGTCCTGTTTCTGCTCTTTATACAGAGAAGGAAACTTGATAAAAGAGAGAGAATACCAAAAGCTCTTGAGAAAATGCAAAGAGCCAGGCATACTTTTGAAATTTGAAAGAACAAACCCTGATCATCTATCTTGGGAAAAAAAAAGTTAAAAATGGTAACAAGTAAGACTTGGCCACCTGAAATTCTCAGTTGTTGCACTTTCATCCTGGTGCTTTGCTACATTTCACCAATCCTTTATATTTCACCAGTTCTTCTTATAAACATTGGGTCCAATGGAAAGAGGCTCAGAGATACAAAAGCCAGAGGAGAGGTGACATAATGCTTCACAGCTGTCTGGAACAGACAACTTATTGTGTCTTCTTTCTTTTTGTGTCAAAATTTGTGGCTATGACAGAAGGAGTGGACTTTCAGCATGTTTTTCAGCCAGCTTAAAATCCAACTGTTAGTGGAGGAAAGTGACTTGAAGTTAACCTGAAATTGCTTCTTGGGAAATGTTTTGACAAATTGATTTTTTTCCTAAACATTTGGTTTCAATACTTTTTGCACTTTAAAAAACATTATTTAAATAATCTTGAAGTACCTCTGGAAATGGATAGTCATCCCTAAAAGGAAATGGTAAAGCGCTGAATTTTGAAAGTGATAAATGAAATATTCCCATTTTTTTCTTTTATCCTTTTGTTTTAACCTGAAGACACCTACAGATTCATCATGAACTTATGACGTGCTTTTCAGTCCCCTGAATTACTTCAGGGATTTCTATATAGCTTCCTTTCATCTCTGTAGGTCTGAAATGGAAGTCTGCTTCTGACAGTGAAAAATGTCATAACTCTGCGTGCTTGGCAAGGGGGAAGAACGATTGACAGACACCTTGCAAAGTGAAAACAAATGAGGAGCTCTAATTTAAAAGCACAGAGAGACTGGGAGCTAGTGGGGAGCATGCTTGATGACATGCAGATGAGGAGCAGCTGAGCCACTGTTGATGGGAGTGGCTCCCACTGCTCCTACTGCTCCTACTGCATTCCCCCCGACCTGGCCTAGCCTGAGGGGCATCCGATGTGGTGGAAGAGCTCCCATGCTGAGCTGCATGGCACGGCCACACCAGCAGGTTTTATTGTAGCTGAAGGGGATATCAAAATGGGTCTGTTCTCCAAGGTGGATTTTTTTTTTCATGTTTAGATTGAGTATGAATGAAGAAAACTGGACAAGAAACACTATATAAAAAATTATTCAAAAAAGGGTAATATAGAAAAATGTAGCATTTATAGGTATATGTTTTTTAATAGCGATTGAGGACTTTGTCAGGAAGGCTGTTCTCTCCTTGTTTCCTGGACATACCCTACAGCTGGTTTGGGCTGCTTATTAAAGGTTACTGTCACAGGCCGCTGGTCCAGCTCTCATCCTTGGCTCCACTGACCTGTGCTGTGATCCTCAGGAAGCCAGGGCTTTCCTCATTTCCGACCACGGTGCCCTCTCCAATGACCCACAGGCGCCAACGTCCTGTCCCAGCCTCGATCCCTACGGAGCGATAGAGCCACAGGGGCTCCCCCGCAGCTGGAGCCATCAGGTGGAACAGCAGGATGGGCAGTAATTACAAACCACCTGCAGAGCCTCCCCCTGCTCTGTCCCCAGTCATTACACCAGGCAGATGCTCCCAGTTGCCCCAAAGACTGCAGTCTGTGGCACGGAATGAATACTGAGTAACATCCTAGGTTTTATCATGTGTGAGTTAGTAATGGGAGTGACAGGTAGCAGACCATCTTGTACCTCATTTTGATAGAAGGTTTTGGTATTTCAAGGCTGCCTCACATGCTGAATGGGAGCACTGGGCACAGGGTGGCAGGACAGATGTGCTTGAACATCCTGCAGGAGTTTTTCACTTCATGCTTCATTCCGTGACTCCAGAGAGTCAGGAGCAGCCCTCCCAATATAAGCAGGATATGCTCAGTTTTAAGCCAGAAAACAGCCTGAAAACTGCCTGTTTTTTGCTGAAGTTGTTTAGCTTTTTTTTTTATTATTATTGGTTAGCATTCTCTATGGTTGCATTTCACCCATCTCATATACTATAGGCTCACAGAATTATTCAGGTCAGAAAAGGCCTTCAAGACCATTGAGTATCACTGTTAATTGTACATATGCATATATAATTCATGGGGCTCAAAGATGCTGCATCAATTTAAAATTTGTAGGTCTTCTTAATGATAAGCAGTGAATCTAAATCGCAGAATGTGAATTACAAGACTTTGCCTGGCACAGTGCCTGCATCTAGGCCCCAGCTGGTAATGGGAGAAAGTCAGCAGGCTTTTAGAAAGCAATGGATAATTACCTTGCCAGGGTCTAGAATTTAAGGATGAGTGCAGGGAGGCCCAGAGCAATAATGTGTCCATAGGGAAAACAGGCCCACTACCTGAAAAGTTACTTTGAACACAGCAGTTGCTTTTTACATGATTAGGTGTGCTACTGCACAGTTAAACTCTGCAGTGCATTACAGTACCAGGAAATGGGAGAGACGCTGTTTACTGGATTACTAAATCAATGGGCTCATTAAGAGAGACATAAGTAGTGTCAGATCTCTACTGATACCTTAAAATCTGCTTAGGGAGCCACTGGGACTAGAAAAAGAGAACAGTTAAAACCAGAAAAAAAATTCAGAAAAATAAATGGGGAAGTAAAGAATCCCTCTTATTTTCCATGTGAGCATTCTTGCCATAACACTTATCAGTGGCTCATACAGGTAAAGGGAAAAGGTGTCTGGATTTCTAGCATTTGCCACTTGTTTGCATTTGTCTCCCAATGGATCAATATCCTCTAATACTGCATATTTCCTTCCTCCCTCTCCAGCCCTTTCAGCAGCAGCTAACACCTCTTTGGGACAATTTGCTTTGTTACTCCTACCTCCATTTTTCCCAGGTGAGACCATTTTCCATATCCTTTCCTCAATCCAAACTTTTCTCAGCTACAGAGACATAAATACCGGAGGTGTGAAGTTCAGCATGACCAGAGCCTGGCTGACTCTTGCTCACAGCTCAAATCTGGGAACATGTCAGGGAAAAAGTTCCTAAGGGAATCTAAAAGATACAGTATATGCAAAGAAGACTAAAGAGTGGCACGTAGAAGATGAGGGATAAAGTGAGGAAACTCTATCAGACTGTCATCTCCACGCAAGCTCACCAGAAAATGCCTGAATAACATACAGAAAACTGTCACCAGCAAAATCTGGTATCAGTGCAATGTACAGATAGCAAAGTTCATCATGACTAGGAGATGTGCATGTCCCTGTACAGTCTATCTCCAGTCTCCAGGGAGATAATAAACTGTCATTGCTGTCTTTCATTGCCTGAAGAGCTGCAGTACTGGGAAGTGTTCAGTGAGCAGAACAAGACCTGTTTCTCAAAATAGAGACCTGGACTCTATTTTCAGAAAATTACATCTAACCTCCACAAATTTATAGAATTTGAAAGCGCCTGCTGCAAAGCTGTGTAATTTGAATAAACCAGAACCTCCCCTAAATCTCCAAGAAACCACATCAAACAAGAGCCAGGGTATAGCGTCTTGAACAGGTAACAACCATGCCCTTCCACAGCATAAATGTGGAGGAAAGAAGAAAACAGCCGCTAACTTTTCACATGTTCAAACATTGGCTCAGTCTAGCCAAAACGGGACTAAGTCTCATTTCATGAGCCTGGCAGACTGTGTGTTAGACTTGAGACTTCCTAGTGAGGACTTAATGAGAGGGAACATTGGTAACATCCTTGAAGCAAAGGCCAGCAACTTCTCTGCATGTGAAAGGAATCCTGTGGCCCCTGTGAGGTCTTCTTTTATTACTGTCCCTCAGCTCCAGCATCCCTTCTGGGTGCACCTTCAGAGAGAAAACAAAGTTCACCAAGAAATGGATGTTCAGGTTGAATAAAACAATCATGGGGTTTCTGAAATCAAGTAAACTATCTGAACCGAGAAAGGATGAGGATACAATAGCTCATCCAAGATATCTGTAGAGTTTTTGTTGTCAAAACAACATTTCTGTATATTTTGCTGTTTTAAAGAGGAAAATAGGAAAATAATAGTAACCCTCCCAAAATGAAGCAAAACATGATCTAGACCCCAAAGAAAGTCATTGAATGTTTTCCAGCTCAGTCAACAGATAAAAAAAAATCAATTCTCTGCATACTATCTCTGTGTTATCCAACTGTTCTTCCCAATGCAAAACAAAAGGATTACAGTGAAATAAGGAAACAACTGAGAAACTGAAAGAGGGGAAATATCCATCAATTGTCTTAAAGCTAAATACAAATTAAAGATGAAGGCAGCACATGTAGTCCCACAAGGGACAGATTTACTTCTAATTAATAATATGTTAGTGCCCTAGCCCTCTGCATTAAAAACCCAAAACCTTTTAATCCTGCTGGAACAGTATATCTAGAACCTCTAAGAATTAACCCAGTCCAATCCCAGATTTACTTGCACTGTAATTACTGGAAATGTTTAGCATTTATTTTCTTCCATATACTGAATTGAAAAGAGGAAGGTTAAAAAAAATCACATAAATATGGTTTTTTAGTTGGACTTGCTGCCATTTTTCTTTGGATGTTTGCAGTGTCTGAGACATAATAAAAACTTAAATTTTATTTTTAATTCTGCTAGTTAAGTTTTTCTGCTTCAAAAATAAATGAAAATAAAATCTTGACTGTGCAGACTCAGCAGACCTGACAGACAATAGTACCACAGGAGGGACGGGTCTTCCCCACTATCTTTAATTAAAAGCCCAAACAGGAGTGTAAGCAGATTAAGGGGACCATGGGGAATACTGGGTCAGAACATGTTTTTCAAACAGTTGAGATGCAGCTGAGTGTAATTTTTGGAGATCAGTTCTGATGAGACACTTGTATTGAGAGGTAAGCATTTAGAAAACTTTAATCACATTGGGGATGCCTGAGGTTTTTCCTTACCTTTGTACTATCTCTGACCTTTCCATTGACTTCAGCAGAAATACTTCTGATTGGTGTCAGTAGGTGTAGAAGTCAGAATTGTGACCTTGAATAAAGATTCAGCGTCCCTAAATAGGAAACCCAGATAGATATTATCTATCTTTTTTTTTAAAGTAAGAAATACTTACCCTATCTGCTAACAAGGCTTTGGTGAGATTCAGCTGACACAGACAAATTTTTTAAAAGTCCTTCCATTACAATTATTGATAGATTCACTATTAGTTTGATTTCAGGAGTGCTCTGTCTCACTTTCTTCCTCTCCCCTCATTTCACTCTGTATAAAGCAACCAGACCCTAACATGGGTCAGAGCAGTTGGGTGCCGGTGCCATGGTAAAATGTGGAAGTCTGTGGGCTTAGGTGAAAGGACTCGGAGGCCAAATGTGAAAGAGGAAAAAGACACCTGAGCACGTGTGAAATGCACAGGCTGCGAGGGAATTACTGAAAAGCTTTGGGGCCAAATCCGTGTCTTGGGACATGGTGGGAAAGGAGAGAAATAATTGTGTTTTTTACTGGGACAGATTTTCAAAGCTAACGATAAAATTCACTGTCAGGACTTTTTTTAGGAGCCCCAAAACTTCAACTACTCCTGTATGCAGATGCACACTTTGTGCATACAATACCCTGTATTTGATACAGGGTATGCCTCATCAGCTTCCAAAATGGTTGGCTATAAGATGCCACACAAAACTAGGCCGTGCCTTGCAAACCTGTAGGAAGCATTGGCTTCCATCAGTCACAAACCAAAAGACAGGTTTTGTCTCCCCATGTTTTAACCAGTTGCAAACTAAACAGCTGCACCTCAGCTAGTTGGCTTAAATCCCCTTTCTTTAATGTGGCAAAAGGCAGGTATTCTCAGGGTGCAGTTTGCTTGACATGTTTTACAGCCCAGCTTATGAGTGGATGGGGTAAATCTTATCCTAAAAGGTCTGAGCTCGAGTTAAATGTTCAGAGAAAAATACGTAAGTTTGCTCAAACCAGCCCGTCTCTAAATGTTTGTGTATTTGTGGTGTTTAAGTTATTTCCTCACTTTCCCAAAAATATTGACCAACGTTTTTCAGTTTTCTGATTTTCTATTTGGGAAAAACATGGTTACACCGGAAAGAAAGCATTTCCCATCATCTCTAAAGCAAGGTCAATGTATATGCACATGGCAGTGCCTTCTCCTTGCACTGGAGGAGCTACTGAAGGAGTTACTGAGCTAGTCATGAGTTTACAGGACTGGGACTGTGGTCGAGGTTACACCATGAGAAAGGCTTGGTGCAGCCCGGATTTTGGTTGTGTTGGTCCCTCAGAGCTGTGAGGGTTTCTAAAGAAATCTGACCCCCCTTGTTCATTCTAGAAATGCTGCCTTGATGCACATGGGTGAGCTCGTTAGCTGGAGGCAGTGGCGGGGTGCTGGTGGATGGTGGAGCAGCACACGAGTGATTTCGCACACAGCCCTTCACTGATCCCGTTCTGATGTCACTCCCCAGCGTGCTGCTCTCGCCACGGAGCATTGTGTGGGACACGCGACACAAATAGCACCAGAGGTTTTTTCCATGGGGCTATTTTTGACAAGTGCTGTTGCTTTGACAGCAGATCGCTCGATCAGTTCTAGCTGAATGTCAGCTAAAGGATGGCTTTTCAGTTGTTTCTTTTATGCTTTTTTTTTTTTCACCACGAAGAAAAACGAAGCAGTGGGTGTTGATTTATGACAGTTTTACTGAAATATCTAAGGAGTGCAGTGTAGTTTAAGAATAGTTTAGTACCAAGAGGAATAATCACTGGGGCTTCCACTCCTACTCTTTTTTTTTTTGCTTGGACAAAACAGTTTTCCAGAGGAGCACCATTTGAACAAGGACCATGTAAGAAATGTAGGATTAGGCCCTCTGAGTTGGCTGGTAGGGTACCTGGTAGGCAGAGCAAGCATCCCGCAGCCTCTTGGAAGATGAAAGTCTCTCCTCAGTGATGTTTCCACACACAACAGCTGGATTCAGCATCTACCAAGGATGGTAACTGCAAAACTCCAACCAAACTCCACAGCCCTGGATCAGGGCTACGGGCAAGCAAACTGGAAACCAGTAGCACCAGTTTGCCCAGTGCCTCTGGCTGATTGGGGAAAGCCCATTTCTTTTGATTCCTGGCTAGGGCATATCATCTGCCTCCAGCAAAACCCAATGGGAAAATTATGCACCAATCCAAAAGATGTTATATCTATCATATGGGACAGTCAAGATCATCCACTCATTTTTGTGGAGTTTTTCCATTGAGATTCACAAAAATAGGCTGACAGGTGGTCACAGAGCCTTGCTTGAACTCATGGATTACCAGGACAGAAGGAAGCATCCTGTGGCTGTTAGATCTGCAGATTTGGATAAAACAAACTGGAGAAAATGACCTGATTTTTTTGAAAATATATGACTATGGCCTGTCTCTCTTTTGACTTTCTTGCTTCATAACGTACGTGTGCATGCATAGATATGAGCATATCTAAAGACACAGAAGTCCCAGAGAATTTTTTTTCAGAGAGATTCCTCTCCTTTTCACACTGGTCTAAAACGTGCCTGACAGTTCTCTGTCTGTCTCTCAGAGTAACTCTCAGTATTAGGTATTTTATCTGTAATTGTATCTATGAAATAGGAAAGGGCATAAACAGACAACAATCTGCATCCTTCACTAACACTTATCTCAGATCAATTGATAATCCCTTGTCAGGCTGATTGCTGTCAGAACCAGGACAAGCAAAGGCATTTTTCATTCCCACCATTGCAGCTGTTGTCTTTTTCTGTTAGCCCAATTAAGCAAAGCAAAAAGGAATAGCACCGTATCAGAGCCAGTTTGCCTTAGGATATAAATTGTCATCCTTTATTTGTTCATAGCCAATGCTGCAAGAATAACAAAGCGATGCCATAAAACTCAGCCACTGTGCTGAAAACACAAAGGAGCCATTTTTCCCCCAGCAATTCTTGATGGCATCCAGCCATGCTGCCCCATGGCAGGCGCCCACCCTCCCTCAGCCTGGCTGATGGCAGGGCTGAGCACGGCCTCCCCGCGTTGGCTGTGGCCAGGCCCGTGTCCCTGCTGCTGGGCACCAGGGCTGGGCCTCCCTCAGCCTGATGGGGCTTCCCCCCACCGCTCCAGAGCCAAGGGGTTTTGCTGGGTGCCCCCATGAAAACTGTTTCCCCTCCTCCACTGCTCCTCCACGCTTGGCAGGAGAGAGCCTTACACCTTTCATCTTGGAAAGCAAGAGGGAGCCAGTAATTTTCTCTGGCACTGTTGGCCAAAGCTCTCCTGGAAAGTAGCTGACGCTATTGTTGTAAAGTGTAGCTGACTTATGGCAACAAATGCCAAAGAAGCGCATCACCCTTGTGGCTTGTTGTCTGCATGGCAGGACACCCTGTTGTGTGCTGGATTGTCACATGTAATCTATGCAAATGCAGTCATTAGCTTTAGCAGATGTTTTTTTATTATGCTGTTTCAAAGCTGAAAAAGAGATAAGTGGGCGTTTTTGTTTTCTTACCTAGATTTTGAGGAACAGAATAAATTGCAATGGCCCGTTGCTAATGTGAACGCACCCTTCTTAATACATAACACTCTGTACCTACTTCCACTCTATATAAGAATGTTTCATTTATTGCTTTTCACTTTCTTGATCTAATTTTCGACAAGAATCCTCATAACAGCTTTAGGAAAGTAGGTTTGTATTTAGTGCCTGTCTGGGACACATGGAGACAGGCAGATAACTTAGCAAGGTATCAAAGCAGAGAATCAGCAGCAAATTTAAGTTCTTCATTCCTGGTCTTTGCTGCCAGGCAGTGCCCCTCATCACAGAATACACTTTTTGCTCTCCTTGGGCTTGTGCATCTCCATTAGGTGCCTATGACAGCTACCAGAGCAGCAGGCAAGGTAGTTTGGATACAGCCACTGGGTCTGAGGGACAAGATGGTTTAGTGGCATGAATGCAGGCTATTTTGTGCCTGGTGTCTTGCTGCCAGACAGAACTCTGTGCAGAGAGCAGATATAACCTCCATGTCCCATCCTTGAGCTGTCGGGCCGTGAGAGTGCCAGGCACAACCACAGTCTGACCATGAGAGCTTGCAGTGGGAATTGGGACTGGAACAGGGACTAGGGCAAGACCGACATCAAAGAGGCAAGAAAGAGGGTGAAGCTGAACTAAGAGGATTTGCTGGGGGCTGTGCCAGGAAGCCCCTGGAGCAGCCATATGGCTGCAGGCACTGCCGGGCACCACCAGCCTCCATCACTCCTGTGACCATACAAGCAGCTTCTCCTCAGCAGCAGGGCAGTGGCGCGCTGGGGTGGCCCTGGGCTCCCTGCCTGCCTTCCCCACGCTCTGCAGCTGCTCGCCCAGGGCCACCAGGCTCACCAGGCTGTGGGGAGAGGGTAGAGAGGGCTTGGGAGTGGTGGGTAAGTGAAGTTGGGAGTGGGGGGCTGGAGCAGCCAGCACTCTGCACCTCACAGTCCTCCCCCCCAGCCCCCGAGCATGAGCCCACCTGTGGGCACAGAAGAGGGCATTAGGCTGTGCTGCTGTAATTAAGTGTGGATAGTGCATGTATCTCCTGGATATTTAAATGTGAACCAGTTTAACTGAGGTTTAATTAAAGCTGTTGTGAATCGGCTTAAATCTGTGCTCCTTCAGTTCTCTGGGAAGATTTTTGCTGCAGAGGTGGGATGCTATCTCCCAGAAGCAGGAGGTTTGAGCTGGTTAATTGCTAGAGGCGTGTGAAAACCTAACTATGCTGACCCAAATGCAGCTCTCAGAAAAGGGTTGAACTCAGTGTCCTTTGAAATCACTGAGTCTGTTTGCACTGGGAATGGAGTCTCACAGGAGCTGGAGACATTCAGCCTTTCCCCTCCCAGTCCCAAAGACAAGGTACACTTTCTCTCTCTGTTTTTGCCAATATAAATAGGTTTGTGTATCCTAAAGAAAATTAACTCTACCAAAATACTCAGATGCACCAGTAAAAGGGAAAGGGTAAGAAAAAGACCAAATAACACCAATTAGCTCCCTTACTAAATAGCTGGAAAGCACTTAGTGATAAAAGAAGGCATATAAAGTAATAGTAACAATGAACAGATCACAGTAGCACAGAGCCCTAATGTAAATTTGGTGTGACTCCAGCATCTGACTTGCCTTTCACACTTCAAATATGGTGAAGCATTTAAAGGGACTGATGCAGTTCTATTAATCATTTATAGTATCAAAAACTTCTTTTAAGAGTTTGTTTTTTTTTTTCATACAATGAGCTTCATGGATGTTCAATTATACTAAAGCATTGCAAACAATTTTCTTCTAGCTAAGAAAGATTTTTGGAGAAGTTTAGAAGTTTCTCTTAACATCAAAAGTGAAAAGTCATTTTCACAAGGGAAATACATTAACCTACTACCAATTAAGAGAGTATAGTATTCTCAAACGGTCCTTGAAAATTCTAAATAGCATCAGGTGATAAATTATTTTCTTGTAATACAGTTTTTGTGCATAACTGGTTGTGTTACTTTTACACTTAATAAGAATTGAAAAGAACAAGAATGACACAGGACACTCTTAAAATGGCAGGAAGCAATAATCAAACACTTTTACCCACCTTCATTTCACATTGATAACATGTTTTTCTCTCTCTTTCTTTGAAAGAGAGAGTACTACAACATGCCACTACAAATCTCTGTCCAGCGTGTTGCTCTGTACTGGGGGTTTCCTGCTAAAAGCCTTAGCTGGACAATCAGACTACCAGGCTAAATTACAAAGGCAGGGCTCCAAAGTGCAGTTATTTTTATGCCACAGCTGTAACACCAGGATCAAGCAGAACCCCAGGGTCCTGGTTGTGTAAGGCAGCACTATCAGAGATGTAGAAAGCTGCACTTGCCAGTAATTTACATGAACGCATTTCCAAGTGAGAAGTACAGATCTAGACATTGTATAAACCATAAGCTGAGTGCCTACATTTGCATTTAAGCATCTTAATGCACAGCTAAATTAAAGTACCAAAAACCAAAGCTGTAATGCAAGTGTAGCAGCTGACTTAACTCAGAGCTCAGCCAGACCCTGCAAAACCTGAACCAAAAACCAAGCAGAGTGGTGAGGCTCCAGGTTTGGGTGTGAGGATGATGGAGAGGGCAGCTGGATGCACTGGGGCCAGCCCTGGGGCCAGTAAGGAGTTGGTTCCCAAAACCCTGGTTCCTCACTGCTCCCATTCCCTGGGTCTGGAGACACCTGAGGAGCAGCCAGGAGATTATTCTTGCTCAGAGTCAGGGAAATATGGGGTTGGAGGTGTCACACAGAGCCAGAAGAGGATTTCCCTTTCCCATAGGTCTCATGAGGACTGCAGAAGAAGAGAAAGCTTCTAATTCCAGCTCCTCAGAGCTGTTCAAGGGGAGAGGAGTGCCTCCTGGGGAAGCAGTCAAGGGAAGAGAACTGTGGACAGCATGAAGGGCAATGCCAAGTGCATCCTTCCAGTAAGGCACAACGTGCCCAAGTTACACACAATGCCTCCAGGAGCCTCCCAGGCCATGTTTGATACACCTCACACTCATCAGTTTTGGATCTCCACCCACACTGATACTATCTGTTGGTAACAAGGATGAAGAATAGGTTTGTCTCACACATAGAAAAAGATTGGGTACCACAGAATTTTAGAAAATACTGACCTATTATGTATCACAACAATTTTTCTCTTCATGTATGCAAAGACATCACTATTGGAGATATACAGGCTCCATACTGTAGGCAGTAATTGTCAAAAAGGTTTTTCCTGTCCCTGTGCCCATTTAAGAAGTTTTCTGTAAAATTCAACTGGGAATTTCCTAAAGATACTAAAACTACCAGTTTAATCCCTTCCTGCTTTATCTGCATTTCTAAGTCTCAGAATGATTTAATTAGTAACCAGCATTACAGCATATGTGGATTACAGTCCTAGCAAGACAAAAATATTTTTACAAGGATTTAAAAAAAAAAAATTTCAAACCTTCACTTTCCCCCAGTCCCCATTCAGCTGGACAAATGGGAGCTCATATGTTTGTGATACAGTTTTGGTTTCGAGCACATTTCTTGAGTTTTGCACCAGGGAACTGCAGACTTTTGAAGCTCCTTCTGTGGCTCCTCTGGAACACAAAGTGTATCGTGGATCACTGTTATCAAAATAGAAATGGCTATGCAGGGCCAGGAGTTGGATTTGACGATGGCCCCTTCCAGCTCAGCTTATTCTTTGACTCTGTAATTCTGTGATTTTTTTCTTTTTCCATAAATATGTAAATAACTTTATTGAAACCTGGGGTGGATAGTAATCATTCCTGACATCTTGTAAAGCAGAAGGAGTTGGTGCATGCTGGGGTTGGTCCATGTGAGCGGATACAGCCCCCCCCTCCAGAGAGAACCTGGACTAAGGAATGGAGAATTGTTTAAAGAGCAGCAAGAGATGAGGACTGAAAAATTTTAAGACCATGCCATACAGAAAATACAGCATGCAGACCATATCACCTATCCCAAACATATAACAGAGACCAGTTCAGCTGGGAAATACCCTGGGCTGCTGCAGCACAAGCTGACACAGAGGCTAACACTTGTGGAAGCAATGCCCAGGAGCAGGTCCCAGGCACCAGCAGAACCCAGTGCTGGCATTTCTGTGATAGTGTCAGACTATCAGCTGCACTGAAAAGCAATCTGCTGGAAAGCAAAGCCGGAGACATGACTGGAATGCAGGCAGTATCTGACAGAGCAGCCAGCTGTCCAACACCTTGTTTTGAAGGCAGGAACAGCCATAGGTGCTGAAAGAGAAAGTCAGCCCCAAATCTGGCTGCTCTGGAGCTGCCTCACCAGAACTGACCCAGGTGGGACCTGGTGGGGCAGACAAGGAGTGAACAACCACAGATGGCCACACAGGAACCTCCCGGCTGCAGATACAGCCCAGCCTCTGCTGCATGGCTGGAGGAGAGGACCCTTCAGGCCTCTTTGTCCTGTGGGAAGTGAGAAACATTTCCATCTCCATATATGACAGAAAACCAAGGAAATTAAATATTCCTGAACTTGCAGGCAGTGTTGCAAAGACAAAAAAATCTGGCCAAGATAGTAGTCAACTGAATCAAACTTGAGAAATAGACATACTTTTGCATGAACTGAGACTATTTGAGCTCTCTCTAACACCCGAGAGGTTGCTGGGGTTGCCTGCCATGAGCCAAATTCCAGCTGGCTGGCGTCCTTTTTGCCATGTCTGACCACAAAGGCATCATTACCGGTGTGAGTGAGTTCAGCTCACCAGTCGCTGATCTTCTGGCCCTTCCACATTTTCATCACACAGTTTTCTCTCACTGTTAAAGGGCAACACCCTCAAGAGAGGGTTCCCACACTGCCACATTGTGGGAAATAGCTGAGCTTCACAAGAGGTCTCAGCCAAAACCCCTTAATCTGATTTCTGTTTCTGATCACTCATTTCCAGCCATTTCTCAGCTGTGTCTTTTAAAAATTCCTTGAGGGAAACACATACCCCATGGAATTGGAGTTATCCTTGATACCCTTCAAAGGTTGAATGTTACACAGGTGATTTGTTCTCTTTTCTTCCCATGCATGCAGATGAGAAACATTGTGTCCAACAGAACTTTCAAAAAGACACTTCATATTCCTGTCTTCAAAAGCAGCACACACATTCAGTTCTTTATTGCTTTGAGGCAGTAAAGAAAAAAACAGGAAAGGTCAAGGCTTTTTGAGGACCACCTCCAGGAGCAGAGGATAAAATATGGTGCCCAAAATGGGGCAGTTATAAAAACGAAACACGAGCAAGGAAAAACTAGGAGTAACAAAATGAAGGGCAGGGAAGAACAAGCTGATGTGTAACAGAAGTCTGACCAGACTTCTTGCTGGGCCTGATGAAAGGCACACAAAACAGAGAGACTGGAAAGCCAATTGAGAGGCCAAAATGTCCACTCTGCAGTGCTGTATCCTGAGACATGTTCCGGTGCCTGAAGCCGCTCCAAGGAGAGGAGCCACGATGTCTGCAGCCAAAGCCAGCACAGGCACTCACAGAAAAGCCACCGCCACCACCATGCCCACACTGCAAAGGCAGCCATACCAGCACTCTCTGGGGCTGAAAAGGGCATCAAAGCCCCTCTGAAAAGAAACAGCTCACATGTGACACACATAGGTTCATTGATTTATGTACCTCCCTTGCTTAAGGGGACCATTGATCTAATGGACATGTGTGGTTCAAGTAACTGTAGAATTCAGAGTCAAACTGATGTGTCTGTGACAGATAATTTCATTTAAAAACAAACAAACAAACAAAAACCAGAATTGCTAGCTTTTCTAAGTGGCAAAGACTTGCAGAGACTACAAGGGATTCACAAGAGTTCAGAGAGAAATGAACCCTCAAACCCAAGAGCCGCCAGCCGACAAGAGCAGCCTGGTATTGTCTCAACCAGTTAAATTTAGGATTTCACTTCCTCCAGGGTGGGGTTTTTTGTATGTTTACAGATAAATTCCTTAAATCCTTAAATCTTGACACACAGCTGAATTTCAAGACTCAATTTTTGTTACTTTTCCTTTCACCAGTTTTGTAGAATATAGGCCCATCATTTTAGTAACTAGGTTTCTGTTTCTCCAGTTATTCAACACATTAGTAATATGGTGAAATAATGTTTTAATGTTAATTTTGATTCCTTAAATTTATGATGCTGTGCAAGTGGAAAATAGCATAAGACCTCCTAGTATCTACAAAATTTAATGCAATTGTGCTCGTAGAAAGTCATTAGTCTTTCTTCAATATAAAATTTGTCAATTAATGTATCAAGACATTTTTTTCTTGCTGTTATTGTTTTTATCTACATGAGAGCTGTAAGAGACTGTGGAAGTTTCTTGCTTTCCAAGTACAGAAATTCAGTCTGTTTCAGCAGAATTTTGCTATTTCTGTTAACTTATGTAAGGCTGTGCCTATTTGCTCTTGATTTCATGTTTAATTAGGTCTACAATATTCTATAATTAATCTCTTAAACAAGATCTGAAATGGAGATTAGCGCACAGAATTCTCATCTTAGTCATCTCTTTTTGCTACATGAAAAAGCCTATGCATTTATCTCAGACACTATGTTAACTGTTCATGCTGTTGCCCGAGTCCAAATATTCCAACACTTCCAATCAATATGCACCAAAAAAAAAAAAAAAAGAAAGAAAAAAAAGAAAAAGAAAAAAAGC
Source organism: Bombycilla garrulus (assembly GCA_013400315.1). Taxonomy (NCBI): domain Eukaryota; kingdom Metazoa; phylum Chordata; class Aves; order Passeriformes; family Bombycillidae; genus Bombycilla; species Bombycilla garrulus. Next base: position 382,236 of record VXBU01000232.1, on the reverse strand, counting down.
AAGCATTCTGAGATGGGTTGAATTTTCCCTCTTGCCAGGCTCCCCCCTATAAAATTTCTTCCACCAGCAGGTCTCCTGCCTGCCACTGGCAGGTCTCACTCCCACTGACGCAAAAGCAAAACCAGCCTGCATGACTGCTCTGCTGCAAAGTTTCCCTCTTTCCAGCCCAGCTCCCAGCCTGAATGTGCTTTGTCTGGGCTGCTGCTTTGATGTTGCATCAGGCAGTTTTGGAACAATAACTTGAAGAGAGCATTAAAGCCAGCTGAGGGTACAACATCCAGCTACTACTGTGCAATTGTGCAGATAATATGCTCTGGCTTTGCTGAAGACCTGGAGATGGGCACAGAAGTCCCCAAATTTGAGACCAGGACTTGACTGGCTGCCTCTCACAAGGAGCTCCACAAAAGCCAGGCCAGAGAAGAGCACTTTCCTCCCATTTTTAACTGGTCACTACTTTGAGTGTAAACAGGACGGACAGACACAGCCTTGCCAGAGCTGTTGTCCTGTGTCGGTTTTGAACAATGGAGGATTGAGAGGGGGGAAAAATAAGTTGTTTGTGTGTGTGTGTGCATCTGTCAATAAGGGAGCTTAAGTTGGGGATGAGAGACGAGTGCTGGAGAGGTACTTAGAGAGATTAAGTGCAGCAGATTTATAGGTGAAATCTGGTTAGTGTTGATGCAAAAGGTTGTGGGGGAGATTTTCAAAAGCACATGTGGGAGGAGACTGCTTGCATACTATTGATTTTCTATTTTGGTGCCTAGTTCTCATCACTGCATGACAGTCTTGTGAAGCACCCGAGCTTCTGGAGACACTGGAAGAGGCCTGCGAAGCAAGCAGGTGATGAGTCAACACCGACACCATCACCCACTGCAGAAAGGGAGGGAGAAAAGCACGTGAAAGGGGCCCCCTCCCCCATATTGCAAAGTGAAAGCCGTGCAATGGCCCCTATTCCCCATGCTTTCCAAATAACTGGTGGCACAGGCAGAGGTCAGAGAGCAGCAGCACGACACAGCGCACATTCATGAGCTGTGGGCACGCTTCCAGCTTTGTGAGCAGGAGTCGTCGCTGCAGCCCATGAGTCCACTTTCCCTGTAATTAACCCATCTCTACCTGGAGACAATCCCTTCTGGTTTGCCCAGGCCTGAGTAATGGCATCCAAACACGAGAGATAAGGCTGCAGCCAGTGCCCACACACAGGGAGCAGGGAGAGGAGGATGTGAAAACAGGAATGGGTTTAGAGAAGCTCTGAATCAGGGGCACTACAGCTCTTCACTCGCTGTCAGGAAACAGCAGCTGCTGCTCCACCACGTGCACTTTGTTTTTCCTCTGAAGGCAGAAAATAAAGTAGGTCACTATTTTATTTTCCAGAAGCCGAGATTAAGGATATTAGGGAAGGGCACAGTATAGCATAATCTGCTGATGAAAACACCAGAGACTCAAGCTGCATGTGTTTATACATGACATGAATGAGAACCTCAGTTGTTGATATGAAAAACAGAGATCATGTGTAGATACTACATAAAGAAGAGATGTAAGGTGTATTAATTAGGGGCTATTAAGGCAAAAATGTAAGATTTCTGGCTCTTGAAAAAAGCAGGAAGCAAAGAGAAAAAGCATTAGCTGTCACATACATTGAAGAGTGCTAGTCAAGTACATGTTTATTTTCCTTAAGAAGGCTCAGTTTTTGTAGGTGTGCTGAGTGTTACAGCCTCTCCAAACCACTGTGGGTAACCAACAGTGTTTAAGATGATTTAACTGGTGCTGGGAGCCACAGGACATCGGCTGGAGCACTACAGATATAAATCCATAGCAATTAGACACAACAAGCATTGCTGCATATGGACAACTTGGGTGTTTTTCCATTAAAACTTACATTCTTGAGACGATAATTGTTCAAACTCCCAATTCAGGCATGTTCCATCCAGCAAGAAACAGGGAACACGATGTGTAAGACAAGTCCAATTACAAACAATTGGCAAATTCTAGGAAAGTGAGAGAACCAAAAAATTTATTTTTGGTTTTTAACTAAGAAAAGTAATGAAAACATTCAGGGAATAACTACAGGAGATCATCCACAGAAATTATACAATGCAACAAGAATTGATACACAATTCTCATAACTATGAATTATACATTTCAGTGAAGTATGCAGTTTGCAACTTCGAAGTTCTCTGTGGCTTAGACCCCTCTCTTGTGACCCTGCCCAAACAAATGTGCGCTTACACAAGCAAGGAGGCAGTAGTCCTTGTTAAAAGCAGTGAAGGTTTTAAGACACACCCTCCCTAGCCCAGCATGTCACTACTGGGACCTCTCCTGAGCAAGCATGTCACAGAGGAATTGAGGTTTTTGCAAGTGGTCAAAAGGCAGCAACACTGCAACACTCACTTGTATGTGTGACAAAGCAAGAATTTCAAGGTTAGACATTATTATAACATATATTGCCTTGGAAACAGACATCATGTGAAAGGAAGAAAGAGCAGAGAGGGGGCAGATTTATCCATAAATCATTATGTGAGATTAGCTCAGTTGTTTAGAGCATGGTGCTAATAATGCCAAGGTTGTGGGTTTGATCCTTCTATGGGCCAATCACTTCAGAGCTCATCTTGATGATCCTTGTGGGTCTCTTCCAACTCAGAATAATCTGTGGTTTCTTCCTCTTTTTTTTTTTAATTAATTTCTTTATTTCTAAATCCCCTTTCTTGCACTATATGAGGAAGGACTCCTGAAAAAAGCTAGCAATGAAGTCTCAGCCTGCATTTCTGTATATGTTTCTGCCAAAACCTTTCCAGTGCAGATAAAGGTTTAGTTGCCATACAAGCCCAAAGCAGGGCTTTCACAGTGTCCAGGACTCAGCTCAGTTCCCCAAAGCTGAGAGCCTCCTTGCCTTTCCCACAAACAGACAGGGAGTCGCAGGCAGCAGCGGCAGGTTGGAGATGCCCCATCAGGAAAAACAAAGGTGGAATTACCGAGGCAGTGAGTGAAGGCAGGAATCAGCCCAGGCACAGCCTGGACATGGGCTTTGTGCTGCCCTCTGTGCCACAGCAGAAGAGCCTGGAGCTGGTCTAGCCCCTGGGGATCCACTAGTGCCACACTCACCTTACAGAAGAAAAGTTATTTCAGACACGGTTTTTCAGAGAAACCCAGAGTTAGAGGTGTAAAACAGCATACGTGGATGGCTACCTAGAAACATCTTTCTCTCGTGGTCTACAAGAGAGTCCAGAGGAGTTTCAAATGCTGTCACCTAACATCGGGACATAAACACTCAGACACAGACTCTGCAGCCTTGTCCCAGCTCCTCCGTGCCCCACGGGAGGGACAACTAAAGCCATGCTGATGGATGAGGGAAGGACTCAGCCCACCAGGAGGAGCTGGCAGCTCCCATGAGCAGGGCAGTCAGAATTCAAAGGTTTGGACCTGCTTCACCAAAGGCAAAAAGATCTGGATCCTTGATGTTATTTATCTGACTCTGAGCAGCTTTATGGAAAGACTTTTGTTATTCATATCTTCATTAACTATTGCTTAATTCTGTGCTTTCCAGTTGCTCAAGATATAGATATAACAATTTCAGTTCTTCTCTTTACAGAGGAAAGCTAATGCATTCAAACAAGTCACTCCAGACTTTCATTTTGCATGTTGTTCTTAAATTGTTCCTATTCTTCCTCAGTTTTGCCTCACAAGCTAATGGAAAAGAAAGATTTACTGTCTTAATTTTCACTGGTACTTATCTTTAGCACCTTTTCTTGCCTAAAAGATCTGTTGCAACTGGTAATAAGGGGAATTGCTACTGTCTGACTACTGCAGAACTTACTTTTTCTCCTTCACAAGCTTTTATGACATTATGTAAATACTAGCTATCTTAGATTAAGAACAGCACTTTAGCATAAAATATTCAGTCTGTGCAAACGCTGGGGACCTTCCTATGGCAGCTTTATGCTGTTGTTCCAGTCATCTAGATATAATATTGCCATTCTGCAATTTGATAGAAGTTTAAAGCATTTTGGGAGGAATTGTTTTACAGTGTGATTTTACTGGATTCATAGATTAATTGTAGATATTTTCCAGATAACTATTAGAAAATAGAATTATCTGTAGATCCAACCTCAACGCCCTCAGTGAAATTGGTCCATATAACTAAGATAAGGCTAAATCTTTGACCTGAATAGATTGCAGTCTAAGCAAACCAAAGGGAGAACTGATGAAAAGAGGATATTATCATAGTTTTCCACAGGCAAACAGGAGTAACACTGAGATTAAATTACTTATCTGAGGTCAGAGATAGCCTGCAGCAGACCCTGCCGTTCAATTCACATCTCTTAGAGTTCCACACTTAACTATGAAGCGATCATCCTACTCTCATCTACTCATATGAGATAATTTTAAAAGCTGGAGAATTAAATCTGTCTGGAAATTATTACAATGTCTCTAAGAGAAATAAAATATCCGTCTTTGCATCATGTATCTCTTAGTAATTAGGTGTTTTTACAGAGAGCAAAGGTACAATCAAAATTTTTTGCTTGTTCCACCTAAAGAGTCTGGCATATGGAAATATTTACAAAGTATCTAAAAGATGCCTTGGTGAAAGCAAGTTACATAATTCACATTGTCTATTTTGCTAGAATTGCCACGTGGAAAGGAAATACCTCTTTCTGCAGCAATTGCTACCTTATTTCCCACTTACCTTGAAGTGAATCTCCTTCAGAGAGACCAAAACTGAGAGAACAAATTAATATCTTCACTGTACAGCACAATTGCTGACCACCACACGGATGAGAATTTATATCTTGTGTTTTGAACTCTGCATTTTCAGAGAGAAGAAAGAGTAGAATTTCCTACATGTCTGAGGGAATAAAAGATTCACCTCTACACAACACCCCGGGCTTCACCCCCACTGAGGAGCACCTCACTCTGTTCAGCACTACAGATCCAGCTCTTCCTCTTCAACCTTAATGTGTTCAACTATTGGCATTACTTCTCACCCTCAGACCTTGGTAGCTCCGTGGTACCATGACACACCCAGAACCTGCCTTGGAAATAAGGAGGAACCAGCACTAGTACCAGTGAGCCCTTTGGAAAGCACGTGAGTAGGGAGAGAGCAGCATTCCCTGGGGACATCCCAGTTTAGTCATACAAAGTACATCTCCTTTCAGCATTGCAAAGCTCTGCAGAAACCTGCTTTTTAGTCCTAGGCTGGCTTTCCCAGCACCAGACTTACAGCCCAGACCACTTCAGACATTCCCCCTCTCAGAGCTGACTCATTTATTTAAAAGTCTATTCTGGCCTTTTAGGCTCAAATCTGGAACAGGGACTCTGGTTCAAAGCCTTCTCCTTATCGAAGCTGACCTCACAGCAAGCTCTGAGCCCTGAGGAGTCCCAGAGCACTTGGCCAGGAAGATGAAGACCAGGGTTTCAGTGGTCTTAGACCTGAGTACACACAGAGTTGTACTCCCTCTTATGCCCTCTTTCTTTCTCTTTAATTCATGTATCTTGATTAGCTACCTGGAGGCCAGCCTTGCTTCCCTGGGGGCTAGAAAGCCCTCTAGAGTTCCATGGCAAGCTTCATTCATCCCAGAGAGGCCCCAGAAGAGACCAAAGATGAGAGCGGGATGCCCTTTTAGAGTTTCTGCTGCACTGTAACCCTGTTCAGCCCAGCATGCAGCCCAGGAGCCAGGACAGCCATGAGTGAGAGGTGTCTGCCTGAACCCACCCAGGTTTGTCAGAAAACGAACTTGAGCCTCTCCTTTTATGTGCAACTCTTAACTACTACATTGACAGCTAAAATGCAGCAGAGCAGTGGGGGGATTTGGGACCTGACCTCCTTGCCTCTTTCACCAAGCAGCAGCATCCCTTGCTGGCAGTCTCTCAACCAGCTCCCTGCTCTTCACATCAGTGTTTTGAATTCTATTCTTCAGGATCTCTTGCCAGCCAGGCAAACGCATCTCTGGGCTGCAGCCCAAGCTTTACTACAACTGGGATGAGACTTCAGGCTCTGGTGTCTATAAACAGCATCCTGTGAGTCCCCCAGCTCCCCACAAACAGCACAAGATGCCTTGCAAAACTCCCCAGTGCTGCCCTGGAGGCCACTGCCAGGAAGTGCTCCATCCAATAACCACTGCAGTGCTGAACCTCCAGGTACTCTGCTCCTCCACCAACCCTTACTTTCCTGGGCTTGTTTCTGAGCTACTCCAAATTCCAGCCCTTTAACCGGTGAGAGCAGCAGGGATGTGATTCTCGGTGCCTCACTTGGCACAACTGAGGGGTCACTCGGGGCTGCCTGCAGTGCAATGACAGACAAAGGCATCTGCACCATGTGGTTCCTGTGACCCATTTCAGACGTGCCCCGTCCCCAGGGCAGCTGTGCACCAGAAGCAGCTGTTGCTCTGTGCAGGAAGCCAAGGGTGGCCATCTCAGAGGTCATGTCTGCACAGAAGTGGGCACATAAAGCTCGGGATGGATCCCACAGGGTGCCACTGGGGTCTGGGTACGTGCCAGCAGCTTGTGATTACTCCTTCAGGTCTGCTGGGAAGAATGCCCAAGGATTTTGATAATTTACATGGATACTGGCTGAAGTGAGCAGAGTAATTCATCTCTCCATTGCTTGTGCATGATTTACAGCTTTGACATGTATTTCTGCATCGCTCCTGTTTTATTAAATTCGTGCTAGGATCTCTTGAGGCAACTTTTAAATAATTTGCGCAGCTTACCTAACATCACTTGCTTGCTCAGGGTCTCATATAAAACTCACTTGCATTCAACCCAACTATTCCAACCAGCTAAATGTATTATTCTGGAAACAACTGAGAATTCCAGGATTCAGCAACCTCATTATTATTTTGCAGGTTTTCATTCCTACCTGTAGTCTTAGAGGACTTGATAAAAGTAGTAATTAGTAAACATCTTCCCTAGGAAGTTATACAGATGTCTTTCCCTGACATATTTGTGGCTTTCAGTTTCAAATAAAATCTGTTTTTCAAAAATCAAACTTTTCCAACTAAATAGTCTGATAAAACATAACCAACTACATATCAACGTTTACAAAAAATGGCAGAAAGAAAGAGGGCAGGTGCTACTACCTTTGTAGCACAGAGAGGAAAAAAATAATGCTTAAAGGAGCAATAAATCAAATTATAGCTGAAAATGATAATGTCACAGCAACATAACTGCATTACGTAAGTAGCCTCAGGCTCTTTCCATAGTTCTAGCTCAGCTTAGATGGCACATTAAAGCTCATCGGACAAGGCTGGCAGTGGCTGTGTGGCTCCAGCCACACTGTCATTAGAATGGCAGGAAAAACAAGGACCTAAACAGCATGGAGAGCTGCCTCTCAAACCCAGACTGACAGCGGCTAATATTTCAATTTTCAAGTCACCATAAAGACTTATACTTGGTTCCAGGTATTTTATGTTCTAATAACAAGCTTTGATAGACTTTTTCTGAAGTAGCTGCTTCTCTCCCCCATTCCCCTGCCCTGTTTCTGTTTAACTCTATGTCCATAGAGTCAAGGTCCCTAAAGCAGAGCAAGCAGCTGGATGAGGATGTCATGAATGCATTTCTGTGCTGAGCCCTCCACCTTGCATGCGGGTTTGAAAACAAACTGAGGCTTTGCTTAGCTTGTCAATATGAACTGGAGTACACAGGCTTGACAGCTCCCTCTCCTAAATATCAGTGTATTTGAAGACTAACACTCCAGAATGGGCAATTAAAGCATTGTGGAATATATGTCATCATTATTTGATGGATATTAATAAAATATTCCACAAAGTAAAAAATATTTGGAAAAAAGATAGAGACTGTGAACACATAATTTCCTTCAACCAAAACAAGACAGTGCCTCTGCAGAGTATCTGACTAGAAACATCTTCAAGACAATGCATCAATTAGAAACACTCCTTGCATGCAGGAGAACATCCTATTCCTAACAAAGTTAGGAAAATATTGAGGAAATGTTGTGGTTAGCAAATGTCGAGGCCACAGTGCTGAAGATATTGTCTTCAGAGAAACTTTACTTACCCACTTCAGAGAGTGTGAATCCGTTACAAATCCATTACCAAATGTCGAGTATTATTTTTGGAATTAAGCCATAAGATATCTTCATTGTTTTGGTTTTTCCTATGTTAAACTATTTGGATTAAAAAGATGTTTTACACAAAATGTCACCAGTTTCAAATAGCTACATTTAATTGAAAAACTATTAAACAGACATAGGAACATGCTGGATATTTTTTTTCCTCCTATAAAGTATACTGTAATTTTTGGACAAATACAAATAAAATTTGTTATCTAAAGTAAAGAACTCCGTTTAGCCCAAGCTCTACCAGAGAGCTGTGAGGGCAGCTTTTCCGTAATTTAGAAGCAGTAGACACTCACTCAGCAGTGTATTCGTAGTTCTGTTTAGTGGACCAAATGCTGCTAGAAAATCAAGTTCCCTTGACCTGGTAAGACCTAAGACTCCTCAGCCCCTTCTAGGCTGTGATTACCGATTCTCACCACCTTGCCAGGGAAAGAGCACATCCTCAGCACACACACTGCCTGCTTAGCCAACACTAAAGGCACCCCCATTATCTCTTACAGTAATAAGACAGAGTGAGCATGAGCAGCACAATTTCAGAACGCCTTTGAATGGCAGGAAAGCAGAGAAGCTCTCTCTAATCCTCGCAATGAAAGAGCAGCACTCTCTTCAGATCCTCAAGTGCTGCTCAGAAGTGCTGTTCTTGCAGCACTTGCCTAATGGTCCTTTTCAGAATGAGGTCAGACAATTAGGAAATCTGCAGACCTGCAGATACCAATACCAAATTACTGTGCTGTGCTCCAGCTCAGACCCGCTGCAGTGCATTGTTGCTAGAAAGCCCCAGTGGTGGTTTTCCACCTTGCTGACTTGGATAGCTGCTACCAAGAGGAGCAGCTTAGTAGTAAACCACTGTCCCTTGGCTGACCTCTGCAGCTCCATGTGAACAGCTCTCCTCAGCCTCACTTGCCTTGAAGTCTGGCTGAATATAGACAGAGAAAGGAAAAGCAAGAGAATAGCAGAAATCACCAGAAACTGAATAGCCATAAGAGCACTTAACCACAACAGAGCATAGAGGAGTCAATGCAAATCTGCAGATAAGAGAGCAGTCTCTGCCAAGTTTTGCTCTTTAAATAAACTTTTGGCAGGACTTTAGGATAGCAAAGCAGAATTTTACATATGGATTCTCTTCCTAAAATAGAACAAGCCAAATAGAGACCCAGGAATTTGAACTTTTAGAGCTACATATAACTCAGCTTTAGGGTAATATAAATAGCTCAATTGCTCTATACATTATAATACTTTAAATATTAAAAGTTAACCCTAATCCTTTCCCTACTGCCCCACTCCAGCTGACCAGCCTTTATCCTGCAACAATTCAAGTAGAAATTTATCCTTTGATAACCACGTGACCCACTCTTGGTATGCAATCTCCTCCACATGATCTCTGCTTGGGCAGCAGCTCTCCTTTCCTTTTCTTGACTGGTATCAGGAAATTGCCAGCTATCAGTTATCTCTCTTCTCCCAGGCTGTCCTTTGGCAGCATGGATGGACCTGTGTGGTAGGGGATGTAAGCAGCAGCAAAGGAATAACTGAGGATTAGTGCAGTTCAGCCTCAAATGTTTTTACAGCTACCAAAACCTCAGTGCTGTCCTCTGCACTGCATTTCCCAAAATTCATAGTGATGCTTACATTCAGCTGTGCTCTGTGTTCCCCATTTACATTTTCCTGCCCCAAAATGCATTCACCATCCAAAGTCAACTCACCACAATGTTAAAATGAACCATTAGATTAGTATTTACAACATAGCTGTCTTGATAAAGGACCAGGCACTAAAAGTTCTTATGCAACTCTTTTGAGACTACTGGCCATGCACCTCTATCATTCTTGATGCATTCACACTGAAATTTAAATCACTTATAAGTAGCATTTTCAAAACAAACCCCTCCTTAAATGTAGTTAACACATGCATAAACATTAATCCTTTTTCATCCACTCACAATTCCTTTCAGTATATGTCATAATGGCTGTAGGTAAGTCTCCTCTGACATTTTCTGTACCCACAATGAGCATTTAAAAGCCATTCAGATAAATGATATAATAGCAATTAGAATCATTTTTCTGGCTAGCATGCTGTCCTTATCACATTCAAGGAAAAAAGTAATCAAAGCTATTATTCTATCTTGGCAGACACACTTGAATCTCTTGAATATATTGTGAACTAATGGGACACATCACCAGACAAAGCAGAAAGCCAGTGTGCATGCAAAGTCCAGCAGCAAAGCAAAAAGCATTTGGTTTATCGAGAATCATTTCCTCCGCCAGTATACTACTGAGAACAAGTTTACTACAAGCTTAAAGTGGGATTAGAAGATAAAGAGGGATCCAATCACTGACAGCATTTCCCCCTCTAAAGCATTCTCACATGAATCTTAGAGCACTAAGCTGCAGCAGTCTTGTGCTTTCCTAGAGGGACTCAGCTTGAGCAGCATCAGAGCCAAGGAACACATCTGAACAACATCCACTCTGCTGAATATTCAGAGAACAGCTCTGTCCTCTGCTAAGCCATACTCTTGCAAGAAAGAAACCAGCTTAAGTGTGCTACCCAAGGCAGCTTCAGCGACAGAAAAATAAACACAAAGCAGACAGCATTTTTAGGATCTCTCAACCTTTTGTCAAATTCTGGAACTAACTCAGCCAGCACTGAAGCCCTCAAGCCACTGCCATATCAGCCCTTCCTCCCATAGCCCAGTGTGGCCACCACAAAGATAAAGACTGACATATTCATGTCTGTTTAGCCTTTATATAGTTTCTATGTCCCACTTGCTTCACTCCAATCATTCTGCACAATAGGCAGCCATTTCTCACACGTGTTGTCAGCCCTCAGTCTGAACACACACTCTACAAGTAATGTCTGAACGCTGTCAGGCTGCAGCCACAAACAAGTGAGACTATGGGTGTGCCCTGGACTAAGTCAGTGAAATAAATCAGCCAGCCTCCTGGTTATCCTCGGAGCAAGTTCAGCTTAGCTTCTCCTCCCACTTGTGGAGGCACATCCAGAGCCAGCGCTTGCAGCACAGCCAGGAGCATCCGCACACAGGAGATGCCGATGAACACGCTCATACCCTTCGTGTTCTGTGCCACTGGACACAGAACCAGCTGACAGATCTTATCAGTGTTGGGGCATATGCTTAAATCATACTGCTCTGACTTATGCAGGAGTTTTGGCATTTTCCCCCTAATGGCACCACTAGCCAGATTCTCCCACAGCGTGTTCCAACAACCCAGCCTGCCTTACCTGAAAGGAAGCCATTGAATAAAAAAGCCACTGAATAAAACAGATTGAGGAGAGCCCTCTAAGTTGCATCTACCTACAGCAGGTGGGTCCCATTCTGTAATAAAGATCACACTGACTAGAAAATGCACACTCCAATGTCCCGGTGCATGAGTTGCCACATGTACTACACACAAAAACCATGCTCTCAGCACAGATCATGATGAAGCTCAATGTGGCTTCAGTAAATGCGAGCTCCAGGAAGAAGCCTAAGCACTAGAGCAAGTACTAGTTAAGAAGAGCTTTAGCAATCATTTCTGTCATGGTACTATCTTTACTAAATGGGGAATACAGCTGTAGAGACCCTAAGAAGACTCAGAATTAAGTAGTAAAGAAAACTGTTCTTAATAGTTAATGGAAAAGTCACTGAGAAGCTGGTGTTTTCAGAAAATCACTCCCAATTTCCTAACCAAATTTATTGTAGCTGTTGAAAACACTTATCTGGATAACAAGGTGTACAGTAATGGTAACATTAAGTACATACAGTACTCTCCTGACAGTTAAATCCTAAATTAAGCTCAGAACAGTGCATGTAATTAACAGGCCAGCAGTAACACAAAGCTAAGCCAGTCTCCCGTATCTAAAAGCTACAGAAACATTCAATAACCTAATAAATAGGTTAACTAATTTCTGTACTCTGTATCAGGTATGATTTCATCCATAAACGGAAAATTTTAATGTTCACACACAGTTATTATAAATGCTTATATATGTTATTATAAATATTTAATGTCCAGTTAGATTGGCAATATTAAGATCACTTTATTTTAAGCCTTATGGATTTTGAAAACACATACAAATAAAATACTTGTTACAAAATTCCATTTGCTAAAGTTTCTTCAGGAATATACATCAAGCATTATCCCAGCACACAGATAAATGACTTTTACAGAAAGCATTACATAGAGCAATAAATGTTAGTGAAACAGCCAGTCTTTCCAGATATTTTACAATGAAAAATTTTCTTTCCCGTTGCCACATCTAATATCTGACTAAGTTTTTAATTTCTTTCTTTTAAATAGCAGTGTCTGAATTTAAAATGTGTAACCAAACCAACTGTGGAAGTCAACAGGCACTCAGAAGCCCCAAAGGGGAGAGTAAGGACTATTCCTCAAGTTCACTAGTCCAGGAGTAAAAATCCTTGAGACACAGAAAAACACTGAATCCATTTTCTTCAATGGAAAGATGCTTGCCAAGGGACATTGTCAACAGATAGCTCTAAAGATAAACTGTAAGGCTGAAGAGCAGTAGTAAGACAGAGCAAGGAAAGCAACCCATAACACTAGGTAACGAGGAATGCTTGGTGGAGCAGCATCATGGGACTTCACCAAGGCTGCCTGCTTGCAAGAAAAGCACTCAGCAGAAATATAGGCAGAGATAAAAAGCACAAGATTTGTACGTGCTTGTCATTAACATGGATAACAGTGTGTGCCAAAACTATAATCCCACTTAGTTATCAACAGTATGCAACTGACCTCAAGAGTTAAAATGCAAACAAGAATAAACAAGATATTGTGCTCCAATGTCAACATCACCATCAGAACATTTATTACAAGAAGCCAGTAGATCAAGAAACACAAATCCATATATATTTTCTGCTCCTTGATGGCAGTACAGAACTGCTCAGCAATAAGTGTTTAACAAACCAGGTCACTGAATTCTCTGGGATCTGGAAACTGATCTCAGAAGCAGCATGCCTCTGACCTTCCACCTCAAATCCCTAAGTTGCTGCTGGACACCAGAACAGTTTTACTGCTTCTGCTTTATGAGTCATACCCCTGCAGTGTCCTGTTCCTTCCTACATGCTGTGACACGGGTCCCCTTCCTTAAGCCTACAGTATGTACAAAAGCTGCACCACTGAATGATGATGCCGTGCCTATTTTCAGTGTTATTTAACATGGAGGCAGGTCAAGATAGCTAGATCAAGCATGAGTTCACCCACACTGTTCTCTAAGGCTGATGTGAGCCTTCAGAGCAGTGGAAGAAAGCCACAGTACTCTCAGGTTATTGACACATCCAGAGCATTAAGAAGCCTGTTACACCTGGTGGATGTCAAGCACCACAATAAGCATCAGTAGGAGGAAAGTGTGGTGTAAATGGTGAAAGCAAGTCCAAGCAGACTTCAATCAAAAGATTTAATCCTAAAGGTTAATATAGGTTTCACAACGAGTACACTTAGCCTATGATCAGCCACAGGTTTAAAACTATTAGCAAATAAACAGGAGTTCTAAGAGCAACCTTTACGTTCTGACCTAAAGATCTATAAATACCACTGGGGGATGATCTAGTTTGAAATCAGATTATCTTTAACTAGAAAGCAATCATGCTTACGAGAGGCCCTTATGCCAGTCACACTTGCTCCAGAACAGGGCAGCACTCTATAAAGAACAAGATGTTGACAGCATGTGCCTTGTGCTATTTTAACATTGATTTTCCTTATACTATTTCTATCATTTCCTTAAGAGGACAGTAGCTCAGCCAAGCTACCCCAGCCCCACTTCAGCCCAACCGTGCAGCCAGTTTTGTGCTCCGGTTACCAGAATGGGAGGAGCAAGTTCTCAGAGATTCTCTTATGCGTTACATTATCAAAAGGCCTCAGGAAAACAGCAACTAGAGAGGAAGAACACATCACCTTTCCCAGCAAGGCATTCCCCACTGTGCTTATACCCTGAGGAGGAAACACATCAAACCATCACAGTTTGATTTGTGCTACCTTTCCCTCTGCAAAACCATTATATTAGGGCATTTGTTCCACACAGTGATGTGCAGTTTTATGGAAGGACTGCTGTTCCAGTTCTCTAAAAGGACTCTCCAGACTTCAGGCTTCTGCCCTAGATTTAGGTCACTAGTAATTGGACATGTGTAGAAAATGCACAGGCTCAGTTCAGTGTTGCCTAATTAATTTCTTAGTCTGTTGATTTGGCAGTCGCCCTACAAAACAGAACAGTTGGATACTTAAACTTGTATTGAAGAATACCTTATGACACTAGCAAGCTTCCCAAAAAATAAGTCAAACTCTTCCTGAATAATGAAATAAATATTTTAAATTGCCTGGAGTACAAAAGGGAAATCAGTTTTCTCAGGTGAGACTATCAGCTTGGTTCATTAAAAGAAAAAAGATCAAGCACAGCACAGAATACAGAAACCCAAAAACTTCACCTAAGGAGACCTTCTTAGACGAAGTACAGAACTGACAGGTGCCAAAGTCTGGCAACCTATGGAGCAGAATCAAATGTACCAACTTCCTGTCTGGGACATTACATTCCCGAGCAACTGGTGAGCATATTAACACAAACTAATGTCACAGCCTGAAAGAATTCTGTGCATTATTTTGATCTGTATGAGGTGCCTTTCAGTATGTAAGGGCCCTTGGGGCAGCATATTCATGATGAAGAAAAGCTCATCCACTGAAATTAGAATTAAGATTCTTTCTGTTCCTAGGCTTCTGTCACATCTTTTTAGTCAATTTGCCTAATTTTTAAAAATACCCTACTTGAAGGACACAGAACAGCCCCACTGTGCAAAGTCCCGGCTATCCTGCCAAGCTTTCTGTTGGAGCTCACGTGACTTCCATCTATTCACTTCAGCACAGGTCCCATGTGCTTTAGGTAGTTTTGGCTTAGGCCTAAACAGCAAATGGGAAGAGACAGATGCCTCTCTGCAGGAACTTTCCTCACTGGTGACCCCGGGGGTTGAGTTGGCAGAGCTACCTGAACCTTACAAGGTGGTTGCTGTACAAAACAGCTTTATAAATCTCTATTCACATATTAACTGGAGGAAAATATTTACTTCTGATCAGGAAGTACTGTATTTTTTGACTGAGAAACAAGCTCAGTGCTTGAGCAGATAGTTTTATGGCACTTTAAAGGTGACCTAACACACCTATCTTGACTTAAAATAAAAACACATTCCAGTTCCCTTCCCTAAGAAGTGAATGCTGCTAATAAAAAGGACCTTAAGATGAAATAAATTCACTGTAACAGTACTGAAAGGGAACAGATCTTCTCTCCGAAAGCCTTGTATAAAGGGGCATTCAGATGGCTGTTAGAGTAAAAACAACATACAACAATATTTGCAAAAAAGCTTAATATAATCTTTTGAGTCTATAAACTTAAACAATAAATAGGAAAAGTATACATGGCACACCAGAGCAGCTAAATATTAAAACAAGTACAAACTGGTAACACTTACCTATATTGTCAGCAATAAGTTTGTTTCACTACTGTGATATAATACAAGCTTAATATACAAGATGTTTTTACAAAGGAAAACCACAGAACAAAGTTAATACAGAAGGTGAGGGAGAAGGGGAGACAATAAATAACAAGGCACAAAAACCTCTCTTGCTGCAACCCTGTAAGGCACCACTTGTGCAAACATGAAATTATCAAAATCTGTAGTGGAGACATTCCAAATGTGTTTAAATAACTGGATAACATATTTTAGATGTGACACTATGCTTAGATCTTTGAAAAAAATGCTTATGTTTCAAAAATCATATTAGTGAAATGGGTGTATTAATAGACAAGAGTCACAGCTGGTTTCTCCCAGACAGCACCACAAGTGCACCTTGATCTTGACCTATACTGGCCTTGCTAAGAGTCCTGGATTCAATATGGTGCAGAGGGAAATGCTGCCAAATTATGTCAAACTGTGCACACCAGTGATTGTGACAAAACACACTTCAGGGATTAGGATGAGAATGAAATTATTTTCATTTGAAACCAAAAATTATTTAAATCAAGACATAAAAGGTCAGTTGCATTAATCTAACATAATTAGGGATCTTAATACCCAAGTCATAATTCATACCTCTATTTAAGAACTGGGTACCAACATTTTTCGTCCTTATTCTCTTACTTGCTCAGAAAATCTATCATGAGACAAACCTCAGTAAAACCTTCTCCCTTATCAGAAGATTACAGATACATAGTTAAGCACACAAAATGTAACTTTCCCCCTTTTTTCTTAAGTTCCATGATCTCTACTCCATCCTGCTAGAAGAAATTTTTGTCCTCTCTCCAAATACATACATAAAAATCTCCAGATACTAAAATTACTTTAAACATGCACAGGTTGGACAAGTTTTTACAAGATGAGAAGGGTTTTCACAAATAACCAAAGTTTTCTTCTAATGAAACATTCAGGAAGCACTCAGTTTCTCGTGAGCTTCAGACACGTGACTTTTTTTTTTTAACCTGGGAACATTGGTAGACAACATTTCCAAAAGTTTTGCTTGCACTCCTGCACCTTGAACAACTGCACAGCACACAGTAAACAATCGGAATGAGCCTGATTATTCAGTTATTGGCTAGTTTTGTTTTCATATGTGACATGTCTTATTTTACACTTAAATACCTTGCCACAAATCAAAACACATAAGGTCAGACAACCTGCAGCTTTAATGATGCTCAATCTACTGAGCTGCCAGAGAGGAAAATCAGGTTAATCTATTACATTTTAAACAACAGAGCAAATGGAAGAAAAACCACTCTCAAGTGATAAATTAACATTCATATAGATATTTGCGGAAAGGCTGTGCCAGCTTAGGCATGCTTCATTCTTTATATTCAGTCCTGTTTTAAGGATATAAAAATTTGAGCAAATACAATGTAAACAGAGCCAGGTAGACTGCAGTAGTAAAGGACAAAATCATTGATCTGACAGGTTTAAGGCCAACTATTTATGATTTGAAATATGTCATACTTTTCTATGGCACTTTAATACAGTGAAAGTTAGTGCTGGGTGACACTAAGCAAGGGAATACGTATTCATATGAGATATATACACGTAGCATCAATTCCTAAAATAGAAAGTTCAAGTTTTCTTGTCCAAATAAAATCAATTTGTGAAAGACCACACGTGGTTTCCTACACTGAATAAAGTAATATTATATTTAAATCAATTTAGTGCAAACTGACCTAAGTCCAAAGACATAACATTCCTTGATTTTCAGTCACTACTTACCAAATGCCCCTATTTCTTTCAAAAAGACAATTACATCTTTTTTCCCCCCTTAAAAGAACAGCAAACACTTGAGGACTAGCATGCTGTTCTAGCCTACATTAACAAAACTTGCTGATATACAAATCATGTTTTGGTCATGCAGCACTGCCCCATCCTGAAAATGACCCATCTCTCCATGTAATCAGTCTAGCAGAGCACAGCGCCCGATGTCAATTAGCAGGTCATCCTGGCCACTCCGTACTCCAGGCTGACAACGGCAGGCTCAGCTTTGGAGAACTCGGACACCAGCTCGCTGTAGCGATTGTCCGCTGTGTTGCTGCCCTCTATGGTTCGCACGGCGTCATTCACTGGCATCGGCGGCTGCTCCTTCTGGAAGCACGCAGGGGATTTCAGTGCCACGGGGACAGGATGAGCCGGCTGCTCCTGTTCCTTCACAAGGATCACATCGGACTGCCCGTTTAGCTGCTTTATTTTCTGAAATACAAAGAACAGTTACTAACAGCGGGCATGACTCTTCACTGACGATCCCATGCTTTTAAAGGAAATATATCCCCTTCTTTTGCTGGCCAACTCGGTGTCTGCAGAACTCTGTTACACACCCTAGAGTTTGCTAAACCTCAGGTCATTCCTTATGACATTCTTCCCCACAGTTTACAGCAGACACTACAAGCACTGTCTGCTTAAAATCTGCAGAAGGGCAGAAGACAAAGGATGCCTATCAATATCCCTAGAGAAGGAGAGGTTCTTGCAGGCTTGCTCCTTGTTTGGTTGCTACCAAGCTGGAAATACTTCCTGTAGTAGAAGCGGAGGAACACAAGCCTTGGTATACTGTAGTAAGCAGGGATCTTGCAGTCTCTTAAAGACCATCAGTCTCTTAATGACAAAGCAGCTTGATATCTAAAGCCCTTCTATTCTTCCTAAAAACCTTCTAAAAGACTTTTCCTTTAAATCTAAAAAATGCCAATACAGTTTATTTAAACGCATGAATACTCTAAAAATGTCAACTAAAAAAACAGGAACGGAGAAAAGGATCTATTCTGCCAGCATAAGCAAGAGAACAAGAAAGTCAGGATTAAGGGATTTTTCAGTTACATAGTTTGGGTTGTTTGCTTGTTTCATTTTGGTTTTAATTCAAACTCACTCACCCAGGAACTGGGAGGTTGCACTAGTTAACTGAACAGTTTTGTATGTTGATGGGTTTGAGACTAAAACCAGAACACTGGTGTCTCTTGGCACCAACTTTTCATAGATGGAAAAAGCAGTAGCAAAGTCCACACCAAGATTTCAAATGACTACATCTCATCACCACTCAAGTGAGAAATGCAGGCTCAAGTGAAGTTAACATCTTGGAATGAGAAAATTCAAAGCTGAGACTTCACTTTTCCTCTAGTTTGTTCTTCAGATTGATTTTAAAGTTTTCTTCACCTTGCTGCTTCAATTATATATTTTTTTTAAAATATGAAATTCAGATTTGAATCAGTATTAGATTAAGTGACCTGCATCCATTACCTTACAGTAGGGTCGGTCCAACAAAACCTTTCCTCCTAGAAAAGTTGTACTTCCCCCCTCTCCCCTCAAGATAATATACAGGAGTTGTGTTACCATTTTTGTCCACACACAAGTTTTAAAACTGATAATTAGAAGACTTCTGCATTCCTTAAAAAGCATTATTCTGAAGTTTCAGCATCCTGACTGACTAGAACAGAAGTATCAATCAACCTTTCCTGGCTGTTTTCTGCAGCACCTAGAAGCCAATTCTGATCTCTGGATTAAGCCCTGTCTTCATAAAAACATTACAATGTACATGACCCATAACTATGATGACTTACAACAGCATGCACCTGCACAAGAAGTTAAAAGAAGGACAATACTTACTGCTTCCATTTTAGTAGCTATAATGGAAATAAAACATTTTCAGTCTCCTTAATTTAGCAGCACAGCTGTAACTAAACGGATACTTTATTATCCAAGATAGTTTAATGTAGGTTAAGTTTCAGTGAAACTTACCTTCAGGAAGGCCTTGATAGTAGCACTTTCACATAACAGAGCTCATTAATAAAGCAGAATAAATAGTGCCTCACAGCACTCAGAAGCAAGCAGTGAAAGTCCAAGTCACCATTACACAGAGTAAGTGCTAGGCCATAGAGCAGTGACAGTCATGTGAAACTATATCATCTGAAGAATGGGTCAAAAGTATACACAGATATTCTGCAATACTTACAGCTTCCAGTTCTTTAATGTCTTCCTCCAGCTGTTTATTTTGCTCACTTGTATTCATGATAAGGTTGAACATAGACTGCCTGGGATGCATACTTCGATCAAACTGATGGTACATATTTCTCCAAAACCTGCACAAAACAGACAGTTTTAACTATGCAAGATAATGACAGAGCTGAAGAAAAGATACTGTATCTTATTTAAACTTACTTAAAATTGAATGATACTGTATTAGGCTCCAAAAGAGTTAGTTCTGGAGAAAAGTCTGGATTATACAGAGGATTTTGATATTTCTTCTGCTCAGCCAAAAGGAACGGCCACAAGGAATAGGTCTTCTCTTTTAGTCTTAAAATAAAAAGAGAAAGAGGTCAACACACTAACTGCAAGCAAACAAGCAGAAGATACTACTTATGGTGTGCAAATTTTGCCTACTTGAAATAAATACTTTTAAAATATAATGTGAGAGGAACTGTAAAAACTTCACAGAAGTTTTCCAGCTAAATGCATTGAAGATATCCTACTAATACTTCTAAATGAGTAGTCTTTAGCAGGGAAGAATTTTAAGGTTACTTAAAAAGAAATTGGGAGAGGAAATGACATGATGCTTCCAAACTTAAGCTTACCTACTTTTAGATGGGGAAAAAACAAAAAAAACCCACATAAGCAGGAAAACCTGAACTTTCTCTATGAAAAAGATGTGATTTTCTACCAGAATTAGAAAGACACTCTTCAGCGTGCAAAAGCACTGGAAGCACTACTGTTCCCTGATGCAGTTCAACATAGGTTTCAGTACCACCAATCTTTCCTCTAATCAGAGCCTAAAATGAAGAAGTTTCATGGAAGTTCTTAGTCTGCCACAATAAACAAAAGACACACTACAATGTGCCTGCTTACTTTAGCTCTTCTCGTTCTTTTTGACAGTTTCCAAGGAAGTTACCAAACTGGCATGAATGGACGTGTTCATGGATTTGAAGGAGGAAAGCTTCATTGTACTCAAAGGCTTGAGGAAACTGCTCAGTCAGATTCCACACACTTTCTAAAAACTGTGTGAACACTGGCGAGATCTCTTTCGGATCACCATCCAACTGACAACATCTGAAAAAGATTCCACAAACAGACCGAAACCGCTTTAAGTTAAAAATCAATGAAGTCTTACCTGAAATTGTTTTTAAATGATAGGATCTTAATTTGACACCAGCTTTGATTTAGAAACTGAGCACCAAACTTCAAGAACTGGGGCAATTTTTGAATAGAAATAAGTCTATATTTAACCTGTTTTTCTGACTTATAAGTAATCACACATCTATATTAAGTACAAAATAGCAACACAAGACAGTTAAGTTCCTTTGTGTCTAATACTGCCACAGTCAACATGTGAAGTATACCAGCTAAAAGCAAATTAATAAGCAGTAAATAACAGCAGGGCTATTGTCATAGCTGATGACAGGCAGATCAAGGGAAAAACAGAACTCTTAACATACAGGACTTCTAAAGGTAGGTGTGACTTCATCATCAAAGTAAATATAAATGCAAAGTTATCTTTAAAGATACCAAAACTATGTGTTTCATATTGCCTAAATAGCTGGGATGTAGCTTTAGATTGGTTTTGCATTGTCTGTACATCGGGGCAGATCTTGCTGCATCAACTTCTGCGAGCAAGGCACCAGTAGCACTAAAAATTAACATCTGCAGTATAAACCAATTATCCAACAGATATTTTAATAAACTGTAGAACAACAAGAGAAGTGCCTTGTCTACCGAAAACAGCTTACCCATTGCTGAACTGGTGCAGTGTGGCTAGAAGTGCAACATCTACAAGCTGGCTTTTGTTTAAGAATACTTTAGCTCGATTTGCTGTACACACTTTACTATATCAGAGGAGTGAACTACCTGTCAGAGAACTTGTGCCCAAAGGAGATCCAGTCTTTTTCTATCAAGACCTAGAGGGCAAAAAAAAAAAGAAAAATCTCATGTAAACTATTACTCAATCTTACACCTACAGTATTAACCCCACAGGTTATCGATATATTATACTTTAAATCTGAGTCCAAGACGTTACAGTAGAAACAACCATTTATCCCTTTGTAGCTTCTTTATTTTCTTGGAAGTTTTTAATGAGATTCTCAAAGTATATTTGTAAAAAACTAGTAAAAAAAAGTTAAGCAACTTGCCAATCAGGTAACTGATAATTTTAAGAAAAATGTTGCATGACTTCACTAGTGGATTATTAACTTTCTATAGCAAAGAATAATTTTAGTACTGCATGCCTGCTATCAGAGTTAACATAAAACCACATAATATATTCTAACATTTATGGTAGTAAGTTTGTTCATATCGTACACTGTCTTGTTTTATCACTTTGGTCACACTATCAAGCACCAAAAAGAACACAGGACCTTCACCGAAATTCAACTGAAAGCAAGGAATAATCAAAACTCAAAAAGATCCAATTACTTCCCTAAGGATTACACACATTCTCATTATTCACAACAAATTAATCCTCTTCTACTTCTTCCTCAACTTCACTTTCAACGCCTGTAATATTTGTAGCAGTTATTTCTAAACAATACACTGAACTAGTTTTAGGTACTATCCTTGAGGAGTTCCCATAACACCTTGCCTTGTCATTGCAGAACACAGTTGATTTTCCTAGTCTAAAATTTTGAATAATTGCACTGAAATTCTTCTCTCTACATAAAATGATGAAGAAATTTACATTGCTTAGAAATCTTGAAGTCTCTATCACTGGGGGAACTGTCATTTTTTAAAAACATTGTTTTGGAGACAGACAAAAATATTGTTTCACAGCAGCACAGAGCTGCTGTAATTTAGTACGTATGCTTCCTCACATAAGCACTTTGGAATCCCTCTATGTCAGAGATAAGGGACTTGTTTGGATGCAAAAAGCTATCATTGCAACATTTCTGTGGGATGACTAAAGCAAACTACTATTTGTATTTCATTTTTTTAGATTTGAAATAATTTTTTTCAACTAGCAAAGTATTTCTATATGAAATATTTATCAATATATTGCAAATCTCATTTTACACTTTTAACTACCAAACAAAAACCAATTTATTCACTCCCTTGCACACTCAAACATTTTACACTCTTTCTTTACCAAGACACAACTCAACATTGCAACCATCTGCTTACCATGAATCCTTTGATTGTTCTGTAATAGGAATCTAGCAAGAGAGCTCCCAGGGAACAAACTTGGGAAGTCCTATCCCAGCCATCTGAACAGTGCACCAATACACTTGCACTCTCAACTGCTATTGCCTGCAAAACAAAGTTGTTTCTTAATGTTCTTTTCTAGACAGAAGTCAAAAACTAGTAAATAAATTTAAAAAACTAAATTTATTTCCAACTCATAGCACAGACCATCTTATTTAACAAAGCTAGAAAAATGTTCACTATGAGGAAAATATTTAATAGTGTCAGAAAGTAGGAACTTGTATCCATGGAAGTATAGAAAACTCCTTGAAAAGCAAAGAAATTCCATTACCACCTTTGCATAAGCTAACCTCTACAAGGGTTCCTAGTTCTCTCTCTCTCTCCCCCTTATAAAACTAAATTTACAAGAAAACCTAACTGTAATTAGATTACACATTACTGATTAAAAAAAACCACAATCCAAACATCAACACATCATTAAAGGTATCATTTGTTTATCATTATGCTACATAAAAGTAAAGGCCTAGGAAATGCTTATTAGCTTCAGCAGAGAAATCAGCTCCTGTTGGCTCATTATTGAGGTTCATATTTAGCACAATCACCCACATTTAAATGGTATAATTCCTTGTTATTTCATCTAGCAAAAACAAAGATCCAGGTTTTTTTCTTTACCTACTACCATCAGTCAAGCCCTTGGCTCCATAAGTGCTTGGCAAAGGCAATTGTTCCTCTGAATTATTCACAGAATCCTATTTCCTTGCCAAATGAAGTCAGCACAGCCACCTTGGCTGCTCTACAGTTACTGCCCCAGTTCTATTTTTCAGAAAGAAACAAACTAAATAGTAGTTTGTTCCATCCATCACCTAAATGGTTACACTTTTTCAAAACTACCTAGAGAACCAGGAAGCATAAGAATCCCTTTGTCTTTCAACAAAGATGATCAAACAGCATTCAAAAAATCCTATAACATTGGCTGGAACGTTTAATATGTCCAATCATAAATAAACACATAATACTTTAACCAGCATATTAGATGTACTGGTATATATACTGAACACCTATCTCCAAAAAGGTCAGTTGCAGAATTTTACACATTACATAATATTAAGCAAAACTTTTCTGGTAGGAAGTCAATTTCCCATCAAATAAAGAAGGAGCTTACCTTAGCAAGGAAGACAGCAGCATCCAAGACAGCTTTGATGTGACGCAGCCATCCAGAATTCTCCAGACCAGACAAAAAGTCATTGACAGACAAACCCCTTGTGCCACTGACTAGAAGAAACCAAGAGTTAAAAAGCCTTAAGCAGTTGTTGTTGCATTGTGGCACCTCCTACAGGCAGAGTGCCCAGACCGGGAGGAGGTGTGGAGCCGTCTTTGTTCCCCATGGGGGGTGGGGGAGCCCGCGCATTCTCTCCCAATCTGGAAATGTCATTCTTCATTGGACTCCCTGGACATCACCCCACCCCTGGAGCCACCTGGACTGGACAAGTTCCAGAGCCCCACCTGAGCCATCAGTGATAAAAAGCATTATACCCAAGACCTCGTGGCATTTTGGGGGTGTGTAGCAGAGACACAGACCTGTGGTCTCTGGCACAGCTTTTTCTCTTTAGAGAGTGTTATTTTGTAAGTTAATAAACCTTTTTTGTTTCCAACACCACCTGAGGTGTCTTTCCCGCCCATTTTAAGCCAATGGGTATTTGTAAGACAAAACCCAAACGCGGATGGGAGCTCCGAGAGCTCATAACACCTGGCTCAAGGAGAAATCCCATCAAGTTGTAGCTACCTACACCCTGCAATGTACAAAGGAGAGTAATTGCATGTTGTATCTAGTACCCTATGTTCTAAGTTGAGTGGTGGTTTCCTGAAAGATTTATAATCAAATGGTTAAGGGAGGGGTACTACAAAATGTTCTCCAGTCAGAGTTCAACTCTGTAAAACTATATAACCCTGGCTGGCAAGAGGAAGATCTTTGTGACGTTTTGACAGTAACATTCCAAGTAAAGACACTGGTTATCCCCATCAGGAAGCCTTTCTCTTGTCTCACCGAGGAAGCCAATGCAAATGCCAAAGGATCACTGGAAATACTTAATCAGAACTAGTAGTAGGGAAGTAGCTGCATCCAGACAATATACACAGTTCAGAGTAGTCACACTGCCAGCGTTTCGTCATCTCCACCCTGCTCTGGAGAACAGTCAGTGCCGTACAAGAACACAGGGATGAATGAAGTCCACCAAAATTTTGTCTACCTTTACACATAACACACTACATTTCTGACTGATCTCTACCATTCTTCCCTAATATACCTGAATTCTGTAACAATAATGTCAACTCAGAGAGCGAGGAAGAACTCCAATTAAAGGAAAGATGTTTCGCAGTGTAGCAGCAAGAGATGCAGAAGTAGATTGAAAGATTCTCACACAGAACCAATTCCCATGTAAGACTGATAACCCAGTACTTGTACAGTTTTGAACAGTAACTCACACAGTTATATTACTGTCCAAATATGACAAACTTCTGGCAATAAAAAAAAAAAATCTGCTGGCTAACATAACTTCAGCTATGTCTAATTCTAAGAGAAGACACCCAAGGCTGCCAGGTACAAAAATACCTGCCTCTTCCACAGTGGAAGGCTACTTTCCACTAAATTTAACAGCTAGACTTGATAATCTTAAGTCTTTTTCAACCTAAATGGTTTAATGATTCTAAAGCACTGGGACACAGATGAAAAAAAAAGGTTCTGTAGATGGAAGTCAGCAGTAAGGATACAACAGCTGCAAAATCATCTTTATCTCTGGCCATAGAAAGAAAGTGAGTCAGCAGCAAAAGCAGAGAACAAAATTCACCACATCATTCTGCGATGCAGCTTCGTATTTAATCAAGTCCTCTGATGTAATGAGGGCTATAAACTCAAACCACTGCTTCCAAGAGTTTTCCTGTATCTGCATTAGATGTTTCTCAGCTTTTAGTCAAAAAAGTTTTGGTAGACTGCCCATTGCTCAGGAAGATTCATAGGCCCAGGTGCTGCTGAATACTAGAATGACAGGCTTCCAAATAAGTATTGCAGCACCTCTTCTAAAACCCACAGATCCTCATCATCTACAAAACTACCTAGCAAACCACAGCACAACAAGGTAACAAAACATCCAAGAAACCCCAGGACCAAAGATCTGCTTTTAAAGGTTAGTTAATAAATATCAGTAAGAAGTAAAAGCAAGCTAGCTTTCCCCTGTCTTTGAAAGGCATCATTACATGAGAGTTCTGCTTCCAAAAGATCTGGCACAGGGAAGTAACCAGATGAGAATGTGAGCTACCAAAAGGATCAAGTCATCCCCTATACCAGTGGTTCCATACACTTGACCAGCCACAACAGTACACAAACATCCATCACTCTGTGGTAAAGGAAAGAAACTGGAAATAGTCAAGTATCTGGAAATCCAAAAATCTGCAGAGAAGGAACTGGAGAAAGCCATGTCTAGAGGTATTCTTCACGGCAGCCCATCTACACATTCTGTAACTTATGATTTAAAGCACAAGCTTTCCAGCTAGAAAATAACCAGGCTTCCAACCCCCAGTTTGTTTTCACCCAGATACTGCTGTCAAAATCTGCCTTTGATCACAATTTTCAGCTTGGCAGAAATATTTCACCACTAGTATTTCCCCTTTATAGCTAGATTTCTATATTTTTATAAACAAAGCCAGAGATAGGAACACATATGTTGAGCCCAAGAGTTACTTTGCATTTCTGTGAATTAACACAAGCATTTTTATACTAATTGGTGATTAAATCAACTGCATTGATACTGTTCCAACTCTTATATGCTGAAAAAAAAGTTATTTTCCAGCTCCTTATAGTCTTTTAAAAGGTCAAAGATGATTTATGGTACCAATTATAGTACCACTAGGATAATTCAGCTACTTTACAATAAATAGGATTCAAGATACTTCTGCCTATATGGATCCCACCATAAAAAACATGAACCCTACATGCACATGAGCCCCAAAACCTCAATGTTCCCTTGCTTATTCATGACTGTCCTTATGCACACTACTAGAAAACCTCAGGCAGCAGTTCAGGAGGTGATGAGATTGAAGAGTGAAGCACAGCAGGCTGCAGGCAGGGGAAGTTTTTTTAACAAACAAAAAATAGATAATCCCTTGCCCTATACAGAAAACTCTATATAACTCACAAAACCCCCTCAGCTAACACACTTCCACCATCTAAATATATGCAACATATTGCAACAGCTGTTGAGCCTTTTCTCCAAACATTTTCTGCAGAAAGGCTCCCTCTTGACATACCCTTTTCAGAGTTCAATAATTTCTGTTATGCAATATTGTAATACAAATATATGAAACCTGTACTTTGTAGTTAATGTCACAGCTATAAATTTAGCCTATAGGAAGTTTCTCCCATAAGTGTTATGCTCATCGATAGAGTCATCATGTTCACACTGAAGAAATCTATTTTAGAAGAGTTTTGAACCACTGCATTCAAGATACTTAAATAACAGCTGAATCCAAAATTAAGAACACACTGTAAATCCCCTTAGTATGCTCCAGGGTGTAGTCCCATTACAAAAGGATGTTGGGAAGGACTGTGTCTCACATTCGGCTTGCCAGTGGAATCTTCAGATTCTGAAGGAATTCAGGCAGACAGACACAGAGCCAAGGAGCAGGACATGCACCAAACAATGAATAACATTTGTTTGTTACAGAAAGTCCAAACAGTGGAGGGCAGTCCCAGTTACAGTGGTGCTTGAACAAACAGCATCACTGGTATCACACTCTGATTTGAGAACATTCAGTTCAGCACATTCAGGGGAGTACACAGAAGCTAAATGGCATCTTCCTCAGTTTAAGTTATGAACCATTTTCATGGCACATTCTTCCTGATATCCCACTGATGGCACATTTCTACAAGGGGCTGAAGAGTAAATTATTACATACATCCCTAAATTTTAGGAGTCCTTCCTACCCCGAAGATGCTCCTACTTCTAAAGTGGCATTCCGCAAAAGTCTAGTGAATCATACACACTGAACAGAGGTAAAACAACTGTGTTCATTTACAAAAAACATTTACATGGAAAACAAGCAATAGAGAACACTCATTTTGTTCAATAGTGTTTAAACAAACCAGTTCTCCCCACAAGGAAAAACTAAAACATATTCCATCCTTAAAGAAAGTTACAGACATGTATTTAGTAAGTATTGCTGGTGGGATGCCAGTTCAAATGGAAGGAATATGAAGTCTGTGAAGCTTAACTGTGTGATGCACACACTTCTGCATGAGACATCATTACACAGGAGCAGGCCTCTTAAAATTTAAAACAACAATCAAGTTTTATTAGCTAGTTTTCTAGAATTGAATGCATTAGTAAGAAAAAGGGAGACTATGACAAAACTAAAAACTCAAGCTCAGGATCACGCTTCTCATCTTTCCTTTAGGAAAAACACAGGCAGGAATAACCAGAAAGATCCATATCATTAAAGCTCAGTAGGATTCCATGCACAGTGCCTGAAGAATAGTTTAGCAGCACATCCAGGATCAATGAAAATTAAGACTACACTACTAGCCTGTAAGATTTCTTGATCAATGTAAAAGCATGTCTTCATCAAAATAGGCTTCCATACAAGTGTAAGCATTGTCTGTCTCTGGAAATACTTGCACAATTCCAGAAGCCAAGCACTTACATATGTGTACTGTCTCTCAGGTGTGGAAGCCTCACTTCTGCCACTGTATTCTAATCTGAAAATCCACAAAATGTCTTAAATTTTCTCTCAGCTGTCTACCTAAATAAAATATTAACAGAATTATGAATATACTTCTGCCTCTCCATTATCACCACCAGGGCACAGGCAGTGGTATGGTGAAGTGGCTCACATTTCCCCCTGTCCCCTTCTCTACACACACCTACAAGCACACAGGTGGCCCACAAAGTCAAAGAGCTCAAATTTTTGCAGACCACATGCTTACTGTGAATTCTGTAGAACAAAGTGCTCTCTGAAGAACTGATATTCTGTAAATGAAAATCTACAGACACAGCCTTGGAAAACACAGCAGTCTTTCTCACTGACATGCTAACACAGCTCACTAAAGACATATGTGCCATTCAATCTTGTTCAAAATAACTCCATTCAGTTGGGTTTACAGTTCGAAGGTCAAGATTTAACATAATTCATTACCATAGTGCACAGCAAACTGGTACTAAACACAGAGCTGGAATAAACCATAGAAATGTCAATGCAGTTTGTATAACCTATTATTAATGACTTCAGAAAAACACTTCCCGTTTTCAAACACACTATTTTAGGACAGTTAAAACGTACCTTCCAGGAGTTTTTGCAAGCTAGATCTCATCACATGAATATTTTCAATGCCAACAAACTGGAACCTAATGTTTGAGTAGTTGTCTTCATTCTCATAGCCCTTCCCAGCAGCTCTGTTAGCCATTGCATTAAGCTTAAAAGAGAAAAATAAAAATACCGAAAAACATTATTGGGATAAAAATATCTAATTAATAAACAAAAGTCAAGCAATTTCAATTGAATACACTGGGAAAAAAAGAAGAGNCCCTTCCCAGCAGCTCTGTTAGCCATTGCATTAAGCTTAAAAGAGAAAAATAAAAATACTGAAAAACATTATTGGGATAAAAATATCTCATTAAGAAACAAAAGTCAAGCAATTTCAATTGAATACATTGGGAAAAAAATACAACAACACATAGTATAAAAAGACTCTAATCTAGTTTATGGCAAACCAGCTCGAATGGACTAAAGTGTAAGGAAAGGACAATACATACATATAAAAAAAAGAAGTAGTCTATATTTAAAGCTGACATATCTGAAAAAAGGATTTAGTAATTCCTGCCCTCTTCTCCATATTCCTAACTAATAAGCCTTTACTCGTGTCCAAACATTTCTGAATAAAGACACTACAAATATCTCACCTACAAAGGAAAGAGTAAGACCCAGACATTTTCAGCTCCTGTGTTCAGAGACTTGAGTGAAATTAACACTAATTGAAAAGAAGATGGGTCTATCTAAAGAGTGAGAATTAGCCACACATTGTAACATGGGTCATAATATAATTCAACTTAATAAAATAACAGAATTCAATTAGATTAGACAGTGATGAAGTATGATGGTGAAGTACTGGAAAACATTGCCCAGAGAAGCTGTGATCCTGAAAGTGTTGAAAGCCAGATTGGATAGAGCTCTGAACAACCTTGTCAGAGAGGCTGGAGATGATGTTTAAGACTTCTTCTAACTCAAGCCATTCTATGATGGCTTCAAAATGCCAGAACAGAATTTCCTCCACTTCCTCCTTTCTGAGACAGTTAGTACAGGTCATTTACACAGAACATAGTACTCTCTTCCATTCCAAAAGAAATCCCACCACAGCTCACCATTTCATGCCTTTCATTTCAAACAGTTAAAATTATCTGGATCCCACTCAACTGTTCACTTCTTAACTATGACTTAAGTATATTTTGAAATGCCCCTTTCTGTCGCTATAGGACACGAAAGAACACAGACACACACTGCAGTGCAGGTGATCAGAAGAGAAGAGCAATTATTTTTTCTGACTCCAGTATTTATAGTTTTCCAAAAGTGACAGTGGATTGGATGGTGGCAGTGCCACCTCTCCAAAGACACTGGACAGACAAACAGTCCATCAATTTTTCTCCTCCTCTGTGAAGGAATGCAAAAACACTGGGGTGTTTACAGAAAGTGTGTGATAAAGTTCTTCACAAATATGTAAATATCAGAAGGCTTAGAAAGTCTTACAAAAATCAGGGCGACATCTCTCAATGTTCAGCAGCATATTCAGAGAATTCTAGCTGAGTACAGGGACAGGTTCAACCACATTAAGAAAGCAATTAAACACCGGAATAGAGAGGCCTAACCTTATCTTTACAAGATTTTTGTTCATGAGGGACTCATACTTGGCTCCACATTTTTCAGAATTACACTGTATCACTGCACTCTAATATGCAGGGGTACAGGTGTCTCCCAAAGTACCTACCTTCGGCCTGGTGTCCATGACGTACATGTAGCGATTTGAAGGATTCGCTTTACTGATGGCTTGCAGCATGTGCTCATCTTCCAAACACCTGGCACTGAAACCTGAGAGAGGTTGACTGCATCTACAAATTGCAGCCTACCAGAGGCAACAAAGAACAAATCAGCATCACTTTAATACCTCTACTCAAAGTGCTTTGCAAAATCTCAAAAGACACTGAAACAAATCATTTCATCCAGCAGATAGCAGCAGCAATCTGAATAAACTTCAGGCATTCCAACTTTTAAGCACATCCCTTGGAAACCCTGAAACATAGTACCTACAACTTAAATCTAAAGATCCATCAAAACAGTTTTTCAGGTTCATGCTCATAGGCATAGTATCAGTTTACATAACTAACATAAAAACTCACAAAAGTACAGTCTGGAAAAATCACACTTTAGGAAAGCAAGCCACTCCTTTAATATGGAATGAATTATGTATGGTTTTACTAATGCAGGCCTGATTTTATTATTTCAAGTGCAATTTGTTACCATCTAATGTAATTTTTGTAATGTAATTTTCAATATGTTGTATTTCACAAGGTATCAAGTACATCTTCCAATATTCAAATAATAATGTAATTATATTAAAATCCATCTAGTAGCTTCACATTAATCAGACCATTTCTTTAACTCAGCAAGGTGACAGTACTCCTTTCACAACTGCGACAGGTACGTGCTGCTTTACACCACCCTCTGCAAAATCTTATCTCCTGCCTTATAGAGGTTTTTTTTTTAACCTTGCAAATAACTCCTTGAAGAACCAGTACTATTATTTTGTTGGTTCATCTGTTTGGGTTTTTTTCCTGCCATTCTGACCTAATACATTTTATTCCTGATATATCAGGGAAGACAGATCCCTTAGGAGAAAGCTATCCTCAGTTACCTTCATGTTAGTTTCTGAAAGCTTTAGTAGATTCAACTGAATATCAACTGGTTACTTAAGGATTTTTTTTAAACTGGCTAGGCTTACTCCACATCCTGTTAGGCACTACTCCTGTCAGCTGTATTCAGGGTTATCCTGAGTCACACCCTTGCCATGCAAGTCACTGTACTTGAACCTTCTCACCAGCCCTGGAACTACTGCCAAGTGTTGAGAAATACTTTTCAGCACATTTACAGTAAAAGGAGTCACACTATACCTCCTTATTTTTATGATAATATGACAACACTGGGAATCTTCCTTTGCTTCTGAACTTGGAGCTACCAACAATTATGGGCTTGCTTGCAGTTCTGGGAACATAAAGTTCTCTAGGATAGGTTTCACAAATCTGGAAGACAGATATACAGAAAGGATTTTACAGGCAAGACACAAAGCCTAACCCAGTTTTATTGTATTCAATTTGAAAGCTGTGGGTTGAGACACAAAAGATAAACACTACCATGTTTATTTATACAAATGTAAACAACTCACAGGAGACAAACCATGGATGAAAGTAGTACAAGCTCATATCTAAGTTACACAACCAAGCACCACCATACCTGCATTCACTCTCACGAATGCAGCTCTGCAGTAAAAATGCTAAGAATGTGTTTCAAATAAAAAATACTGAAATTATTTCCCTCATTTTTAATACCTGCAGACTACAAAGTAAGAGGGAATCTAATCTCAGAATCAGTCACAGCACAACCAGCACTGCAAAATGCTAAAGTAGAATCCTGCTCAGTTAAGAGAGACGTCACAAAGTTGCAGAGCACCAGAATCACTGGGGCTGGGCTTCAAACAGGAAAGCATCTCTTGAAACAATCCCGAAGAAGCCACACTCTCTCAATGAGGCCTTGGGAAAAACTAAAATTAGAAAGTTGTGAGATTGCACATTGATTAAGGAGTTAATTCTCTCTACCTGCAAGATTTTGCTTATATTGCAAGCCAAGTGATTTTGTACCATTAAGCTGTTTTTTGTAGGCCTCATCAGAAACAGATGCAGAGATGAATGTGTTTCCATTACAACACTTACCTTGTAATCACGATTTGCATCAGACAACTGCCAGTAATCATTTGGCACTCCCATTCTCTTATATTCTTCTGCTAGATCAATAAGCTGCCAACCTTTGACTTGCTCAGATTCATTTTGTTTTGGATTATAAGAAAAGGCATAGAGTTCTTCATATTTTGCTAAAAGGTAAAGAATATGTTAATGGAGAGAAAGACTTCAAGACTGACAGAAGCAAGACTAAATAACAGATACTTGACATGCCTGAAATATCTATTCTGCAACTATCCTACAGGTAACTGACACAATTACAGATACTTAGAACTAGGTTATGAAAGTTTTCCTGAGTGTGCTTGACCTATTTCAGAAGGCATACTTCTACAGCCATAAGAGTCACAAAATAGAAAATGACAAACTTAAGGCAAAAGGCAGAATTATTAGAAGACTTCACAGGATCTGAAAGGAAAACCTAATTTGAGAGGCAAGAACTGAAATTGACATCCACTGACCTTAAAAAAAGGAAGTTTTAAAGTTCCCCTTAAAAAAAGAAAAGCTTTCAAAAACTTTGTTTTTCCTAATATGCTATTTATTTATGACAGATGCCATTTTGCAGTGTTCTAAACACAAAGCAGAAAATGCAAAAGACCATAATGACAGAAGTCACTTGTAAAGCTGAATTGGTAACGTTATTCTAGCACCAAAATTTCAGCCTTATTTTTGAAACTGCATGAAATTAGTAACAAGTGACTTGCTTAGTGGGTTTTTCATCTATGGAACACACAATTAAGAGAGATTATACATATTTATATTCACAATTTCAGGAACAACACTAGAAATGCAAAAAAACATAAAGGGATCTCTCATTCTGTTAAGGAACATCAGTGAAATACAAAAGACAGACAATGCAGCTTCTGAATTTTTATGTAGATGAATATTTAATCAAAAAAACTATTTATCTACCAAACCTATGTGAGACTTTACATAACATGTGTTTTTAAAAAAAAACCAACAAATAAAAGATTCATGGTCTACACACACACACACCCCCCAACTTGTTATCCATGCATACACTGCAAAGTCTTTTACACCTACAAATATACCTGTTCTTGAGAGCTGAAGCAAAGAATTATAAATGTCATGACAATCTCTCTCTCTGGGTACAACAAAGTGAACTATCCTGAAGTTCTTGCACTGGATGACAAGGGGGCAGCCAGAAGTAGTCAAAGGAAGTTTTTCCACTGCAGCAATGTGATGATGTAGTATCTGTGAAATAGAAAACTCACAGAGTAAGCAGGATGAAGAAAATAAGAACAGCATACTATTTAGATCAGTAGATGTAAGACGACACACTAAGCAATGCTGAATATGGATTTTGACTAATTTTGTCAGTCAGCTATAAAAAGAAATACTTTTAGAAGCAGCAATCCACAAATGCCATTTCAATCAGAATACTGAAATGTATAAAACTTTAGTTATTCTCTTCTGTCATTTTGAAGCGTCCTTTTGAATGCAAAACTGAGATGTAAAACTCCACTGCAGTTGTTCAGTTTTCTTCTAATTTTGTTAACTGGCAGGCTTATATTTCATTAGGCAGTGTCCAGACAGGATATTTGTATTTTTTTTAGTATCTACAGAAACATAATTCTGAATTTTCAGACAAAATAAAGGAAGTGAGGGAAAATAATTCAGTGTATGAAAGACACAGGAGATCCTGAAGACTTCAGAATTCTAGTATTTAACAGGTACAGATGGAACAGGAGATAAAAACATCTCCTATATTACCTGCTGTATTAGATAAATATGACAGTTTCTCAGCTAAATGTTTATGACCACTTTAACAGCACTGTCCCAGCAATGGAGGTACAAAAAGCCTCCATAGATTTATCTGTGTGGCAAATCTACACAAGATTTAGGTAAATAGATAGAAAGGAACAGCTGTTCAACTGTGGGAAGAAAGGCACAGATACATTACCTGAACTGAACAAGATGTTCTTGATAGAATTTCAATTACCTCACCGAAACAATCAAATCCTCTTAAACATTGATCAGAATTTGACAGGCATCTGAAAAACTATCCTGCCAAATATGCATTTACAAAGAGACTATCTTGGAGACATTATGATAATTATACTTGGTACTTGCATTATCATCAGAAATGCAGTACTTGGAGTACAGGCTCAATTTCCCCAAAATTAAACCTTTTAATGTAGTGCACAGAGATACACAAGCAAGTAATGCTTCTGAATCATGTTCTCCCCAAAAAAGCATTTTGTATGAAAGGATAACAATTTGCTTAGTACAAAGTTGTATGTTGTATCCAAGAACTAGTAATAGAAAAATTAATTTTCTTGAAAGCACCATGAGGCACTTAGTCAGATTACCAGGATACAGGATTAAGGGTAATCAAGGAAAATAGACCTACAGGAAAAAAAAAAAAACAATGACAGCCAGGGAGATGATTTCTCATCCTGGAGGATGGAAGACTTAAGGCATTAACTCAAGTCAGGTGGCTGGGCTTCAGTGGGAGCCACAGCTTGATGTCCACATGCGTGCCATCAGGGCACCGAGCACAAAAACCAATGGGCAGTACTATACTAGCCAGCTTTGAGTGCACAACACTGGTACTGGCCAACAAGAAGCTGCAGCCCCATCTGAAACCTTTTCTTCCAGAGATGAATACACGTGAAGAAACAGCTGCTTACTGCTCTAGAAAACTGCATGTCATCTTCAATATTCCCCAAATCTGAGATCTTAGGATTTTTGCCATCTCATTTAACCTAGCCAGAATCTAATTACAAGGTAACCTAACGGTTAAATTTTAAACCTGCCACTTAACCTATGTATCAGTCTCCTACTCCTGCCTCAGAATTATGGCGTAAGTCAGTTATTTAAAGAAAATCACCACATACGCATTCAGAAATACAAGTGAAGGCTACAGAAGAAATTACAGGAGCTTGAGGAAAAGTTAAAATTTTCAACCTGACCTGATTTCAACTGCAGCAGTGTCACGCAAGAGCATAACCTGTGAATTATTAACTTATTACAATACCATGAAGGAGCAGAGCAGAAAGAAAAGCTCATAACATTTTAGTAAACAAATTCAACCTTAGATCAGGAAGAAGAAATGTATCTGGAGAACCCATGCCTCTGAGCCACAAGCATTCATTATCCTTACCCACGTCTCTCTCTGGCTTGAATCTATGAATAACAAATGAGTTGCTGTAAGGTACAGAGTTCCCGTCAGTGACTTATTGCTTGTGCTGAACCTATCCAGTAATTTCACTTGCTCTACCTGTAACAAAAAAGGGGAGGGGGGAATAAAACATAAGTTTTGAATTTCTGCAGAAATTTAAATTCTAACTTAGCAAAGGCTTTGTCAGTTTGTGCAATAATTTTGAAAACGGTAGGAAACATAGTGCACACAAGGCTACTGAGGCCAAACTAGAGTGGTCACAAGCTTTGAGATCAACTAGTTCAAACATCCTGTTTCAATACAAAAGTAATAAGCTTTTCTTAGTTTCAGTTTTTAATAAGAATTATTAATTACTAAGCTTTTAGGCTGCTTCCCCAAAACACAGCAAACACACACTAACAATTTCCTGGTATAGAGATGCCAGCACTGAATTAACAGCTGATCTCAGCAATAGGCTTTATTGGCTATCTGCACACACAAAGCTATAAAGATTATGCTCTCCTGACTTCCATTTTAGATATGTACCATCCTTTATAAATCCCCCAACTTCAAAAATCTATATTACTACAATCTTGCCTCATGGTCAGAATACATTCTTAATGAAATGTAAGCATTATACTAATAACTACAAAAAACCCCTAGAAATTCAAGGACTGTGCTGGCATTTGAAGCAGATAATTCATGCAAGGGCCAATGACTCCTCCAGGCATTCTATCAACATTGTTATCTCAATTCTACGGAAAACATTTCAAAAGAAAAAATATTTCTGGATAGCCTGCTTTTTATCTGCTCCTCCTAACTCTGGGCTCTACAGAGTGCTCTATTTGAAACAAGCATTACACGATTATTTGTGTGCTAGAACAAGAAAGGAGTGTGGCAAATGGCTTATCTCCACGCATTCCTCTATTTCTTGGCAGGACTGTCTCATTAATGCCAAGTTAAAGCCCTCTGCTACCATTAAATGCATGGCAGAACTCCAAAAACTTCCAGACCAGCAAGATCAGCACCCAGAGGAGGTGACAAGGAGAGCCCACATCCACTGGGCTGATGTTAAGCCATTTTTAATTCCTATGTACAGATGTATTTACCTACTAAAAGCACATACAAAACAGAAGAAAGTCAGGTATTTCTTATGATCTAAAAAGGCCTGATTTTGCTTTTGAAAGTTAAAAAAACAACGTAATGGATACAAAGCCAAATACAGGAAATACAAATATATACTAGAAATCAACACTGTGATGATAGTCCAGATTTCATTTTAGAAAGCAAAAAAAAAATTGGAAACTACATGCATCAGTACATCAAAATACATTATGCTGAAACCACCACGTCCTCAAGAATAGAGCAGCATAAGTGAATACGTCACAGCCAAAACACAGAATTCATACTGGGCAGATCTGCAGCAATAATTGCTCAGGTACCTGGCACAGCACCTCCCCAGCAAATGGAGAAGTGCACAGAAACTGCTCCAGCTTTGCTCCAGTAACACAACCCACAAAACCCTAGCACTCGAGGTTTCCTTCTCTGTGTAACAAGGCAGCTCTTCTCAAAGCTGTGTTTCTACATTAGATGAGGACAGGCATTAGTGCTTCAACTTCCACTTACCTAGCTAGAGTCTTCAAGAGTTCTGAAAGTCAAGTCATAGATACACTTCTCTTAAAGACAACTGAAATGTTAGTTAGATTCAGCCTCCATAGACGACACATTCATTTAAACTTGACTCAAACCTGCTTAAATGGGTACTTAGATTATACACGTTTTTCTTTTGCTGTTTAATTTGATTTAGCAGTCAAAGTTAGCAAAACTTTCCATCTCCAGGAAAAAAATCCAGTAGTATTTTCACTAATACAGATTTGACTTCAAATATGCAAACAGGTTTGACTGAAGAATTTTCAGTCTTTTCAACCACATTTTGCTTTAAAATATCCTTAATAATACTATCAATATCCATTGTAAAACTACATACTCTTTATTTCACCACCACACTTAATAAACTGAGTTTGATAATTTGTTGCTACTTAAATATAAAACTCTCAATAGTCATTTTTAAGTTGACCTCACCTCCTTATTGAATCTGTTGGGCAGTGTAATTTCACAAAAAGCTGCACTCAATTTCAGGTAGCTGTTCTGACAGTTCTAAGGAAATTTTAACTTCAACATTCCCTGCAAACTGAAGTTGAAGGAGGTACAAAACCTATTCCATCACCTTCTCCTGGTGATAACAGCTGCCCTGAACAGCAGCTAGTTTATGCAAGACTGCAGTGTTATTTCAAGTTTATTTCACTATGACTTAACTAAACTGAAAAAAAACCAGGAATGCCACCAGATTAGAAAAAGCAGGGATGTCTCAGAACAGCTGGCATGAGATACAACTGGAACCTACATGAAAACGGAACCTTCAAGACCCACAGTGCAGACTGTACTTTATCTTTCTTGCTTCCTATACCTTAATGTATAACTTTTTTGTATGAATTATAAAAATAATCACTTCAAGTAATAAGTCTTGTATCTTAAAAATTGTCTTCATAGCTCATTTCTCTCTTCCGTTATATTGCTACATGAAGTATTTTTTTTCCCCAGCAGGGCCCCAAAAACACAATGCAGAAATATAATCATCAGCAGATGCAAAGAAGTCAGCAACCTGCAGCCTTTCTAGTCTCAATTTCAGGTCTGAAACTTAAACAGATACTCTGATCATCAAGACTCATTGGCTTTAGTCTAGCTTTCATTTTGGAATCTGCTACTGACTGTAACAATACAATATTAAGTTTCCAAACAAGGACTTTAATGTTTGTAAATAAACAGGCTGATGAAGAAATTTTACCTCCAATCTGTCAGCGTGGTGCAAAACTAATAAAGCGTCACAAACGTTAGTTTCATTAGAGACCTTCCTTCTGCTTAACATGTACACATGATACAAAAAATAAAAGTAGCTGTACACATTTATATAAAAGTTATGTAAGCTATTACTCAAAAATTTTAAAAGCCTGTTCCTTTATGTAATTATTGGTTACAAATGTACTACTTAGACACGAACTATGAACACTTCTTTGCTAAACATATCTATAAATCTACTTTAAAGCCAGACTACCAGGTTCAGGAATTAATTACAATTTCCAGGACCCAACAGACAGGGGGAGTGTTTTCAGCAACCTTTGCAGTCAGGGATGATGAGCAAGGGGAAAAAAGTACCGTTAGAAATTTAATTCTATAGAAGCTGTGACTTAAAAACTTACTTAAAAATTAGTCACAACGAAGAGACCTTCCTTTTGCAACTTCATTATACAAAAAAGTCTAACACATTAATAATAGG
The DNA here is from genome assembly GCA_013400315.1 of Bombycilla garrulus. Lineage (NCBI taxonomy): Eukaryota > Metazoa > Chordata > Aves > Passeriformes > Bombycillidae > Bombycilla > Bombycilla garrulus. Next base: position 343,034 of record VXBU01000232.1, on the reverse strand, counting down.
AAATAAAAGTCAGAGAAGTCCAAAATGTTGACTACAGCTTAGCTGACATGTTTTTCAATAGCCTAACACATTACACATGCACCGACGGCCTGCATATTTAACAACACACACTAGTCTTCAAAAAAGGAGAAAACAAATCACTTGTTTTCACAACCGCTTTGCCTAGAAAACTAGAAAAAACTGCACGGAACCATATCCAGAGCACACAAAACAACTGCAATCCCCTCTCAGCTCACTTCTCCTGTTCCCCACACCACCACAAAAACCCCACAACCAGGATTTTTAGCGTCTTCCCCTTATTACGGACACGGGGCCACCCTGGAGGAGCACGCCCAGAGCCCTCCACCCTTCCAGCGGCACGGGCCGCTCCAGAGCCCCCGGCGGGGAGGCGCCAGCCAC
>VXBU01000232.1:310424-340329 GCA_013400315.1 Bombycilla garrulus | reverse complement strand
GCGCCTCGCCTGCTCCCGGCCGCAGGGCCCTTGCTGCGCGCCGTGTCTGCCCCGGCCTCCCTTGCCTCGTCTGCCCGGCCTGCTCCTGTAGCAGAGACGTAGGGAGCGATCTGTTCAGCAGCTCGTAATTAAGGGACTTACTCTTATTGTGCTTTGATCTGGCTTTGGATGTCTCCCTCTACGGTTCACCCTGCCGCTCTGAACGCAGGATGTGGATCAGATCCAGGTTTCTCTCAAAAGTCTGCCCGCGTTTGTGTCTCCGCGGCGTGGAGCACGTTGATGCCAGAGCCCACGTGTTCAGTGTCGAAAAGTGATGTTCTGTATACTTCTAGAAGTTAGGTTCGGTCTGGCCCTTTCTAACAAAAGTAACCTTGTGTTTGGTGTATAGTATCTTGGAGTAAAAGGAGAGTATCTTGTGCATGTGATATACAGCGGGCTCTGTACTCCAAGCGTTGTGGTTTAGGTTTCTCAGAGTAACAGGTGAGTCTTTCTTGTTGGTGTTCTCCTTTTTTTCCGTTTTCTATTTCTTCGCACACACCTGGACTAGCAGAGCCTGCTTATTCTGACCTGCTTGCTGCTATACCTCTGTTGAAGATCAAGGCTGTTGTGGGATTTTGTGTCAGAGACTTTCAGAATTGATGGCTGTAGTGTAAAGTCAATGGACAGGGACGGTTACTGAAGGGAGCTTCGCTTAAAGTGATCCATTTGGAAATATCTGTTAGAAACGTTGGGAAATAGCATTGTGAGATGGAGAGAACAGAACATCTGGATCTGAGGGACATCCATTTAAGTCTTGTATTAAGGGACTGTATTGCTTCTTTGGGAGCCCATAGGAGAGGGAATAAGATTTCTGAGTTCGTTGTAATAATGTAAATATTGTGGTTGTGACAGATTGACGACTTTCTTGTGTTATTTCTGCTTGATTTTGGAGGGAGGATTGTTTGGAGGTTTTGAGTTTTCTTGTGGTGGTGGTTTTTTGTGGGGTTTTTTTGGTCTTTTGGGTATTTTTTTTGTTTGCTTTTTTTTTTTTTTTTTTTTAAACTTCTACAGTAAGGCTTGTGTAGATTTGATAAAGAGTTTTTGCTTTTTTGTTTCATGCCTTCTTAATGTAGGTTTCCTGTGATTACTTTCAGTAATATTGATTCAAGATCATTCTTTTAAATGTACTGAAACAAGGGAAACTCTTTTGTCTTGTTGCTCTGCACACTCAAAAGCTGTCTATTGAACTTCAAATGTTTTTGTTTGGTGGGTTTTTTTTGTGTTTCATCTGGCTTTTTTACCTCTTACAAAAAAAAGTTTTATAGGTGCTAAGTAATAGCAGTGGGGTGCTCTGTATTTTTATTCATTTATTTATTCTTACAAGTAGGAGCAGTCTTCAGGGCTGTTGGTCAAGGAATGTCATAGTGGAAGGGCCCACCTTACTGGTTATTGAGCATCCCTGTGAAATCATTTGCTTGAGAACGTGTCTAAGACTGTAAGAAGAAGCTGTTCTTCTGAGCTGGGTCTGAGATGATATTACCAGGTGTTGAGAAAAAAATAATTTGATTGTCTGGTCCAAGCATAAGTGCTGGGTGACCAAAGATTATATTTTGCTGGCTGAAAACCTCTGTGACATGCCAACCTATCTAATTCCTGCTTTGCACCAGTAGCCTTTCAGGTACTTGCACTCTTTCTTAGTTGTTACTCTGTTATCCAAAAGTGCAGTGCTTCATTCTAGTTCTAGAGTTAAGAGTTCAGACGTGACTGTAGTGACCTGAGCTCCTCTTCCTTCCATCTGTGTCCTGCCCCATGCTTTCTCCTGCTGGTGAGAATGCTGCCATTACTTTGTTCTTACATTTTGGATTCTTTCTACCTTGAAAAAAAAGGCCACTTCATTTTATTTGTGTTGGTTTGGTTTGGGTTTTTTTTTGGTGCCGCATTTTGGTATGTTGAAATTTTAGGAGTCAAGACAGCTTAAAGACTCTGGATCTTGTGGGACAGTTAGTGAGTCTTTGTCCTTCTAAACTTGGCCACTCTGCTTCCCGAATTACTGACTAAAAAATAACTCACCTAGTTCTGAATTTGCAACCAGCCGGGCTTGCCATAATCAGTTTTATTGGTAGTTTGAAAAGTTCTAATTCAAGAGCTAAGTGTACTTTTTTGTAAGAATTTACGTTCGTGTTTGACTTGTTATTTTAGGAGCTGCTCTCATACAAAAAGAGAGAGGAGGTAAGGGAGCAATGAGAGAATACTAAACACCTGAAAGATAAAACTCATTGGCAAAGTCTAAATTTCATTTTGTTTCAGTCTTGCTGTTGTACTTAAGCAAAATGTGTTGGTGAAAACTGAGCCTTGTTTCTAAAAGGGTTCACAAATGGGTTCAGGAAGTTACTGCAAATTATTCATCTGATAAGTTATTCATCTGAATTTTCATGAATTTAGAACAAAAGTTTTAAAACCATAGACTCATCTGAGTGCTAGTACCTGTAATTTCATTTTCTGGAGATAACCATGATTATTGTATTCTCCTGTGTTCTGTAATTGTAAAGCTTGTTCTCCCTTTCTTTGGCATGAAATCTCCAAAATGTGCGGTTACCCAGAAAAAATATTTAAGCCTTTATTTTCCTAGTGATGACCTATCTGATTCTGCCTGTTATTCCTCTTCCTCTTCATCTGTTAAAGCTGATCTGGAAGTTGTTTTTCTGTAACTTTCTGGCAGGTAGACAGTTGGAAAAAATACTGTATGTGTAAAAATACAGTAGGCATGTGGTTGAACCCTGTGCAAAAGGATAGCATTTTGCTTAGAAAATTAATTCATACTTCAGTGTGTTTTGATAGTAAGATAGGGTGAAGCTGTTCTGTTGATGTGAATGGTTCTGTGTCTCTGCTTTTCACTGAGGAATGAAAGAAAGCAACACTGGTTGAAGTTTCTGGTCGGAGACAACTAACTGGACTTGTCACCTGCTTTGGAGACATCTTCATACAGAGTTGTCATAATCTTTGTGCTTCCTTTAGCGTTTGTTCTCTCATTTCAGTAGCACGGGGTGAACAGTTAGGCAGAACAAATGAGATGATCTAACAGAAAAGTTTAAACTTCCAAGTGGTCTGGTAAAATCTATCAGCTCAGCAGCAGCTGAACAAGTGCTGGAGTTAGTGTCAGGGAAGCAATGGGAGTTGCAGAGTTCTGGAAGGAAAGGGGGCAATGGACTCACTCTTTCTGTTCAGTGGCAGTGAGCTTGGACTCTGTGTTGCCCTGTTGGGTTCTTTGTGATGAATGATGTGGGAAAGAATGATGGCATGGGAAAGAAATTGAAATAAGGGGTGGAGGGTGCTTTCATTTTGAAATAGAATTCCTGCTAATAGTCTTATTTTGTAATAGCTCAACAGGAGGACTTAATTTTGGAACTCTGGGCTCTTCCACTGCTACAGCAACTACATCAGCTCCTTCATTGGGCTTTGGGAGTGGACTTTTTGGATCAAAATCAACCACTGGCTTTACACTAGGAAGCACCAGTACAGGTAGAAAATAATTCTTGTACTGCAGGTTTTGGATTCAGCAGTGAAGATAAAAATTATATGTACTCAAAAAACTGTGTCTTACTAAAATGTTTGCTCTTTCACAGTTGTTCTGTAGGTCAGAATATTACTTACACAGTTTTATAAAACCACTTTGTTGAGTAGTTTGAAAGGTCATTCATTGAGAATTAAGAGGTACCAGTGCAGCAGAATTACCAGAAAACTTCCTGGGCTATGTGTAAATTGTTCTGTAGTTTGAATCCTGGTGCATTTTAGAAATCTTAACTCTTTATCTAGGATGCTCAAAATTGACCTAAGATTGAGGTATATTCAGATTCTTAGAGTATTTTAAAACTTTGTGAGATTGTTCACATTTGTAATGCAGTACTTGTAATTCTACAATAGTGAACATTTCTGGGTTTGTTGTTGGGGAATAGTTCATGCAGTACACCTGAAGGAATTGAATATTTTCTTAGGTCTCTAATTCAGCCTCTGAACACACAGTTTCTTATAGGAGTAATGGAGTACAAATGAATAAAACGTTTCTGATGGGGTATTTTTTTCAGCCATCGAGCAGACATAAAAAGAAATTTTACTTTGCTGCAATATTGCTAGATAAAATGGTCTTTTTTTTTTCTTGTATGCTTATATGAGTAGGAGAAAGCTCTAAGGACTAGTCTACTAAAAATAAAATTAGCAATGGACTGAAAGCTTGTATTACTGTGGTTGGCTACATTGGGGTAATTTTATTTCAGGGCTTCTTTTGATAATCTAATTACGTAGTTTTTAAAATATGAAATAGCCTAACACTGTGTCCAGAATAGTCGTTTTNTATATGAGTAGGGGAAAGCTCTAAGGACTAGTCTACTAAAAATAAAATTAGCAATGGACTGAAAGCTTGTATTACTGTGGTTGGCTACATTGGGGTAATTTTATTTCAGGGCTTCTTTTGATAATCTAATTACGTAGTTTTTAAAATACGAAATAGCCTAACACTGTGTCCAGTGGTTCCAAAGAGAAACCCTAAACCAAGACACAGGATTTTACAAGGACTTTAGACTCTATAATCCTCTTCATTATACTGTAAATCTGTTGGTTTGCTTGCTGACGTTATGTACTGCCATGTGGCTGAAAAAAAAATACATGACAGAATTATTAGTTTTCATCTTTTTACCTTACTTTATTTGAAATTTGAGATAATATACTGCTGTGTTAACATCAGCTTCACTGTTAGCAGCTTCTTACACAGACAGGTTATGTTTTTTGAAGTCAGTTGTGCTTTAATTTCTGCTGCTGCTGTTTACCAATACTGTTTTCTGTATTAATATTTATTTTTCAGTACACTACAGAAAAAAAGCTTGTAAAATAGTTGTCTCATAATGTTGCGTTATTGCAGGATTTTGTGTCATGTTTTTTACTGTCACAGCTTCTCTGTGGCCTTCTATTACTGTTCTTAACCTGTTTATTTGTTCTCATTCTTAAAGCAGGAACAGCAACAACTATTGCTACAGGACTGACATTAGGTAAGGACCTAATTTGTATTTTAATGTTACGCAGACAAAAGACCCCAAGAGACTGATCTTTCTTATCGTGCAGAGAGCTAGTGATCATATATGAGCTTTTTCATCATTACTAATTGCTGTTTGCTTTGCAGCCCAAATATTAAGGCTGTAAATCACAATGGAGCCCTGAAGTTCTGGGCAGTGTTACTTGTTAAAGGATTATTCAATTCTTGTACAACAGTGACAGTCAGAAGTTGGACTTTGTGTTTATGTTCCTCTAATGAGTTTCATCCTTTAGCAGAGAGAAGGGAGATAGATATGTTATCAAAGAATTATTCATACAGAATTTCTTGGTCTAGTGAACCCCGTGTGAACATGTCTGTTGGTAATTATCTCTTTTAGAATAATATGGAGGGCTGAACTGGGAACAGATTTCTGAGTTGTTTTTTTTTTTTTGTTTGTTTGTTTCTCTGATCCATCTATGGTGACTATTTTGCAGTTGTCATTAGAAATATAAGACTATGTGGGTTGTTGTTGTTGTCTTGGTTTTTATTTTTTTTTTCCTTTTAATCAGCAACTGAGTCTGAGGAGTTAACTGAATTTGAGTATCACAAATGTTAGGACTGGAGATGGTACAAGGCACACTGCAGTCAAAGAACTTAGGAAGCAATACTTTGAATAAATAGGAAAAATTAGTATTGAATGAAGAAGCAAATCAAAGGGGCAGGAGGAAGGAGCAGCAGCTAACCCAGAAGAGACTGTGTGATACATAGTTATACATGGAAGTCAATACTATGCAGATGAACATTAATTCTTTTCACTAGCTGGATGAGATGATGTCATCCAAAACAGCAGTTACTGAGAATACAAAAGATGTGTTTACTGTTGTGGCTTCTGTATGTATGTGCACACTCCTTTACTTTGGAATAGGAATCCTAGAATGTGAAATGTATTCTTACCATGAAAACAGGAGGAAGTAGAAATTATTTGTTCTACTTAAAAAATGCTTAAAAGCAAACTCTGAGGGAATAACATCTCAACATATTTTTCTTGTTTACAGAATGGATATGTGCATTCATTTTGGTGTGCGCATCTAATTGAGAATGTTTACTCTGTATTATGAGTGGTATTGTTTATAGCTCCTTTTACCAGTGTTTGTGTCATCTACTAAATGCTTTTGGTGGAAGTTGTATTTTTAAATAGTTTAAAACTGCTAGTAGGTATAATTGCCAGTCTAGAATTAAAGCCCACTGGATCCCTAGGAATTCTGGAGCAAAAATGCCTGTGCAATTGATGTAAACCACTGAAATTAATTTGAAAGTTCTGTGGGAATATTTTACTTGTTGCAAGTGATCATTGTTTGTGCCGTGTCACTGTTGATGGATAAATAAGATGTAGAAGAGGTGGTGAATTTAGCTTTCATTCTCAAACAGAATGTTCCAAGAGTGAGAACTGGTTTTGGATTTCTTCTAGGCACACCGGCTACCACATCAGCAGCTACCACAGGCTTTAGTTTAGGTTTCAACAAGCCTGCAGGTTCGGTCACGCCATTTGCTTTACCTGTTACTTCTACCTCAGCGGGTGGCCTGTCATTATCATCTGCTCTTACATCAGCTCCTGCAGCAGGTAGGAAAATGTTCAGGGGTTTGTGGCTATTTTTTGTTTGCTTGGTAACAATAAAGCTTTTGTTGTATAACAGTTCCACATCTGTTTTTCTTTTATTTACGTAATCTTGTGGTGCATGAATAAAGGGGTTCATTGGACTTTTTGAGTTCTAAATTTGGGTACCCTAATGCAGATAGAATTGTGGTCAGAGAACCTAGTGATATGGACAGCATATAATCCAAGTCATTAAGAGTGTAGCAAGTGCTGATTCTTCATGTAAAATTATTTTTCTTATTGTTAACCTCACTGAAGATTGAAAGCTTCCTACTTGTGCGGCTGCAAAGTTTGGAAAATGTCTACCTATTGCAGATGGCCCGAAGTGGTTAACTAGCAGTGGGAATAATGTTTGTAAACATTCTAAATTGCTTCTCATGTTGTCATACACCTGCCATCATATTTAACTCAGTTGAACTGCACCATGCATGATGGTAATTGAGACTGAACTATTTTTCTGAAGTTTCAAAGTCTGCATTTGAGCTCAGCTCTCAGTGCCCTCTGTTCACTGTCCCTTCAGGCCTGTGGTCTTTCTCTACTCTATTCTTCCCTTTATTACTAAAAGTTGGGATGCTTAATTCCAGAAGGCAGCTGAAATCACCATGGAAATGTTATTGTATGAAACTGCTTGTGTAAATATTTTAATGTTAAACATAGAATATTGAAATTTCAGCTTTTTATTATAAAAATCAGTATCACTCGTTCATTTATGCTGTAAAATGAATTCTGTGCTATGTTCTAGAATCTGTAGTTTTCTGGGGGACTGCCAGAATTTTTGTATAGTTGCAGGTAAATACAGACTAATTAAGGGTTTGAGGTTGTAAAGCAGAATAACGTAATTCAAAAGGCTATGGCTGTGTGTGAAAACTGCAGGAAATAAAAGCACTTATTTTTCCAATTATGATAAAGATGCTGTTCAGACCTTTCAATTATTTCAGATTGTTTGTGGACATATTTGAAGGCAGTGTCTGCATGAAGTTGGTTTCCTTTCTCTGCAGGAACTACTGGCTTTACATTAAATTTGGGTGGCACAACTGCTCCGACTACAACTGCTTCCACAGGCCTTTCCTTAGGAGGAGCCTTAGCAGGCTTAGGAGGTTCACTCTTCCAAAATACAAGCACAGCAGCAACAGGTGAAAGTTATTTTAGTTTCTTCTTCTTGTCTCAAAACAATGACATTTAATGTGTGATTGTATAATGTGAGATTTAATTTATACAGAGTGTTAACGCGGTGGAATTTATGCTGTTAACAGTGTTACTGCTCCTTATTTTTGGTGGATTTTGGTCTGAATGAAATACTTCACTGCCAGTGTTGTCATTTCACAGTTTCGTTTTTCAGCTCTAGAGGAAAAAATTGTGCTGTGTTATAGTCTGGATAACACTGCAAAATGAAAAAATGCTGTTTGGATTTCTTGTAGGACTTGGGCAGAATGCTTTGGGTTTGTCTCTGGGGACAACTGCGACTCCTTCAACTACTGCCAGTGAAGGTCTTGGTGGCATTGATTTTAGTAGTTCTTCAGACAAAAAGAGTAAGTTTGTTTTAAAACGTTCTTCTTCTTTTTTTTTTTTAATTGAGAGAATTATCAGAACACTGCAGCAAAACTATTTTATTGGGTTAGGATTGTGGAATTAGTTGACAACTTTAATTTCTTCCCTCTATCAAAGGCATTTCAGTTGATTTCATTCTTAGATATTGTGCTTGTGCAGAAGAACAAGATTGTTTGCAAATGCAATGTGATGCTAATTAATTAATTAATTAATTTTAAAAATTAGTATAAGCTTGAGAACCAGGATCTAAATCCTTGAGCATTTTGAGAGTGAAGACTCAGGGCCACTTGCAGAGATCCCATCGCAGGTTCTGCTCAATGTCAGATTGTCACTAGAGGGGGGAGCAGAGCTATGTTTAAGTAGTGTGTTGCAAGTGTGAAGAGTGCTGGTTTGAAACTGGTATTGTTCAGCTGTAACAGATCTTAAACTTGTTTTTTTCTTTTGAAAGCCTGCACAGCTAAAGTGTCCTAATTTTAGATGTTACTCTTCAAAACTGTTTCTGGTGTGGTGTAGTTCTATATGATATGTTCTGTTTGTTAAAACCAGTTACAAATACTTTACTTCTGTGGTAGCTTTAAAGTACTTAGGGAATATTGAGCATTGACATATGGGCACTTGTTAATTTACGTTGCTTTTACTGGGGAATTTGTTAATTTAATCTCTTCGTTTCATTCAGGACTGAAACTTTGAATTAGGTATGCCAATAGCTAAAAGAGAAGAAAATACATTAGCTGTATGAAACCGTCTTTGGAGAGTAGCATAATTTGCAGAGAGAGAGTTCTTACTTGTAAAAGAGAGGACATATTGACCATTAAAACTGGAGTGCTCTGCATGATGTTGATTGGTTTTGGAATTTATTACTGAAACTTGGGGTAATGAAAAGGCTCTGACACTTGGGGGATTACCATTACTGTAATATTAGGATATCACAGCACTTCCATAACATACAAGTATCATAAAATAAGGACCAGAGAACCACAGTCTCAAAATCAACTTTGGTAGTAGTGTCGTTTTGTTCACCTCTTAGGGTGGATATGTAAATGAAAGTTAAATTCCCATGTAAGTTGTCTAGTGGAACTGGGGGAGTTGGACTGTTGCTATCAGGATGAACGGAGATCCTTTAGCTAAGCAGTGGGAAATGTCAAAGGAGACTGGTTTTTGAGGTTTTAATTCAGAAGTGTTTCCTTTAATGTCTAGTACTGGCTTAAGCAGCCCTGATAAATATCCCCACCTCTGTGCTGCTACTTAGTTCTGTCAGTTCAGTTGTTTGTACTACTGTAAGAGGAACTGCATTGAGGTTTGAGAGTGGTGGCTCCATGGTTTTGAGGGTTTTATTTCCCTTTTCCTCTTGAAGAAAAGGAAGGAGGTGATACGGCTATGAAACAAAAGTACCCTAGGAATCCCAGGACGGATAAGACTAGCCTGTGTTCTCTCTTCTGGAACTGGTTATAAAAGCTTTTCTTTAAAATATGGCTGCAGGGAATAAAAACCTGTTCTAATACATATTTTCTTGTTGTATTGCTGAGAAAATGTTAAAAATGTAAAGTCCGAAGCACTCGCCTAGAAAGTAGCAAAACCTAATGTCAAATTTGTATCTTGTATTGTTGTGATGTTCAACAAAAAAAAAGTGGCTGGAGTGCAAAAGCAAAGTGTGCGTAGCTTTCTGCTTATTTTTTAGATTATCAGCAAAGAAGTCCTAAATTCTGGTGTTTGTCCCTCATGCTTTTTTTCCCCCCTAATTTTGTGTAGAATTTTTTCCCCATTAGCAGAAGGCATAGGGAACGGTCGTGAGTGCAATCTGTCTAAAGTACTGGGTGACAGAGTCTGCCAACAGTTTAAATAGATGTTCCTTCTAAAAGTAGTAGCTTCTGCTGGCAGGAGCACTGGCTTGTGTAGCTTCAAACATCTGTGGTGCTAGCCTTAGCTGTGTAGCTGCTTTCTGCCTTTGTGGCCCTGACAGGATGTGAGTTGTATTTAGCTGAATAAGATGAAGCCTTTTTCTTGGGCTGAGTGAGTGCTCTTTCTTGCAGACTGCTGTGGGATGGAATGCAGTTACTGCCACAGCCATAAGTAGAAATAGTTGTGCCCTGTGTTATGCATGATGCTGTTTTCAGCTCTTACTGTTACTCAGAAGCATTTGGCATCTTGATCCACAGATGTATAGTTTAGAGTGTGTAGGTGGCACGTAAGCCATAACATTTTCAGTTCTGTGAAATCTCACTCATTTCTGGACTTAATGCAATAGCAGAATACTTTGAGGAAGCTCTGTGGGCAAATGTTCATTGCCTTCGTATCTGAGAAGAGACTGCCACTACTGAATTTAAACACTTGAATGTTTTGTGTGTGCAGGTCAAAGTGAGTTGAGGTTGCATAAGCAGAAACAGATATCCTATGCAGCTGCAGTTGTTCATGCATTTGTAGTGACTTGTATAGTGACACAAGAGGTTGTTACTCTGAGGGCCAAGAGGTTAGCACCTCAACTGTTGAATCACTGTTCCTGAAAAGATAGTTCTCTCTGAAGGGGTTGTAAATTAAACCCCAGTGTCTGTTATGGCTAGCCTAGTCTGTTCCGCTTATCATGAGAGATCAAGCAGATTGTAGTCATTAGTTCTTCCTTAAAATCTCATTATGATTGTTTTGTTTTTTCTTCAGAGCTTTATTTATGACCTACAGTTTTTATTTTCTAGGTGACAAAACGGGAACAAGACCAGAGTAAGTGTCAGAATTTCTTTGCATTCCATGTCTTAATGGAAAACAGCTAAACAAATATTTTAGCTTTTCTGCTTATTTGATATTGAAAAAAGATCTGCATAACCAACATTTCCAATATAGGTAATTTAGTAATGTTTGGTCATATTTTTAAGCACTGCAATTCTTCCTTCAAATGCAATACTTAGAGCTTATCTGGCATCTGCTGTGGACTGATCATCTGGTCTGAAAAGTGGTGTCTGCAAACTTGTACAGTGCTTACGCCACAAGCTTGAACCCTGGTGTAGGATCTGTGTGCATTAATCCAAATTACTCCTAGTTGCAACATTCAAAGGGTGCAAAACTGTGTAATTGCTCACCTGACTGTTTTTGTGATATTTACTAGTCATGCAAAAATGTTTGGCAGTATGGAAGGACTACCTAAACATTCATTGTCTCTCGCAGAGATAGCAAAGCACTGAAGGATGAAAATCTACCTCCAGTAATATGTCAAGACGTAGAAAATCTACAGTGAGTAGTTTTTTATTTATGATAGTCATTTAGCTAAAGTATTGTATGCTCTGTGACAAGAACATGATCCTCTAGGCTGCATGAAGGATAAGCTGTTAGTTCAAGGCCTTTCAGCAGGTCAGCTTTGGGAACAGAATGGATGGATAGTTCTAGAAGCTGAAGTCATAGGATTTTTTTTTGTTTCAGTCTCACTTTTTCATGCATTTATGCAAATGTGTCTGCCCAACAATATGCTCTTACCCATCTCTCTCTTGGAGTATTAAGCCTGTTGCACATGCATAGTGAGTATTGAACCTTATGTCTGTATTGCCTGTGCATCATGGATCTTCTGTGGAGTAGAGAATTATAAAAGTCTTCCCTCGGGCAGGAAGGTAATGGTTTATAGACTAGGTTGCATGCATTGTATTTGTGAGTTCAAAGTGGTAATTGCTTTTTCATAGATGCTTGTATATTACTGTATATATATATAAAACTTTATATCTTAGTTTGTCAGGGGTCAGCATAACATTTTTAAACACTTGCTATTTAAAGTTGAGGTGCTTGGAGGAGGGGGATTGTTTTTGGTTTTGTTTGGTTATTTACAGTATTAGCATACTAGGAATTAAGATAGTGCTATGCCCTACAGTAATTTTACTGTTCAGTTTTGGAAAAATAAATTTAATAGCTATGTAAATAATGTGACCAAGAGATAAACTCTCAGGTGCTTCAGGTTCATCATATTATTATGTTTCTTTCCTCCCCACCCCCATTTTTTTATCTTCCCCAGGAAATTTGTGAAAGAACAAAAACAAGTTCAGGAAGAAATTAGTAGAATGTCCTCTAAAGCAATGCTTAAAGTACAAGAAGACATTAAAGCTTTGAAACAGCTTCTCTCTGTAGTTGCCAGTGGATTACAGAGAAACATTCTTAATATTGACAAGCTGAAAGTCGAGACTGCACAGGTATAACTGAATATGTTTGTTATGTAGAGTTTGTATGTTAATTATTTCATACAGGATAGCTAGCCTTCTTTATCAGTCAAGTTAACGCGTGTCCCAGCTAAACAATTGCAAACAGACTGAAAAATTGGATCACTTCTGATCTCTTTAAAGTTACTGGAGGAAACTGAAATCTGTGATATCAATATTTTCAGATAAGTACAATAGCAATAAAGTGACTTCTATTCAGGAAAGCATTCCTGCATAGCCAAGGCAATAGAAGGGAATGCATATTCAGTTTAGTTCAGTTTCAGTAATATATTCAGCTACTAGTGAGGACACATTTGTAGCAACATGATGGACTCTGGAGCAGCAAAAATACAAAGACATGTTCTTCTGATGGCTTTGGAGGAAGAAAATACCAAATTACCCCATAATGTTTCAATGACCAAAATTGCTTGATTAGCATTCGTATTCATGTAGGGAACTTAAGTCTCATCTCTGCCCACCAGTCTTGTCTGAGCTGTGCAGACAGTTTGAGCTCAAGTTTGGTGAAGATGCTCTTCAAGTTCTGTCCCACCTTTTATTTCACCTAGAGTATCAAGGCTGCTTGGTATAAATAAGTGATAATTTATTCTCAAGTCAAAAATTTGATGTTTTTCTTTGTTTTACTCTATAGTTGCACCTTGGCAACAGTTTTCTGTGAAAACAGAAGCTTGTTAATGATATTCTCATAGTTCTGTACATGATGCAGTTGAACATAATCACAGAACCAGACTCTGAGAAATTCTTAATGGTAAAGTAATTAGGAAGTATTAAGTAGAGGTGTATGCTGTAATTATCACATATAACATGTTGATTTCCATAGAGAGGCATTTTTCTAAAGTAGTTAATATTTTTTTTAAAGTCAAAATAATCTTTTTTTCCCCTATTTTTTCTCTTTTGGGTGTGTTACTTCTTTGTACTTGACTGTTGCTTTTTTTTCCTCTACCCCTCCATAATTACAATATTTCTGAAGTACAATAGAAAAATTGTCTCTGACAGTGTAGTGCAGTATTTTCTCAACTTCTGAGCACTTAATGTGCTTTCAGTTTGTGCATCTTTTGTTCGTCCCCAAACTTCTGTTGGTATTTGCAGTTCTCCAACTTTCTGCTAGTCAGTTCTTTGGAGAAATTCGGATCAAATTCTATCACAGTGTTCAATACATGAAGAAAATATTTTATGTGAGTGAAGAGTAGAGTGAAGCGAATTTTATTATTGAACACTTCGTGCAGAACCTTATATTTTATTGATTTTCTCTGTTTATTTAGGAGCTAAAGAATGCAGAAATAGCACTGCGAACACAGAAAACTCCTCCTGGTCTTCAGCACGAAAATACAGCCCCAGCAGAGTAAGTTACTGTTATTCATAAAAAATAGTCAATAATACAACTTGGAGAAGAGGAAAATTGAGGAGACCTTGTTGCAGCCTTTCAGTACTTAACAGGGGCTTGTACAAAAGGTGGGGACAGAGTTTTTAGTAGGGCCTATTATGCATACAGGGGTGGTGATTTTAAACTGATGAAGCAGATTCAAACTAGATGCAAGGAGGAAACTTTTTTAATGAGCATGGATAAAGTTACCCAGTGACATGTTGGATGCCCCATCCCTGTAAACATTCAAGATCAGGATGTCCCTGCTTATGGCAGGGGATTTGGAAGGCACCTTTCAAGGTCAAGTAGTCCAACCCAACTGTTTAAAGATTCTATGAACTTCTTAATACAATTTTTTTCCCTGCTTCTTGTAACATTTATATGAAGTGCTTCACAGAATCCATGTTTTGTTTCTTCAGTTAAATTGTGTCTTTGACGTGAAAAATAGTCTTCAGTCTTGTTCCAGCTGTAGAGTGACATCAGGAATGTCATACAACCTAACAGTGCAATTAATTGAATGAAAATTGGCAGCTAATAGAGATCAGGTAAAAAAAATTCAGACAGATTAGTAAAGTTTAATTGTACAATTTCACTGTATTACTCATCTAGCTACTTCAGAATCTTGGTCGAACAGTTTGAAGTACAGCTGCAGCAGTACAGGCAACAAATTGAAGAACTGGAAAATCATCTTGCTACTCAAGCAAATAATTCACACATAACTCCACAAGGTAAATGTTTCAGTTCTAATCTTTTGTACAAGAAGAATTCAGCAAACATAAAACCATAGTAATTAATCTTTCCCCTCTTCTGTTATTGTTGGGATTTTTCATTTTTGTACTGAACAAATTAGTGTTCAGATAAATTCTGTAGTAGTTCAATGTAAAAATTTGGAAATAAAGGTTCCATTCATAAGAGTTCTTGAGCTATTTAACATGGATCCATTCCCTGAGTTGTGATTTTTAAGCCTGATTTGTTTTTACATCTGCATCTCTCTCCCTTCAGTTTCTAGCTGATGTCTGCACTGGCATCTTCTGTCTTGCACTGGGCCTTCTGGCCAGACAAATGTGTGTGCCTGCTCTTTCAGCTCCAGGTCAAAATCAGAACTCTCCTTCATTTGGGGCATGTTGGTATTGCCTTCAGATCTGACCAGCTGAGAAAATTTTGTCTTGTTTGCTTCAACGAAC
This sequence comes from Bombycilla garrulus, assembly GCA_013400315.1. Taxonomy (NCBI): domain Eukaryota; kingdom Metazoa; phylum Chordata; class Aves; order Passeriformes; family Bombycillidae; genus Bombycilla; species Bombycilla garrulus. The sequence goes on along the minus strand of VXBU01000232.1, from coordinate 325,394 downwards.
AAGACCCCACATCATTCAATCTTGAGAAAATCTCTCTAGTCAAAGAATGCTGACCTTTGGACAGTGGTCTTCTGATTGGTTACCATTCCTGTGGTCATAGACAGTTTTATCTTTTAGGTGATTTTAGATATAGGTCCTGCAATAAACAGTGATTTCAAATGTTTGCCTTTTTATGCTAAATAGTACTTGAACATCTTGCCATCACAAGGATGGTGCACAGACTTCTGGACCTTATATGTCAAAAGGCAAGAGGACTGTCTAGACCTAGCTTCCATAGTGAAAGATCTGCTGAATCTTGTGACCTTCTTGTCCATCAAGAACATGAGAAGGATGTCTTCACAGATTTTCCAAAGGTTTTCAGCTGTTTCTGCTATAGTTGAATGGTTCCTTGCTTGTGTAGGCAAGGTTCAATCTGTTGTGCCAGTGTGAGTGTATTGTCAGCAATATCTGGTGATGTAGTCAACACTCTTTACCATACAGAAGAAATTTCCTTTGCCATACAGGTTTCAATGACTCTGAATGTCCTGAAAATTTTGAAATATCTTGTAGTCAGTATCAATAAATTTCCTTTAGACTAATTGGAAACTTGTAACCAGTCTTCCTAGATACTACTGCCTCCAAAACCCTGTGGGCTAGCATGAGACTGATTTTACATATTTTCTGTTTTTCAAGAGACAAATTCCCCTATTTTCAGTTGAAGAATCATTGCTAGCCCTAAGCATCTTCAAGAACTTGATAACTCCTACCTGCATTTCCTTGTATATATATTTGCATTCAAGTTATTTGCATTGTTCAGAGGAAATACAGAAGCTGATCTTTTCACAATGAAAGAACCACTTCAGCACTTTTCTGTCCTCCACTTTAGTACATTGTTTCAGTGCTTCTATAAAAACATGAGAACAGCATTTTTTTTGTGAGCAGATGCCTCATTCTGCCAAAACCTTGAGATTTTCCCTCTGATACTAAGGTTTTGCCTTAGTGTTGGGTCAATGCCCTGAAAATACTTTTATATCTGTGTGGGAAATAATGATATCCTAAATGTAAGGCAGGAAACTCCTATTGTGTTTCTCTGATGATGATATGCTTGTGGGTAGAGCCAGATTAAGAGATGCTTATTAATTATCTTTAAAATGTAAATAAAGCTTCCATTCTACTGCTGTCTCTGACAAACTCAACTGAACACTTAACTGTGTTTTAAGTCAGAAAAAGTGGAAAATGTATACAAATGCAAGCAAATCTGATTTAACTGTATGTAGCTAAAAGCCAGTGAGGTAAAAAAATATTCCTATGTAATTAGGTAAAATTAATTTAAATACTTCTTTTTGGCTTTTCTAAATAATAGAATCATAGGAAACTCTTTACCATGTATATAAAAATAAATGTGAGAAAACAGTAACTTCAGAATGAAGTTTGAAGCCTTGTCAAAAAGTAGTCCTTGAATGATTAGTGGCGCTCAAGTGCTGGGTCAAATCTTGGATTTCATGCAATTGTTTTTGTGTTTTGTGTGCTGTGTGGGTTTTAGATGAGCTGCTTACTTTGGTAGAAACACTAAATCTTTTCTTCTGATAATAAGATTGTTACTTAGCAACATTTTATATGCCTCTTACAGATTTGTCTATGGCTATGCAGAAAATCTATCAAACATTTGTAGCTTTAGCTGCACAACTTCAATCAATACATGAAAATGTAAAGGTATGTTTTGATGTGTTTCTGTGTATTACCTGTATGACTGTAAAGAGTCATCTTCAAGTTTTTGGGTGTTTTTGGGTTTTTCTGTGTTTTGTTTGTTTGTTTGAGGGGTTTTGGGTTTTTTGGGGGGGTTTGGTTTTGTTTGTTTTTGGGGATTTTTTGTCCTTCTGTTAAACTGACTGCTTTAAAAAATTTTCGAACTGTCCTGGACAAGTGCTTTTATTAAAAAAGTAGCTTTTGTTCAACTGAAGTTGCATTTAAAGTATTTACTAATCGGGACAGCAACTGACCACAATCATTTGAGTTACAGAATGTTTCTCATCTGACTCCTTCCCTTCTAATTGTTGATCAGTTTTTAAAATGTCTGTTTTCAAGCTCATGGTTGTATATTTTGATTTTTGCCCAATGACCTCTTGATCTCAAGCAGAGATGATTTAAGTCTATTCATGCTCAAATAGGTAACAGGAGAGGAAAAAAAAGTGATTTTCCATGTAAGATGTAAGATTTTTCAGTATATCAAAGAATAGTGGTTAAAGATGTGTTCTGTTAGTTCATTGTTTTTAAACCTGGCTTTCATGGTAAGCACTATTTGTAGAAGGAAAAAGAAAAGACTACGTATTAAAACTTGTGTATCAAAGGTGGTAATTAGGCCTGTGTTCATCACAGATTATAGCTCTTTCCATTTCCATTTTCCCGTTTACAGTTCTGGATATCTTGACAAAATGTCACTGTGCTACAATCTATGATTTTTCTTGAAAACATCAGAATCCTTTTTGGCTACAAAAAACTAAACCAAAACAAACCAACTTGAAGAAGAGTACACATATTCAAAATTGTTTCTGCTAAGTTACTTTCTCAATGGAAATAGCTCTGTTAAAACTTCTGCTGGCTTCCTTCTCTAAGCTTCCTCTGCACAGCATTGCTAGTTCTCTAAACATCTGAAACTTTTTACTTCCTCTGAAAAAAGTTCAGGAATACTGAGGATCTTGTATGATCTTGATTCCTTGCATTGCATTGCTTCTGTCAGCATTGATATTCACTGATTTACAAATACCTGCCATCAGATATTTGTGCGGCTCTTAGTTAATTCAGTTTTGCTGCCAGGTGTAGAATGTATCAGCTCCTCTGTATTTTCAGCAGAATTACCCGAAAGGTATCCCAAATGTTTTCAGGCCTCATGGCTTCCGAGATCTGAATGTAGCCTGAATTTGTGCAGTGGTCTTTGTGGTGATACATTTTTGTTCTTACATATGAACAACTGTATTAGTGTGCAGGTGTAAGCCATAGCATCTTCAGTACCTTGTCAGTGTGACTGAATAGGACGGACCTTTCTTCAGTTTAGAGCAGAATTCTATTGTGCAAAATGAAGCGGGTGGTTTGAGGATTTTTCTTCTGGAAAATGTTTTTGAGATTTGATCTTGCATATGGAGGCTGACATTTTGGAGGACATTTTATAAATAAAGCTTCAAAAAACAGAAAGATGAGTGTACTACTTAAATGGCTCTGTCATTATAACCATGTGTTTTAGTTTATCAGCTACAAGATGCTAGAAGAGGAGAGCAGTTTTGAAACTGGTCTCTGCATAATCTGGTTGTGATACGGTTTGTGGAAGGCAGAGCTATGATCACAGTTAATTTCTTTGCCTGATGAAAAGCAAAAGTGTGCTTGGGCACAATTTGAGGAGGTAATGTTATTAAGTCATTCAGCATAGCACAGCCTTAAGAATTGCTTTTGATTTTTAATGCCTGTTGCCAACTCTTACGGCAGTCAGTAAGGCATTGTATTAAATCCCATCAGAATTCTGCAAATGTCTTCTCTCTCCAAAGACAGCACTTCTGATGTGATAATGAGGGAATTCCTTGTGTGGTTCCTGCTGTTGCTGGTAGATTTGGGATTACAACTGTTCAAAACCTGAGTCAGAATTTTTGGACTGCAAATGCCTCTTTGAGGAAACAATCATATGGTTAGCCAGGAACACAGGACCATAGTATACCTTCCATAAACTGAAAACTGTTGTTCTTTAATAAATCTATTTCATTTAAAGATTTTGTTTTAAGATAGAAATAATTTTCAGTTATCTAGTTAAAGCTATTTATTCTTTTTTTGTTATGCAAGACATCCATAGTTTCCTCACCTATGACAGACGGAAGTTGGTCATGATGAACAAGCCAAGCTGGGCTATTGCCTCAGAAGGTGGTAGAGTTTTGAAGGGGGAAAAGGGCAGAGGCAAGGGAAGAAGGTGTGGCATCATGACAGAACTGATTTGGGCTACCTGTTACCCTAAGGCAGAATGATCTGTTGCATTTGGACTGTGATACATTGCTAATCAAATGCATCAGAAATGAGCAAATTCTACAATTTTTTAAGTTCTTTAGCTTTGTGGTAAAAAGAAATGCAAGAATAAAAGAAAGGAAAGAAACACAGGTGAAGGTGACGGGAGCAAAAGCAGACTCCATGGAGAAAAGGTAGCACTGAAGAAAAGTGTGTTATTTTATAAGCTAGTAACATGGCTTTATGTTTCCTCTTGGATCAGCTAAGTACAGTGATACAAATTGAATTGTGGTGATTTGCTCCAGCATTGAAAGACTTAAGCTGATGTTCTGAGTGATATCAGTTATGCTCAACGGCTTTGCAGAAGCCTTTTAGCTCTGGAACCTGTTCTGGCTCTAGCTGTTGCAAACCAGTGCTTTCTGTTGCATAGCCTGACAAGGTTTTTTGGGTTTTGGAGGGAGCTTCTCGTTTGCTTTGGTGGTGGTGTTTGTTAGTTTGGGTTTTTGTGAATTTTCCTTTTTTCTTTCAGGAAATGTTTTCAGTGTCTCTTTCCTTATTAAGGTAAGGCTTTATGTCTGATACATGGAACTAAAATGGCTTCCTCCCATCCTCTTTAGATGCTCAAAGACCAATACCTTGGCTACAGGAAAAGCTTTCTGGGAGATGCCATGGATGTGTTTGAGGCAAGACGAACAGAAGCTAAGAAGTGGCAAAGCGCGCCACGCGTTACCACTGGACCGACCCCTTTCAGCACCTTACCAAATGCAGCAGCCGTTGCAATGGCTGCAACACTTACTCAGCAGCAGCAGCCTGCTACAGGTCTGAGTGCATTCAAGTTATAGATTATTAGTGTTACGACAATAGTAAATTCGTGTAACATTTTCTATGAGGTCTTCCTTTGTGTTAGACTAAAAATCTAAACATTGTGATGAGCGAAGTTACTGATACATAGCCAACAGAAAAATGCAGGGTAGACTTAGCAATAATTATACAACAGATACTTAATCTTGTGAATTTACTTGTATTAGTGATACTGTATTGTTCTTACACCTTGGAATGTGAGTCTTCACTCCTAAGTAACATCTCTGAGTAAGCATAGTATAGCCTCTTTCCAGAAATTGTATCATTACAGTAAATTATTTTAAATTGGAGAGGAGAGAATACCTAAGTGCATACTATCTTTTCCTTATGTAAAATTAATAATGCATTTTTATATAGCACTTTGGAACTGTAAAATGAAAAATTATGTAGGACAGGAAGGATAGTGAAGCAAATCTCTAGAATAGGAAGTCAAATTGCCTGCCTTATTTTGTAGCCAACTCCTTAGTCAGTATGACGTTGGAGGATTTTGCTGGCCATTCTGCTATTGTGAATAATTAGTAGAGAAAGTAGAGTGGATCAGTGGTTCTGCCTGTGCATGTGAATAAGAGGAAGACCAAAACAGAGGAAATGCATGACCCACTGCAAATAAAGAATGGATACATATGGCAAAGGAAATAATTTAAGGCACCTTAATTGACATTGTTTTACTAACCAACCCTCTCTGAGAGGGATTTCAGAATACAGACAACTGAATTTGTATGTTATCAGGGAAGAGAAATAATGTTAATTCAATTTAATTTTAACTTCAACAGGGATATATATCTGTGTCAGCAAATTATGAAAAGTATTGGTAGCTTCATTCTACCTTTAATTTTCTAAAATATTATTCACTGGAAGTGCTAGTGCTTTCTCTGGTCTTGTAACAGCAGTGATATTTTAGATGATGCTGATTAGAGACGTATGCAGCAATCATGTTAAGTTTGACACATTATTAGACTGTCCTTACCTTCTCATAAGAGAAATACAATATTCTTCCAACTCTCACTTATCTAAACAGCAGGGAGATGGGCTTCAATTATAAGTATGCCAAACTACTTTGAACAGAACCCGAAATCTTTGTGAAATACTATTTTTCAGAATTTCAAACATAGACCATAATCTTTATGTTGTTGCTGTGTTAATCCATGGAAACTTTGTTGAAGTGGCATCTTAAAAAGAGTTTGGTTTTAAACAGAAAACATGAGTTAATGTAATGCTATGCTTTAAAGGTTTTAATACAGATAGTAGTATTTTGCACACTGCTTGTGCAGCCTAATGTTGCCAAAGTGATTTACTCTTCACCTTTTTCCTTATCTGAAATTTGGTTTTTTAAAGACTCTCCATGGTTATTACAGGATTAGTTTTTATGAAAGGCATACACTTGGGATGTCACATGTAAAATCATTCCTGCATTTTTATGAATTGAGGTGAGGGATTTGAAGTTCCCGAGCTTCCTAGTCCAGATTCAAGGGAACTCATAATAACTTCAGTAAACTTGTGCCACTTATGGCATGACTTTGTGAATATTCTTAGTAATAGGAATGAAGAGAGGAGGGGAAAATAAAAAAAAAAACCCGTGGCAGAATTGGGCTTTACCAACATAACTGAGGGAATGTGACTCTATACCTTGAGATGTTTTGTAACATTTTGTAGTGAAAGGAACAAATGGGGGTATGTGAAGGTTGATTTGGGGTTTGTCACTTTTTTTCTGGTTGTTTGACAGAGTATTTCAAAACCCAAAATTGTGCCAACTACAAGCATGATGCAGATAGAACAAAGCCCTTAATTTATATCAAACATGCCAACAGAAGTAAATAACAACTTTTCCACTATTTATTCAGTTGTAATACTTTTACCCTCTGTGCAACTCACTGGAGGACCTGAAGAAGGAGAAATAGATTGGTGTTCTGAGTGACACTTCAGGAATACTTGAAATTTTTTGGGGTTAGATGAATGAAGAAGGTACTTGGAGTTCTCTCTAGGTCAAAAGTAGAATTAGTCAGGCCTAAACTATTTCAAAGATGCCTTGAAGTCCTAAAAACTTGTTAGATGAGAACATTTCATAGCTTTCCAAAATTACTGATTTCAGTGTTTGACTTTTTCCTAGTTTCAGATTAAGGCTGCCACTTTTTGTTTTGGAGAAGAAGAATCTGTTCTTTCAGTTTTGCAGGAACCTTTAAGGACTGCTTCTGCTTCATTTCCTTTTCATTGTTTGAGTTTTCAGATGGCCATTTGCTGTAGTAATGCAAATGCTGCATGTTTTAGTTTTGTATTATATTGTTATGAATTGGGTATATTATCTGCTAGAAGTTAAAATCACACATATTTCTTTGCAAGATCTGGATCCTGAAGGGTGGGATAGATGAGGGATGGTAAGAGGTTCTGAGAAAAAAGGCTATGAAAAGAGGTGTGTGTAAAGGGAGGGGTAAGGGATGTCTGTGTAATACCTGATCTGCTGTTGCTGTTTTTGAAAATGAGAATTAAACAAGAAAATTAATGTGGCCTTCATAAAGTTTTTGATAAAAAATGTAACTTATAGTACTGTAGTATTGAGGGATCAGGATGCTTAGTCTCTTTTAAAAAATATTTGATGTTTACATGGTTAAGTATTTAGTAAGATTAACTTAGAGTTAGTTACTGTTCTTTCTCTGAAGAAGATAAATAATAATTTATTTTACATTTATTTTCAGAAGTCAAAAGTTTAGTAGCTACATCTAAGCTGTGGGATCAGGGAACGTTTCCCCAGTTTCTGGGTGTAGATATGCACCCTGTGTTCTCTCTGTATGGCAAGACCTTTCTGGCTTCTATTGAAAGAAATAAAGCCAGTGAGTCCTGGCCATATGGAAGAAAGGGAGCAAAAATGCACTCCACTGCTCACCTGGGATGGATAATCACAACATCAGGACTGTGGTGTGCACATTAAAGCACAATTTTTGTGCAGTTTTTTTAAAGCTAGAATTACTGAAAGTATGCTCAAGTTTTGGCTGTACACAACCTTTCTCCCTAGTTTGGCACTTTTGTTCTGAGCACAGCTTTTTTTGGTAGCAATGAGGCTGGTCATGCTTTTCTGCAGTAGCAGGTAGAGTTTTAAGCACTCATCTGCACCCTCCCTGAGCAATCTTGAACAGCGTGGAAGTTAAAGATGGGATCACAATATAAGATTTCAAAGGAAATTAAAGCCTAGTGCACTGAGACCTGTAAATGCATGAGGCTGCAGCTGAAGTTTTTTGGGTAAGACTGAATTGTCTTAAAGAAATGCTTTTCTTTAAGCTCACCTTTTCTCATACAGAAATAACCCCCTAAGAAACTCACTCTCTCCTTAACTGGTGAAATACCAAGTTAGTCAAAACATTATGAAGCTGTTAGCACACTTTGTTTTGACTTAGTATGAGATTGAAATTCTAATGGGAAAGGATGCTGAAATCTTTATAGCACTTAAACTTTTTATTGTGTAATTTGATATTGACCTTGGTTAAAATTAACCAGTGTATTACTTTGTCAGAATCAGATCTAAATTGTGATGCTAAATTTATTCACTCTTTGGACCAGCTGTAATTTAAAAAATTGCAGAACACCAGTAGGAAATCTGTCTGACCTGTCTGGCTCTCTGTAATGGGTCCTGTTCACTAAACTGAAGTGCTCTACAGGGCAAATACATCAAGTTTTAAAATGTTAAAATACTTGTTATAAAGAATTTGTCTCATACCTTAATAGCCGGAAGTGCCATTTTTTGTCTTGCTAGTACTCTCGGCATCAAAGAGTCTTACTAGTCTTTTGCTATTGAAATTATGTTTACTTACAAGAGCTATAAGCAATGATGATTCCTTCAGAACATTATGGTACAAAATCAACAAATATCATTTGCTGTTGCTCAATAAAAAGTTTGTTAGCCCAAGGCATAAGATCCTGTTTTATATGATGTGAGGTGTTTTAGTATAATGTTTTATACTGGCTCTAAAACATGTTGCATTTGGTAAAAAGCTTGGCCTGGAGGACTGTAGTGTTTTATTTATAAGGTCTTCCACTAACAGTGCCTCCTGCTGAGATAGAAACCTCTGTACTTGAGAAGGAACTGGATATGTGTTTTTGGGTTCTTCTGGTTTATTAGCTCACTGACTTGTGTAGGGGGCTTTGGTTTCTTATTGTTAACTTTTTTTTCTTCTTTTTTAAGAGCTGCTAGGTAGATGTATCAGTATTTAAACTGGATGTAAACAACTTTAGTTTGAAATTTGTGGAAATTTGTATTTGCAACATCTGATATACTTTTTTTTAAGTGGAAGAAATAGCTTGGGTTTTTCAACTTTTCCCTGCTAAGCAGAGACTGAAGGCTAACAACTTTGCCAACAACTTTTAATTTGCCGTTAAAATCTAGTTTTAACACTACTTGGAGTATACAGATGTTATACAGCTTGGATCACATAAGAATTTTGTGTTCCTAGCAAAAGATGTTACTTTTCAACATACAGTGCCTTTCACTTGATTCAAAATGATTTTCCATTTAAATCTTCAAATACTGAAATTATTTTAAGAGCTTGAAATATTCACATTTTAAAACTCTAGATAAGTATTAGTAATGGGAAATTTTGAATGAAAATAGCCCAGATGTGATAATGGTTTAGGGAAAGGCCAAAATCATCTGAGCTTTATAGTAATATTCTAATAAATAATCACTTTCACAGATACAGGATGTCAAGTATGTTCAAAGATGGAGAAGGCCATCTTGAGCAGAGGTGTGGATGTCTGTGGATTAAGAGTTTGGCACTGTATTTTATCTTTAATGGTTAAACTTTTAAAATAGTGCACTGAAAACTGTTTGAAAAAGACAGGAATAGAAGATTGTACTGTGAAAACTGTCAAAATATATTAATTATTTATCAGAATTCATTATTTTAAAATGTGTTAGTGATGGGCTAGCAAGTTGATTCTTTATTCCCCAAGGTTAAGGTAAAAAAAGGAACTGAGACTGTAAATTTCATCTTGGCAGACTGAAATTCTTTTTTGACAGTCCTGCATCTTAACGTGAATATGCAGGGAAAGTACTGTCAATTTTTTTAAATTATGGAACAAACTCTGAAATTTTGAATGTATCTAATTCATTAAGGTACACAGGACTGTGCCTTTTGTAAATGGTTATTTAAACAGGTGGTTTGACTAGTTTACCTTATTGAATGGTGTTATGTAGCAGAGCTTAACAGAACTCAGTTATCACTTGTGTGGAAAAAAAATGAATTGTCATGTTACTGTGTAATTGACTTGCTTAAAAATGAACAATAAATTTAATAAAATAAAGTCATTGTCTTGTTTTTTATCTTAGTGTTCTGTTTAAATTTGGATGGAATACTTGAGTAGTTTTGAAGAATCCTATTTATTAAATTATTTTAGGTAATACAGTTTTAGTTACATTAGTGTCAGTTCTTACGTTTTTAATTTGAAAGTTCTCCCTTATTCTGATTCCATTAATACAGGTGGCAAAATGTTGTTACCTATGAGTGCTCTGAAGTTTTTGATTAATGTTTTAAAGTTGAAGGTGAGACTGGTTAACTTTTAAAAATACTAAATTATGTTCTTACGTTATTCGTTTTGGTTAGCTTCACCTTATTACAATCAGTATTTTCTTAAATTTTTGCCAAGTCAATGCAGAGGCAGACAATTAAGTGAGAAGTTCTGGTGAGGTAAAATCTGGGATCTTAACGGGATTTGTTGAAAGCAATGATGTTCACATTATCAAATACTTGAATAAGTAAATAAAGGACCTCTTTACTATCAAAGAGTAAGGCAAGTTTGTTCTCATTTTTTTTGTACCAGGGCCACAGCCATCTCTGGGAGTTAGTTTTGGAACGCCATTCGGCTCAGGTATTGGCACTGGCTTGCAATCAAGTGGCTTAGGTTCTTCAAGCCTTGGAGGTACACTTTAACTTTTCTAATCTTTCATTGAATTATTATACTGCACAACTGAATCTCTTGAAACCCTTGAACTCCACTAAGAGGGTCATCTGTTTCAGGGAAGACGTTACAGTTTAGTAGGGCTGTGCTTTCCAGGCTTCGTCCTGCCTTGCAGAAGGAGTTGCTAGGGCTAAGCCCTTGTATTGAAACCCCAAGACGAACACGATTAGGTAATCACAGGGAAGTTGTGCTCTAAAAGCTGGGGAAGAGCATCAAGTGTGTTGGAACTACAGCTTGACTGAATTTTACCTATGTGAAAGTTAGGCACCTGAGACATTAGATCACACTGTAGATAATCTGTGGAAGTTCTCATCTTTTACTTATAGGCACCCATTTCTGCTTGTATTGAGATAAGAATAAATGTTAGAAAGTTCCTGCAGTTCTGTGATCCTTAAGTCTGTTTGCATTAGCAGTCACTCAGTGCCTCATTGCTGAGGTGGGGAAAAAAATCTCTCCCCCAGCTGAAAAAGCAACATATGAAGGTGAGGGAAAAATACTTGCCAAAATGTTAATAGTGCTGGTGGGGACTATATTCCAGGAAGACACATGACTGAAAAAGTAGGTGATATTAAAAAATCAAAATTAATGTAGACCTTTTCTTTTAAATGTAATGCATTCTCAGCACTAGAGCTACAGATAGAATTAAGTGATGGTATAATCTAATCAGGAGGCAAATTTCCTGTCTGTATAGGTCGGGGTTCCTATAGATATTAATGTCTCCTGAACCTTTTAAAAGATCTGCAGAGATAATTGTTACGTCTGCTGAGCACAAACATGGTGTGTTTTTTCTTGTTACATCCTCCCTTCTCTGCAGCTTCATTCCCCATTCCTACATTTTATGCATGAGTCAGTTGTGGTAATGTATTTAAAATAATTAAGATCACTCAGTATTGGGAAGCTGATGTAACCTGAACATTTCATTATTTTTACCTTAAATAATCACCCTGGAAATACCTTTAGATATACCAGTGTCCCTTCTCATCAGATTTTAAATGTTTTGAGATAAAAGGAAAATTTGTATACCTAAACAAGGAAGAATGTGAAAATAATGGGCTAAAAGGAAGTTACTTTGGAATTACCAGTTTTTCCTGCACTGTTTTAAATGCCTTAAAAAAAATAAAACAAAAAAAACCCCATAAGATTCTTCCATTTCTGTTGAAAAGATTGTAGACTAAAGATTGTTCACCAGTCTTACCAATGTAAGTAAATGGACATTCCAACTGCTTTTAGTTTTGTCCAAAAAACCTGACTTGTATTCTCTTTTTTTTTTCCTAGCTTTCTGCCTAGGAAGGTATTTGCTTGCATTTTTAATTTGGAAAATGTCTTTCGATAAATCCGTAAGACTACTATCTGATAGAAGCAAATGTAGAAGAATAAATACAAACCTGCAAAATAGCCTGTAGGTGACTTCTTGGAAACAAATTGGCTGAATGATTACTTAAGTTTGTTTCAGTTTTTAATCTTAGGGATTTGGGTTTTTGAGCAGGCCAATTTCTGGCGTGTGCTCTGAAAGTGCCATTTTAATTGGGGAAAATTGCTGTCTTTCCTTGGTTATGTTCTGTGTACTTTGACAGTGATAAACAGATACTTTTGCATTTAAGTATATAAATTATTAGGAGATATCCTATGTTTCTTAAATATTTGCAGACACCTTGCCTGATCATTGAATTTCAACCTAGATAGGGCAAAAGAGTGTGCCAGTTAAATGAACTGTCTTACATGAAAATGGTACTTGAGTCATTACCTACCCTTAATAACCCTTTGATTTAAAAATTTCAGACAACTTGAAACATTCCTCCAGATAGTGTGTTCAGTCCTTACTGGTTTTAAAATCTCAAAAATATTTCTGTAAAGGAACGGTAAAGACTCAGTTGGCAGTAAATGAAAGGATTTTTCCTGACACTTGAAACTTAAGATGGGAGCAAGATTTCCTCAAACATAAATACAAATACTGTTTTCTTTTTGAAAACCTGAGACAGCCAAAACCAGAGTAAACAGTTCCTCCTGTCTGGCCTCTATTTCAAAATGCAAATATCAATTTACTTTTCTTTCAGAGCAACCTCATATTAATAACACAATTTGAAACTTTCAAAAATTTGTATTATGATACTATGAATGTCAATTAGAAAATCAACATAATTAAATTTTGTCATGGCTATACATTTATGGCTGCCTTTTATGATGATTTTTCACATTAAATATTGTGAAGTTTGTTTCTATGCTCTATTTAATCTATCTTGTAGTTTCCTAGATAAAGCTGGTCCCTAATAACCCGGCGGGGGAACAACTCTAAAATAATCAAGTGTAAACTGAAGGAAATGTTTAATCTTGTTTTAATCATAATTCTTTTTTCTAGAGTTGTAGATGAAGATTGTGACTTTCTGTAATAAAAGTAATGTAACTTGTATCTGATATTTCTTGGTTTTAGCTCATTTGGTTACCATTTCCTGCCAATTAACAACAATTCAATAGAAATTTCTTAAACTCTGATAGTTCACGCTGCTTGTTTTTATGACTTTTACTTTACTCGGTTTTGGATTTCGAAGGTAGTGTTTTTTTCTCAATGCTTTCCAATTTGCACTGTAATCTTAACACAATGCTGTGTCAAGGATAAATATTCTGCAGGCAATAATCTTATGAATGTTTCTTTACCAAATAATACTTAGAATTATGTTTGGGTTTAGAATACTCACCTAAAACCTGTGTGTCTTTAATGGCTGTGTCTGTAATTATTTTTGTTGTATGTCTTTACTGTTATTCTACTAGGATTTGGAAGTAGCTCTGCCTTTGGAAGTAGTGCCACGGGAGCATCATCGTTTGGGTTTGGGACTACAAGTAAACCATCAGGAAGTCTAAGTGCAGGTTGGTTTGTTTCTTTTGAATTCAAAAATCAAGTTTAGCTTAAAGCAAGTCTTATAATTAAACTGCTCACTCCAAGAAATTGATTTTTTAAAGTTGTATATGTATATCACTATTAATATAACTACTTACTTGCTAGAGACAAATTTTCAGATAAGTTTTTGGGTTCTGTTAGAGGTCTCCTGTGTAGACAGTGTTGAGTGAGCATTAATGTTTCCCATTTCATGGTGTCTGAAGCAGGAGATCAGATGCAGCCTCATACACAAGAGCAGTTGTCACTTGAATGCATTGGTATCAGTCACTGATTGAATTAGAAATGTATAAATTAGTGACAATATACTAGAAATTTTACTTCCTGTATTTACAAATAAAGTTTAAATTATTTTCTGGAAGCCCACAGGCTTCCTTAAAAACATATAAATGCTTACTCTATTTGAATAGCAAGTTATATGTATTTTATCCCTGTATATATTCATAATTCATTATATTAACTACTTTGAAAACATGTCTGTGGCAATTGAACTACACAGTACTCATTTAGCTACTTTGGTTTCATTTTGGGGGATTGATAAAATTAAAATATGGATGCTATTGCACCTTAATTCAGGAGTCTGAAATATAGCTGGCATCTCTATTCACCTTTTAAATAGGAATAATAGTTTACTAAGCTATTACTAAGCAAATAGCTTCTGTAGACTGTCATGCAGTCTTTTTTCAATGGCACACTGACACAGGATCATGTCTCAAGAAAGATGTTTCATCAACTGCTATTAAAAGAAAACAGCATTTTGCTGGTATTTACTAGGAAGCGCTATGATTTATATTCTGGATTCTCCTTGGTTAGTGATGAGTTGTTAGGCCTGTAAAGTACTGTAAGCTTTGCATTATGAGGTGGAAATGGCTCACTAAATTGGCTGGGTAACCTTCAAGAGTGTTAACAACCTAGTAAGTTCTTGAGGGAGCTCTTTACAGTATCTGGTGTCTTAAGACTCAACCTTCTTTTACTTGGCTCTTAATATGAGAATCAAATAAAAGACTTACACTGCTTATGTTTTTATCTTGTAGCCTATTGTTCCTGAGTCTATATTAAATAATATTGTAGCATTTAAAGCTGCTGGATTACAAAGTTAATAATTTAGTTTTTAACATATTAAAAATGGAGTTAGAAAACTACTTGTATGGATCAGTTGTCTGTCACTGTCTTGGTTTTGAAAGACAGGTGCCTGCCAAGGAAGGCAGGAGCTTCTCTTGGAATAGAAAATGTAAACCCCCTCCCTCCAAATTATTAAAAGGGGCTCTCAGGCAAAGATATGAGGATAGGAATGACAGTTCTTTAATATGTATAAA
>VXBU01000232.1:292612-310273 GCA_013400315.1 Bombycilla garrulus | reverse complement strand
TATCCATGACTCATGGGACAAGGTGTTAATGGCCCATTAACAGGAGATAGTCCAGGGGAGGAGGCAAGGAAAATGCTGCCCCTCCTGGTTTTAACAATTCATGAAGATGGAGATAGAATACAGACCTTCTGGAATATGTTACATTGTAACCTAGGATAGTCACTTAGGAAGTATCAAGCCAAAGTAAGTAACAAGTCTATCTTAGGTAGGTTGGTGGGGTGCAGAGGTAGTTTAGATACCATTACCCTCAAACCAGGCTTTGTCATGGAGTTAGTGCCATCAGTCTCTTTTGCAAATGAGGGATTGCACCCAATAAAATCAAGATTGTCAGTTATCTCAAAAGAGTCTCAGCTACAGAAAGTAGCTGAATAAAAACAGATGAAATGTAATTTATGTCATTTTGTGCTTAGAAAATCAAGAGGGCATGAAAACCTTATCTAGACTGGGATTATGGAATAGAAACTGCTATTAAAAATTTGGTAGCCCAAAAACACACTAACTTCTGCCTTTTATATCCAAAACCTTATGTCATATAGCATCTGGATTGCATATGATCTTTAATTTTATTGAGAGTGTATAAATGGGTTCGAATAATACCTGAGGCTAGCTAGGTTATATATACTTTTTTAAAATTTATTGTGTCTTGTTTCTCAGCTTTCATTTACAGGATCCTGGAAGCATATTCTAGTTTATGTTACAGTATAAGGGTTGCATCTTGTTTCTGAATCTATTTCTTTGGAAAAGCCAGGAAAGTGAGGTGAACATGGGAATTCACTGTTGTTGCTGCTTGGGTTTAGATATGAGCATATATATGATCTAGTCTTTGAGCATCTTCTAATGGTAAATTTGGCTTGGTTCAGGAATGCTTGTTTTGTTCATCAGTAGATGAAAAGCAGAGCCGCTTCAGTCTCCTTGCAGTTTCTTTAGTGGACACAGTTGTGAGATGGAAGTATCTCGGGCATCTCTCTGAAACACACAGAAACACTGGAAAGCTGACTCCAAAAGAAGTCCCACTTAATTCCTACTCTTACTCATTTAATGGCAATCAAAAAGGCTGATGTTAGTGGGCTATTGTAAAGGACATTAAGATTTTCAAAATAATGGGAAAAGGAAAAAAAATCACCATTGAATTTATTTAACAATTTAATAAAATGCTAAGAGGAAGGGGAGTGTACAAACACAGTTTTTGTGAAAACAGATGCTAAATATACTTTGAAGATCTGAGTTGAAAATTCTTTTTGGAGACTTACTTTTATTAAATAATTGCAGCCTCAGTAAACAAGATGACAGATAATCAAGTGGGATCGTGACTGGATGCAGTCATACTGCTGAAAAACAGACCTTAATATAATCCATGAGCAGCTTTTAGATAGAGAGGCTGTAATAAATCAGTCAAAGCTGTTCTTGAAATACTTTTTGATCTAGATCACCCATTGTGGTATGGGGGATGGAAGTAGGAATGGATGGCCATCTGATGAACTGCTGTTTCTCCCTGTAGTATTAAAATTACCAAAAAAATGGGGAGGTGTGTACTCACCTTTGGCTTACCGAGCTAAAGGGCTGACGAAAGCAGAGATGCACAAGGCCAGTGAATAAAGCGTGGTCATAACACCATTCAGGGAGATGTGAGGCTGTGTCCTTGAAGGGCAGGTTGTCATTTACTTCCTGAAAATCACTGTTCACGCATAAATAATATTAATTTCAGCAAGAACATTGTTGATCACATTGTACCTATGGTTCAAGACTTTGTGAGTCTTCCATCTAAACTGAGCTAGTCTGTGACTGCTTGTCTTTTCTTGCAACAGGATTAAGACTCAATGTATATACCTTGTTTAAGTTTTTTATCTTGAAGGTTTTTCATTTGAGTGTTCAGCTTTAGGATTTGGTTCACCTCTAACGAAAATTGGTACCTTACACTTGTTATGCTGCTATGACAGGAGAAAACCATATGGAGGAATTTCACATCTGCATTTCCATACTTTTATCACTGCCCCTAATGTCGCTTCTAACGTAACAGCTATTACTTTCCAAGTTGTGTCTAAATTAACAAGCATGCTCTCAATCTTCTATCCCACAGTTTATATATCTCGTACTGTAATATTACTCAAGTAAAGCGTAGCCTGCCTTCCTGACATGTTTCAAAATAATCCTTGGATCTAGAAAGCAGCAAGGTGAATGTAATTTATGAACACTTTACTCTTGCCTACCGAACTCCTGACACTATACATCACATGCAGCTTTATTATGAATGGCATTCATGCTGTTTTCTATAGGAAGAGATGCTTGTCTGTTATCTCACATACATGAAGTAAAAAGGTAACTTTTTTTTCATTCATGAGATTTCCTGATACATCTTAGCTGAGGTTCAGTTATCAGAGAAATGGAGTTGCTCTTGTATGTGTTTCACCCTTTATATCCTAGGATGAGAGACAAATTAGCCCACAAAATTTAGACAAGACACAAATGAGCACTATTTTCACTGTCATTAGTCACACTCTAGATCTGCACAACCATTACACTGACAATGAGTTCTGTGCAGGCAACTGCATGCTGTAGGACTGTGTGTTACTGGAATGTTGATAATGAATTTTCCTGACAAGATGATGTGCATAACCCAAGTCCAGACACTGCAGGAGGAAGTGTCTCATGTTATGTTTTGAAGTAGTTCTTAATGCAGAGTGTCAGTAACAAGTTAGAGAACAGAAGACATCAGGCTTGTGAGAGCTACTTTAGGATTCTGGTGAGACAACCACTTGGGCTTTTATTTCTGTACTCCAAAAATATTGTAGGCATTGAGTTGAAGAATCTGCTGTGACCAAAGGATTGCTTCGACTGTCTGCTAGCGAACTGGTGAAGCAATATAAAGTAACGCATATTGAGAATATAGTCTTTCTTAATTGTGAACCAGTCTCATTTTTCTTATTATCTTAATTGTTTGCAGGTTTTCATATACCACTAGTATGAAGCTCTTTGTTAAAATCTGAACTTGCTTGTGTCTTACTTATTATTTTATGGTCTCTTGAGACAACAAAAAGTGAAGTCATGAAGTTCTGCTTCTTATTAAGTAATCTTTGAGAAATTTATAGCATTCTCTAATAGTTGCAATTATTATCTAAGTTGGCTATGCACAATTTATAAAAGAAAGTGAAACGAGTTAGTGTTACTGTTGCTGGAAACTGTAGGGGGACTTCTTTCCACTGATCTTGTTTTATAGCTGCACCAAATGTTCAGTTTGTTTACCTTGATAGAAGAGGGTGGAGGAGTTAAAATAGCACAATTTGCTCAGCCAGGCATGCAGTTTTTCCAAAGCTTTGTTTCTAATGCTGTTTTTTGGTTTGTCATAAAGAGTGTTTATAAATACAAACAGTCTGGCAAGGATTTTTTGAGCCTTTTCTCTTCACATTTAAGGTGTGGTCTGTGCCATGTATGTTATAAAGGCAGGCCAAGGTAGCCAAGTCAGTAGGAAGAAGGCTGAGCACTCCAACTCCAGCTTTGCCATTTCTCTGTTGTGAGTGAAGTGAGTGGTCCATGGTCCACCTGCACCTGCTGCCTTTACTTCCACCTTAGGAGTGCATTGCATGTTTATGCTGAGAACTTGAAGAATTATGTACAATTTCAGTGAGACTTTTGTGTGCTACTCTTGTATGGGTAATGTATAATAGACTTGGGATTTAGGATATAATTGTTTGCACTCACTGAGGTAGTCTCTGTTAGTGCTGCATTATCCAAGTTGCCATGGCAAGTCCAAGTGCTCTAGCAATGCGATTTACCATTGTTGATCCACCTTGGTATAAAGTGTTACAACTGCTGGTAATAAAGTGGCTGGTGGTAAAAACTTCAAGGAGAACAAATTTACAATCCTGATATAACTGATGTTTTGAAATATTTTTCCCTCCCCTGTAAGGCTTTGGGAGCTCGACTACATCTGGGTTTAACTTCAGCAATCCTGGCATCACAGCATCAGCTGGCCTGACGTTCGGGGTGTCTAATCCTGCATCTGCAGGCTTTGGGACAGGAGGGCAACTTCTTCAGCTGAAGAAACCTCCAGCTGGAAACAAGCGAGGGAAAAGATAGGCACCCCTTTTAGGGAGGGGAAAGCGCATCAACTTTCTTCATCTGAAAAGTCTATTTTTCTAGATTGATACGTTAATTAAATTGCATCCCAGGAGATTTATAAAAGTTTTGCTACTTTTCCCTAGTGAAATCATATTGAACAGCTATTTTCTTGTGAATAGAAACCCGTTTATGTATTTTTATTTTGGGCCCTAGTTTTAGAAATGTTCTATACTGCATTATTATTAAAGAATCTTGTAAAATCATCTATTTAACCTAATGTTAGTAGCAGAATATTTTTTGTTAATAAGCTTTATACCATATGAATATATGCATATTTGTTTTTTTTGTACAGATAAAATATATTCTAGTACATATACTAGAGTTCATATCTTCTGTTCCTGGATATGGCCTTTAAATCTACTTCAGGGTGTTTTTGTGTATATGGATGTAAATATATACAGTACAGTGCACACATCTGTGTGTATGTATGTGTATATACATATATATATATAAAACACAGATGTGCATACCTTTCCCCATAGACAGATCTCCTTTTCTTTGTGTGTGCTGTTTCTTCATGTTGCCCTGTGGTCCCGTATCTTGATGTTCCTAGGAATTTCAAATAGTGGGTCCCAGGCTGTGTCATCATTGCTTCTGTGTTTTGTTGTTTAAAACCAGCTGAAATACAATGTTTACTGTTTCATAAAGTTTGGTAGGTAGTGGTTAGTAGCTGTTTTGCTTTGGTTTTTTTAACCTTTTCCTTGGCCCATTTAGCAGCCAACTCTAAAGATTTGACACAGACATTTCATAGGTAATGTTCCCAAACTGTTTGATTTTGTTTTTCTCCTGAGCTGAAGATTAGGGCAGTGCAGGATTTCAGCTGAAAGCTCAGGATGCCACAAGGTCTGTGTGCAAATGGGAGTTGTCAGGCTGGATGAGCTTTTCCTGGCATTTGAGGGAGACAGGATGCGCTGTCCTAATGAAAACCCGAATTAAGTGTTACAAACCCAAGTTGATTCATGAACGTCTATTTAGCACTGCCTTAAAAGCAGTTGGGCATCTGCTTTCAAATGAGATGTAGTACAATAACTTGCTGCTCAAGAACAGAGGAGAAAAATGTAATTTGAAGGTTAAAGCTATTGCAGCAGTAGCTTATGAATCTTGCGTACCACAGCATCATAGCTTGTTGTTCTGCATCTCCAATTTGGTGTGCACTAGGAATATCCAGGAAAATATCCTAAGAAGGAAATATAGATCAATTGATTCTTTGCAAATAATGATACCAGGTTGATGTGTGAGCATGAAATTTTGGAGCCAAGTTGATTTTATGTAAAGGTTTTGTTATTTGCTTTCTATTGTTCAAGTGTTACTGCCATTTTGTACGTTTTGGAAGTGTCTGCATTCAGCAGTGATTGCTCTTTGACAAATGTTTAGTTTGTCACTTAATCTGATAAAATTAAGGGAAACTGAGCACAGAATTCTTCACTTTTGTACTTGTATGTTATTGCATCTTTGTGAGCAGTCTCTTGGGAAGGGATATGTGGTTTTTTTAATGTCACAGAAAAATAAAGCTTACGGTTTATTTTGATTTAAACCTTTAAACTTTTATTGGGCTGCAGTCAAAACTGTAATGTTTGTATTCCTTTGTTACTGCTTTTTTTAATAGTTAATATGTTAAACCACTGGACTCTTAAAATGTATTAATTTGTGAAACTAATTCTAAATGTGTACTGTTTGTCCATATGTGCAACTTACCATTGTGCAAACAATAAAACAATAATGCTGTGATCCTTGTAATACATATTTGCCTATCTGAGAGAGCATTTCCTGTCGTTCTCCTACATTATAGGAGAAACAAAAACCTAATTGGCTAATATGTAGCACTGTTCTTCCTAGAATTCATATAGTGCGGAACTGTTCTTGCAGAAGTTAGAGCCTTGATTGTGATTGAAAGTGCAGAGGGAGAGGGGGTAAAGGGAGGTATTGTATTGTGCAGTTGTCTAGAATTCTTCACAGTGCACAATATAAACCTGGATCATGGTGTAATGTAACACAGCACTAGGAATGGCTCTGGAAGTTGGGAAACAGTCTGAGCCTCCTGGGTACCTGTGCTCTGTTTCTTTTTGATTAAACAGCAGTTATGTCCTTAACTTAGCTAAAGTGGAAAGGTGATTATGTAATAGAATAATCACATCTAGTAGTACAAACTAAAGTCAAAATGGGATTTGAAATAATTCTATTCCCAAACTATTACTTGGGTGGTTGAATTAAGTCATGATTTTCAGGGATCAGCACTGTAGACACTGTTTCAAATTATTTTTCTCCCAATTTAAATGTTATTATGTGATGTTAAGCGTTAATATGATTAGAATGTAAAACACAAATGCATTCAATGTGTGGCTTGGTATTCTATAAAGAAGCTGATTTTAAGAAGCTGACCTACATTTAAACACCGTGAAATTAAATCAAGTCTAAATTACCTGTTTTTTAAAGAAAGAAAAGTCTGGTCTGGAAGAACGTTCAAGTCCATGTGGAAGACATGATTTTCTGTTAGTTTGTATCTTGTTGTACAGCTGTGGTATAAACTTATGTGTGCGACCTCTTTCTTTTACTGGAAGTAACTTGGTTTTCCTTCAGTGTTCTCCCTACGATGAAGACAGCAGGAGAAAGAAAGAGCTATGCCTTAGATTTGCTTGGTTCAGGAACCTCTTTTTGACCCATAACTTTCTTTGCTTTTGCATATCTCTGTTTCTGTCAAATCAGTTAGGTAGATACTACACTTACCTACTTCTTTCTCGTGATTGTGGAGTTAGGTCAGAGTTTATGCATCTTCCTCACCACAAAAAATCCAAATTCAACCTCCTGTTGTGGTTGCTCACCACCATAGTTGAGACAGGTACAATACAGTACTGCTGCCCACACCTTCCATCTTACATGTTCCTAATGTAACTGCATTTTGGATTATGATTGCATTTATAGCATCTTTTTTTTTTTAAACTGAAATAAGGTTTAGAAATATAGCTTAGTGCCCTTTCCCCCCCCTCTTTGATGTTAGTGGTAATTCTTTAGTTGTTTCCACTCCACCACTCATGAGGACAATAGAAATAATCCAGTCATTTATGTCAGCTCAGTTATGTTACTGGTTATTCCTGGAATGTCTCAGCAGAAGAAGCACCTTGTAATTCTTGATGAGAAATTAAGAGTATCTATCAGTACTATAGAGCATGAATTCCTTATGGTCTGTAAAAAAGTTTATTTCCCTAAAACTTATTCAAGTTTCTAAAAACAAAGGCACTATCTATGTGCAAAAGATTCCCAGCAACAAATTTTGTAGTTTTGGGACTAACTACTGGGATTGTGCTGTCAGGCTGTTTCTCTCTTCCCTCTCGTTAAGCACCTTCCAGCACTGTGGCTGCTGGCTCCGGACACTGATGGATGGTTAAAGTATCATGGTCATTGACTGGTATAGATTCTCATGGAAATGGGCACCTGGGTTTGGGGAGGAGAGTGACATGGAGTTGATGCCTGCAGCAGTTCTGGAAGACTGCGGTTACCGACTGCGAAAGAGTCCGTGGAGCTCCAGCACAGCTATGACCTGCCATCTGCACTCAGCTAGGCTGGTAGGTTCCTTAAAAGGAGGATGGAGGTGTGATGGGGATGAAGTGTGGGGATGTAAGGCACAAGGCTTACCGCTGTGAATGGGACAACTCGTTTTCATTCAGTTCAGGATCTTTTCTTCTGAGCTCAATGTTGAATGTTCATCAGGTGGCAGGAGGCTGCCAGTTACATACTGCCACCACAGTGCGGGAGACTTCCCTGCCCCGGGTTCTCCCACAGTGTGCAAAACGTCCTTTTCTCCCTTACGCCTGAGCCAAAGAAGCACTCTGGAGTCCTTAGTTCGTGTTCTCAAGGCAGTTTATTAGTTCCTTATCAAAAGTAGATTTCTCTTCCCTGCCGAGGTCGACACAGCAAAACTTCCAGAGACACACTGTGCCCTGCAAGGGAGTTCAAGGCACACTGCCCTGCACACTCTCTGCCCTGACCCACCCCGTGTCAGCTCTATTCTTTTATACTATCAACTACGTATCAAATGTTTGTCATTAATTTCCAATCCGTGACCCTTACATTACATTGTCCAGCTCTCTGACAAACCAATCCAAAAGTGCCAGCATCACCAAGAAGATGGAGGTTAGGAAGAAGAAGAAGAGATAACATGCCACGTGTAAAAATTCTCCATCTTGACTCCCAGACCCCCCTGTCCAGAATCTCAAACCCCCCTGGACATGGGTCCAAACATTTCCCTTTTTGTCTACAATTACTGCTATTCTGCTCTTTAAACTCTGCTGACTTGCAATTCTTCTTATAAGTTAGTAATTTGTCTCGTGGATTAAAATCAAAGCCACAGGCATTCTCAGTATCAATCCAGGGTCTCCGACACCTCTGGCAAGGCTGTAAAGCCTCCTGACCAGGGTTTGGGCCATTCTGAGATGCCATAGGAACCCCCTGGGTTCCAACACCACAGGACCCCTGTGGGAGTAGCTGTCATGCAGCAAGAGCAGTGAAATGGTTGGTGACCTGCCGTGCCACTTAGAGAGCTACAAGTCTGTGGGGCTGGATGGGATCCACTCAAGGATACTGAAAGAGCTGGTGGAAGAACCAGGTGAGCTACTTTCAATCATTTACCAGCAGTCCTGGCTAACCAGGGAGGTCGTGGTTGACAAGAGGTCAGCAAATGGAACACCTGTCTGCAAGAAGGGTCAGAAGGAAGATCCAAGGAACTACAGGCCTGTCAGCATGACCTCAGTGTTGGGGATGGTCATGGAGCAAATAACATTTTAAGTGCCATCATGTGGCATGTGCAGGACAACCACGGGATCAAGCCCAGCCAGCAGGGGGAGTTGTAAAGGGCAGGTCTTGCTTGACCGACCTGATCNCACTGCAGGAAAGACCCTGAGAGGCTGGAGAGAGTCCAGAGAAGGGGAGCAGAGCTGGGGAAGGGTCTGGAGCACAAGTGCTGTGAGGAGCAGCTGAGGGAGCTGGGGGTGTTCAGACTGGAGAAAAGGAGGCTCAGGGGGGATCTCATCACTCTTTACAACTGCCTGAAAGGAGGGGCAGCCAGGTGGGGGTCAGCCTCTTCTACCAGGCAACAAATGATAGGACAAGAGATGACCTCAGGTTTAGTTTGGATATTAGGGAAAAATTCTTTCAAGCTGAAAGGCTTGTTGTCAAGCACTGGAACAGGCTGCCCAGAAAAGTGGTGGAGTCACTATCCCTTGAAGTGTTCAGAAACAATGTGGGCTTGGTGTTTAAGGACATGGGTTAGTGGTGAACATGGCCATGCTAGGTTAATGGTCAGACTTGATCTTTCCCATCTAGACAGTTCTATGACAAGCTATGTCACCGTTTATTTCCTCATTGTAAACATTTTCTGACACGCTTTTTTTAAGGTGGTAGAATTTTGTTGAATTTCAATATTTGAACAATCCTTCTGACCCATTTAACTCCTGTTGCTAGGAGGTTTATTACTTAATGCTTTTTCACTGCCTCAGGAATTTGATCTTTATAACCCATGGCTGCTGTTAAATGCCACAGTAAGGTGAGGAGGCTCCGTGTTTCCTTAACTTTGTTTTCTGTTTTCTCACCCTTTGGAAGTAAGGCAATTCTAGCTTGTTATGAACAGGTTGGTTATAATTAAGTTTAGAAGCTTCTACGAACTAGAAGAGCTTATAGCTGGATTTTACTTTCGTTTGAGTACAGATCAGCCCCCACCAGGATATCTGGTCATTTCTGTTGAACAGTTGTATAGAAAACTTGGAATACATACTAGTGCCCTAAATAGGTCAGTAGCTGAAGAGGCAAAAAATGTTTGTTTGTTCAATTAATGTTTCCCAGACTGATGGATTTACCTTTTTTCTTTTCTCTTTAATGCAGGGATGACTATACGGCATGTGCTTGGGTACCAGCAAGACAGCAGTTTATTAGAAAGTCATATAATTGCTTCCAAAATAAAGTTCTGATTAGAAGTTGGCATATAGCTCCTGGGCAAAAAAAATGCCTTGCTGGCTCTGTGCATTTAATATGCCACTTTGTGGTAACAAGGTGTGCTTCTGGGGTGATGATGATCCTGGCCACAAAAGAAAGCTAGGAGGATGAGATTATGATCAGTCACTGTGCTGTACTTAAAAGGGAAAGAAACACACACTTGATGAATATTCAAAGGCAAGGATTCAAAATCAAACTTTATTATATGAAAACTTGAAAAATGCCTGTCACTCTTATTAAGAGGAGAAGGGGATAAATTCTCATGGGGAAAAAAATGGTGACAGGCAGCTTGAGTAGACTTCAAATTGTGTTAAACCTTGGGGAAAAAAGTACGCACAAGCTGTGTAGAGTTGGGTAGTCTATTAACTCCATGGGTTAAGTGCCTAAGTAGAAACTACCCTGAAGTGAAAAAACACCCAAACGTTCTCATCCTGTTAACAGTGTTAGCATTCCTTGGCTGTCTGGGCAACCCTTCTTTCTTTATTAACACACACATGAAAGGAATCCAACCTTTGAGCGTAAACACTTTCACTGTGGTTCTGTCTGGGGATAAGGTAAGATAGATGTGATAAAGGTGTCCTTACTGGAAAAAAAAAGTCCATCTTTCAAAATGAAACTTGGAATGAGTGGGCCCGAATGCTAAATGGAAGCAATGGCAGTGAGCAGTTAGTCCTTATTAGTGTGAGGACATCTCTCCATCTCTGCTGGAGACCACTAATTTTGTGACAATGTGTGGAGGAGTGACGGGGAGCATGCCTGTAGGTTACCACTGTGCTGTCTTTGGTGCAGCTGTGTGTGGCACAGCTCTCTAGAGTGGTGCCTCATTTAACAACTACAGGGGTTCTAACTTAGCATTGGGTCAGACAAAGTGAATGGACAGAAGTGATGGTGAAGGAAGGTGCCAGCCTTAATGCCATGGAAACGAGTCTTAGTAATGCACATTATATCAGTCTCAAATAGGCATTGTCTTTTATTTTATTTAGTTGCTGACTAAGGGGCAGGCAGATGTTCACATACCAAACCAGAAGCAAACCTTATCCCCAGGGACAGGAAGGCTTTTGGCTGCTAACTAAGCTTATGTGGTGTGGACCACAAAGCAAAGCTCTTACCTGATGCCATGGTGGCAAAGAGAAGTTGATGCTGAGCACTGCTCTGAGGCCGAAGAGAGAAAGCTTTTAACATTGCTTGTGTTGGCTTCTGGTGTGATGATGCTGTCAGTGCCAACAGGAACCTCCCACTTGTATTGGGGATGTGAAAAAGAGGCTGGAACTGCAGGAAGACTGTAGAGCTTGTCGAAATTTAATTTTTGACGGGGAGATGCAGGTCTAATACAAAGGCGTATTAGCTTCAATTTGTACTTTATTAGTAAAAATATTTAGCTTGAAATGCTCCTCTGAGTAATTTGTCATTTTACACTTGAGAATTGTCACCTTCATCATCACCTCTCCCCATGACTAATTTCTAGTGCTGGTGCTTGTTGCTCTGTCATGTTGATACCCACATTGGGGTGGCATCAGTGCTTGCTAGGCTTTGGAGCTGCTGGAAAATACAGGGCCAGAAGGGGTATGGGGGTAAGATCCTGGTCTCAGCAGGTGGATGGTGATACCAGTCCACCAGTGACAGAAATAGTAACATAAAAAACCTAATACTGGATGTATCATTTAAAGTTAGGCCTGGGAAGTGGAGGGAGGGACAAAATTCCAAAGCCTCTTTGCCAGGCTAGGTAGTTGTCAAGTGAAATAGGAATGATTCAAGCTAGTACAATCTTCTTTACTTCTTTTCTAAGCAATATAAAAAATGTCCTGATCTAGAAAATATTCTAATAAATATTGTTAGTTTTCCACAACAACAACAACATAGCTGCTTCTTGCCTGTCTGTAGTAATAATCCCTCTATAAACCCCTAAACTGCAAATTTAGCTGTACTAAGTCCTGTTGAGCTGTACTATGAGAAGAAGTGCTTGCTTTTTTTTCTGGCTGGAACCTCACTGATTTCACTGCACAGGCAAAAAAAAGTGCAATAAAAGGCAACAGCTGCATAGTGATGCTACTTCCACTATATGGTGCCAAAACCCTTGTCCTGCCCTATAGCATGTTGGAGATGAACAGGAAATTTCTGGTTTTAAATATCCTTAGTTTTCTCTTCCTGCATTTGATGAAATGCTTGTGCTTTGTGCTCTGCATAGCATAAACTGAAGTGTGAATGTGGAACATTCCTTTACTTTCCTGGAGTTTTCTTTTTTCGGTTTAAATAATTTTTTAATAATGACGCCTTGTCAAATTGGCCAGCCTCATTGTGAGGGCAGACAGTGGGATGATGGATTTAGTCCACAAGTAATTCTTCCTCTGTTTTTTGTCTGAGTGGAAAAAAAAAAGATTAAAGTTCTTTCCTTTTATTGCTAGTGGCTGGAGTGGTTGGTTGGAGCAGAAGTAATAAATCAATTAGGAAACAACATCCCTTTCAATTTGAAGCTGTGCACATCAGCTTTGTATCCAGGCTTTTCTATATTGTACAGCAATCTGTTGTGTCTGCAGCAAGTGGAAGCTCCAGAAATCAATGCACTAATGTTCGAGGGAGAAGAGCTTGACATTTGTATTAATCAAGGCTGTCTGAGTAGTTGGACAATGCTAACAAGCTTCCTAAAGCTCTGCTCCAACTGGGCTGTGTTGAAACTGGGGCACGTTTTGTGAGTGAGAGCCTCCTCCCGCACTCGTGAATTTGTAGGGAAACGTCCCGCAGCACTCGGAGATACTGTTACCCGCTCACCTCCCTTCAGCTGCATCCCCAGCCCATGTTATCGGGACAGCGGTGCGTTTTGGAGCCAGACGGCCGATACGGGAGGTGTCTGTGCTGGCTGCGATAAGGTGGTGCCAGCACTGATTGCTGCTGTCACTGCGGCGTGTGCTGAGAGCGAGCACTCACAGCAGGAGCTGAGCTGGGCCTCCTGATGTGCTCGGTGCCGGTGTAGCCACTGCAGATTCACAGCCCAGCCCCTGAGGAGTGTGCTAACTTCATATCCCTTCATTCAAAGCTATTTTTACAGTCCTTTGCCTCATTCTGTGACTGTTTTGGTTTTTTTTCCCTTGGGTCATCTTGATCTAATTATTCTCCAGGAAATGAGAGCCAATAAAAGAAAAGCCTTTTGCTATGAGTACACGTGTATTTTAAAATGTAGATATTAAATATTTTCCCTAAGCAGAAATAAAAACCAGTCCAGCTTATGCAACCAATACCACAACTGGAGTGGCCATTTCCACCCTTAAATGTACTGATGGTGTTTAAATTATACTTGCCACAGGTACACTAGTGTAAAAGGTACCTAATAACCAGGGTAGGAAGAAAAGGAAAGGCTACTAAGGTAAGCTCATATATTCTGGTAACTATCCTCAACTGGGAAATTGTGTTGATATAACCTGTCAGTATGGACTGGAATCTCAAATTCAACAGTTCTCCATACAAACTCCACAGTGGAGTTTCAGTAACGCTACTCTTCTCACTAACTTCACATGGGGGCAGCAAGGCATTGCTTTAGCAGTGGGAAATACAGTTTTGCCTGAGAAGTGACTTTGCTGGGATAAATTGACAAGATGCAGGGATTTTAACTCCAGGGTGATTTGTTTCTAATTTTAAAAACCTACAAGCAATAAAACAGACTGTTTTTAAACTAACTAACCCCCTGCATGACCAGAATGAATTCCTTTATTTTGTGTTACCAGGAGGAAGAATCTCTGCTGTTGAAGTGTACAAAAAGCAATAAAATCCATCTCTTGTGGTAAGCATGATCTGACTTTTACATGCCAAGTCATCTAACCAATAGTACCGTGATGTTGAGTTCTAGCTGAAGACTTCAGGCTATGTTTAATTTACAATTCTGATTCGCAATGTTGTGGACACAACGCTAGAGCCTAAGTAATTCCAGAATCCAGATTTTCAAGATTCCTGATAAGGTTGCAAAATTGTTTTACAATAATGGTGTAACAGTAGGTATGTGAGCTAAATAAAATGGCAAAGTACATATATGCCTGTTTGCCACCCAGAGCTGGGCAGTGGAAAGCACATCATCTCACTTGTACCCAAATGATGAGGCTATCAAGAATGAAACTGGAAATTCCAGGGGGGAAAATAAGGCAGTATCCATCTGCCATCAAAACTTTATCACCAATGGGTCAAAAAGAAAAGAGAATAGGAGTTGCTGCCACTTTTGTGTTCTCTCTTAACAGTGAGGGAATGTGACAAGCTACAACAGCATGGGTTGAAAATACGATAGGGAAAACAAAACATCCCTAACAGCAAGAGCCACTTACACACCCAGAGAAGCTCATGGCAGCTTGGAGAGTCATGTCATAGGGTTTTCCTTTTCCTGGCCCTAGGAGAGACTCCAACCAAAACAGACAGGAATTCAGAATAAGGTGAGAGGTCTGTGTTCCTCTCTTACCTTGGAGAATCTGTAGGAGAGACACTCAAAAAAGGGAGGGTAGCAACTGCTCTTTCTTACTTACTGTCACGTTTTTCCGCTAATTTGTCCTCTCTCTTCTTTTCTTCCTGTCCAATGTGTGCTGGCACAGCCAGCCCCGACAAATGTTTGTGGTACCTCGCTGTGAATGGCTCAGCAGCTCAGACTCAAGGTGGGGTGTCATTTTTCCCTCTCTTGAGCTAGGAGCTGTTCAGAATGAGAGATGTGCTTTTGTATTATCTCTCTTTTTGCGCCTTTCTTATTTCTGTTGTCTTTAATTTGAAGTAGGAGCTGTTGTATTTGTGAAGAACTTTAGCATATGAGGCATGCCAGCCCTAGGAAAGCAAAACACCGTGCTCTGAAAGCACAGAAATACTTCTGAAAAAATTTCCATCTGGAGAGAGACTGTAATAGAAAAACAGCAAAAATGCCCTTGTTGCAATGAGGAGAATGCCTGTCAATGCAGTGACGGAATGAATTTACAAGGTAAGAATACACCAGGCTTAGAGAGCCACTTTAGCATGTGGTGGCCATTATCCCACAGCAGCTCTGCCTTCAAGGATCAGCATGCAGGCTGGGCAGTGTGCCACAGCTCTGTGCCCAGGTATACAGGGGTGCAGGTACTGCTCTCACACAGCCAATGCCACAGCTGGACATTGGGTTCTATAGATGTTGCAATGTGCCGTAGATCAACTCAGCCCCTACAGTGCTGCACAGACAGTTTGCAGCTCGGAGTGTTAAAAAGTATGTGGAAAACACACTTCACTTATTTCAGACAACTAGCACAAGTGCTTTTAACTCTTATTTTCCTTGCTCCAAAAGAGACAATTTTTCAGGACTAGCAGAACAGCAGGTGAGTTCTTCAAATTCCCAAAATAAAACATATTTGCTTTCCTGAGATCATGAATTTGGCTGGAAAATGGCAAAGGACATTTCTATTGACCCTAAGGCCTTAGAAAACTATACCTGGTAGCAGCAGTACGAATTCAGAGACTTATAGGGAGAAAAAAAGTTTAAGCAGATAATACAGATTTGAAGACTATGTGATCATTACTAAATACATGTAGGCTTTAAAAATCTTTTCCCATTTATATGTTATTTAAATTATATCTAAGAGCTGCACTATGCTGAGTTTGATGGGATGTGATGTGTTTGCTGTCCTACAAAACCTGGGATGGGCTTATTTTACATTGAAATAGATTGAACTTATATAATGAGATTGCTTGACACAGGAAAATGAGTGAAAGTGAGTGAAAGTGAGTGAGTCTTTTTGCAGAGCAGAAAAGACTCTTACTGTATTTGTGTGTTTCCACAAATGTTCTGGATTTTTGTGTGCTTTCAAATTTAAATCATAGGGATATTACCTGATCAGCTTGTAGAGGCAGTGAAAAAAAACCCACCCCAAACACCACTAATTAGTCTATTGCTAAATAGGATCTAAAGCATTTTGCAAAGTGCCAAATGTTTTAAGTTTCACAAAAGCATAATGAGGTACACTATTATCTCTGCTGTTATCCAGGCAAGTTGATACAAATCCTGAGCTTGAATATATAGAGTACCTGTTACAGATAATCTCTGCAGGGGATCTGGTGCTGGTATTTTGTTATGATCAAGACTCCTAACTTGGAGTACAGATTAGATTATATAGTCTGCTCTTAACCTCCCTTCTCACAGTCTGGTTTTGCTATTGAAAGAGAACCACCTTACTGAGTATCAGTGAACCATCCACTCAAAGGATGAGGCTGGAAAAGTATTTTGCTTGCCACGTATAAAAGAATCAAGAAGCTGCTTTTCTTATTATGAAAATATGTGTCTAACCCAGATTTGAGGAAAATGATCTCGTAGGAAGACCTCTGTGAATGTAGGCATTTAGCAGCTGCTGTGCTGTCACTTGTGGCTGCCAGACATCCAAAAACAAAGAAAAAAAATCCAAAAGAAGAAGAAAAGAAGAAAAAAAATCCAAAGCCAGGTCACTGGCAGGAGGTCATGGCTCTAATTCCTTCCCCAGGCAATCCCCGTGCCCCATCACTGATGAGGGTGTCTTGAGCAACGGGTGCTGTGGGGACATGGGCTGAGAGTACAAAATCTGTCACTGGCCGGGACTGTCTGTGGTGGGCTTCTCGTGCTGGAGCTGACAGCTCCAGGGAGCTGCTTCTCAGGTTTTGAGATGGAGCATCTCAAACCCCATCAGCTGAATCACTGCAAGTTTCTTCCCATTGACCCAGCTGGAGTGATTGGGTAATGTAAAACCCATCACGCTGCAGCCTCAGTTCCATCTTGATAAGTGCAAATTTTCCAAAGGTTAGCTGCTCCAGGTTACTAATCCTGTCTGAGGTAGGTAAGGCATGAGATGTGTGGGAACCACCTCTGCACCTTGCCCTTGCAGCGGCACAGCTCCGGCCATGGGCTGAGCTGCAGAAGGGCCAGGCTGGAAAGAACTCACAGGGAGCAGCAGTGAACCTGAGGGGGCAGAATGCATTTACCTGGTCCCAAATTTGATCAGAATCTGGTGCTCCAGAGCAGCAGCTCAGTGAAAGCCCATAGCTGTCGAAGACTGAATGAAATGAGAACAAAACAGCGGATGAAGGTGGAGGGAGAAGGACAATAACTAAACTGAAGGAAAGCTTGAAGGAATGAGAGAAATACACACTTTGCAGTCACCTTCTTCCCAATGAAATGCCTTTACAGCAGAATTTAAAACCAGTGCCACTTAGCAGAGCTCCCCTATTTGTGCCTTTTTATTAAAAGAAGTATTTTTTTACTTGACGCAATGCATTGTAAGTTGCGGTCGGTGTCACGACAGCTGTCTCACAGGGAACGAGAAACCACAGACTTTCCCTCCAGCTGAAGGTGCATCCTTGCGCCCGGCCTGCGGCTGCCGCTGACTTTTAAGAAGTCGTGAGGCAATTCCCTGGCGCCGGGCTGGTTTGGGTGGCGGTGCCGGGAGGGCCAGCGGGCGGTGCCCGTGTGCCCCATGTCCCCCGTGTCCCCCGTGTCCCCGGGGCAGTGCCGCGACCCCCGCCCGTGCGCTGGTGCCGCCCCGTCGGGCGGGGCGGGCGCATGCGCGCTGGACCTCCCCCACCGCCTATAAGTGCGGGCGCGGCGCCCCC
>VXBU01000232.1:226852-292098 GCA_013400315.1 Bombycilla garrulus | reverse complement strand
GCCCCTTCCCTCCTTGCCGCCGGTTCCCCCCTCCGTCGAGTCGTGGGGCAGGACGGATGGAGTCAGGGCTGGCCAGGCCCGGCGGCCGATCTTACACGGGGAGAAGTGCCCAAGCTGAAATCCTGCCTTTTCCCGCCCTTACTGCTGGAAATCTCAGCCACGTCTGTGTCAGAGCAGGTGACACGGCTCCCCTAAGTCCCGGGCCAGCCGTCTCGGCCTGGCACAGCTCTGCCGCCTCTTTGAACGGGCTCCTCAGCCATGGTTGAGCTCCCCATTGAAAAGGCAAGGAAAAATGAGACAACCCGTATGAGGAGATCAGAAAAAAGTAACAGGATATTTCAAAAGGACTCTGGCTGCTCCCCACTGTAATTGTGTATGTTCTTTCAGCTCTGATATCCCCACTTAGGACTGGTTTTACAAGATTGAATTTCAAGGATAAACTCAAGTCTTTCTACTGCTGTTTAAAAAAGCCCCGGTGGCTCCCCAGCACCCTTGCTGCCATCCACACATGCTGAGTGTGGGAGAAGTAGCCTGAAGTGATGTTATAATTAGGACAGATTTACTCCTGGAAAACTTGCACATTACAGTGTGTGCACCTGCTCGAGAGCTGCTGTAGGGCCAAGTGCAGAATTGGAGACGATGTTTTACAGCCTTTTGTTTAAAAGTACTAAAGTGATGGAAGAAAAGTGGTCTTTTGGTTATAACTCTCTTCATGTAATCAGCTGTGACAGGAAGTATTCTGACTTGAGCGGACAGATAACCCCCCTTTGCAGATCTGAGAACAATGCTTCTTTTTTAAACATTTTTTTATTTAAAATTTATTGCTTTGCAGGTTTGGGAGCCATTGCCCTGTGCTGGCACTGATTAACTTGCAGTTCATTAGCAGTTGCTG
This sequence comes from Bombycilla garrulus, assembly GCA_013400315.1. Classification (NCBI taxonomy): domain Eukaryota; kingdom Metazoa; phylum Chordata; class Aves; order Passeriformes; family Bombycillidae; genus Bombycilla; species Bombycilla garrulus. Next base: position 291,206 of record VXBU01000232.1, on the reverse strand, counting down.
CCTTACCAGGGTCAGACAGGGTCAGGCAGGGATCCATAGCCCTGCCTGAGTCTTGGAGCTGCCAGGTTCTGGTGGAAATGATGAACTCCAGGCATGTTGCTGGGAGTATTCACAAGCACTGAAGGGATACACCTTTCCTTTGTTATTCATGGATATATCCATGCAAATTTCTTACTGAGGCAGAGAAAAAAGCTTTTTCCCTGGCACTGCCGAATGGATTAGCTCAGTTGGATAGAGCACGGCGCTTGTAACGCCATTGTGGGTTTGATCCCTGTATGGGCCATTCACTTAAGAGTTGGACTCGATGATTCTTGTGGGTCCTTTTCAAACATATTCTGTGAAACCTGTACCTGTAGCCCACATTCTTCCAAGGATGGTGTTTAACATCCTCGGTAGCTCCTGATGCCACCAGTGAGCATCATCCATACTTTCTGCTCCCACCCTCAGTCCTCCTGCCCTGATGTCCCTTCATTAGGCCTCACCAGGAGGCATGCTGCCCCTTTGGAGCATGGTGCTGTCTCTGCACTGCCTGCTTTGTGGTTTCTTCCTAAACCCAGGGCTGAAGTGCAGAACAGGTGGACACTCATCCCCAGGGCTGTGGGGTGTCAGAGCCCCCGGGATTGCTGTTTGGTCACTGCCTGGCTGTCACCTAGCCCCAGTGGGCTGACAACAGCCAGAGTGGGCTGGTAGTGGAGGGTGGCACTAGGGTTTGACTACCCTGTGATCCTGAGCCCTCAGCAGGGATCCTGCCCCAAGGTATCTCCCTAAGGCGCTGTTCAAACCCAGCTGTATCTTGCCTGATTGTTCTAGTAGGGCATTTTGGAGACACCGCTTGATGAAATGTGGAGCAGTGGTTACTGTGATCTAGACCAGACCACCATCAACAGGAGGGAAATTTAAGCCATTTGGTACAGCAGCCCTTTTCATTGTTCTGGTATAAAATTCTCCACTTGTATTGACCTGTGCTGGGAGGACGTGGGCTCTGCTCGGATGAGGGGGGGACTTCTGCTGGAGCTGCCGAGGTTTGTCCTTGGCCCCTGGTGACAATATTTTCCTTGCTGTTGCAGTGCCCATCTACGTGCCATTCCTTATCGTGGGATCTGTGTTTGTCGCCTTCATCATCTTGGGGTCACTGGTGGCAGCTTGCTGCTGCAGGTGCCTGCGGCCCAAGCAGGAGCCCCAGCAGAGTCGGGCCCCTGCGGGCACCCGCCTGATGGAGACGATCCCCATGATCCCGAGCGCCAGCACCTCCCGGGGCTCCTCGTCCCGCCAATCCAGCACGGCCGCTAGCTCCAGCTCCAGCGCCAACTCGGGGGCCAGAGCTCCGCCGACAAGGTCCCAGACCAACTGCTGCTTGCCAGAGGGGACCATGAATAACGTCTATGTCAACATGCCCACGAACTTCTCGGTGCTGAACTGCCAGCAGGCCACGCAGATCGTGCCGCACCAGGGCCAGTACCTGCACCCGCAGTACGTGGGCTACGCCGTGCAGCACGACTCGGTGCCGCTGACCCCGGTGCCCCCGTTCCTGGACGGCCTGCAGAGCGGCTACAGGCAGATCCAGTCTCCCTACCCGCACGCCACCAGCGAGCAGAAGATGTACCCGGCTGTGACTGTGTAGCGCTGATGGCTTCCCCCCACCGTCCCCGCCCGGACAATTTTAATATCTGAACTGAACGGAGGAGAAATACTTCCTTGGAACAAAGCTCCCAGAACACCACTTGTAAATAATTTTGAAAGGCTCATGCATGTCAGACAGTGTTTATAAACCATTTATTTTCATCGGGGTCTGTTGCCAGGAACTGTAAGGATGATATCTCGGAATTAACATTGCCAGATACGCTCTCATTCCAGCGCGTGATTTACGGTGGCAAAGGATTACGCTGGAAATGCATATGTATTTCACATCACTGTACTTGTGAGATAAATGTCGGAGCCATTAAGTGCCCTTCAGGTATGACATGGTCACAAGTATTTGCCTAATTAATTCTAGAAAGAGTTTTGTTACACTGTACAAGACCGCAGTACTTCAGAAACCTCTTCGCTCCCAGCTCCATAATGACATTTCCCGTTGCTTTACAGACAATCACAACTGAGAGCCGAACAGTGCAATCCCTGTGTGCCGGGAGCTGGTACCAGTCCCCATGGCTTTTTACACACACTAGCTTTGGGGTGAAATGCCACCAGAGGCTTGGTCTTGCAAAGACTAATTTTTCTTTGTATTATGTAGGAATTAGAAGAGTGAATTATTTTGCTCTTCTTTCCAGTGCACTTGAAGCCCTTCTTGATTTGGTTTTGTCTCAAGATCAGGACCCGGTAGTGGTTTGCAGAGACTTTATCTTTGTGAACGTTTTACTAAAACCAGAGTATGAGGTGCTTGCTCTTTGTGACACTCAGCAAAGCTTTTGGTACAGCTGGCAGTGTCTGAACTGAACCTGCCTTGTTAGAGAAAGGTCAGACTGTGATTCCAAACACACCTGATTTAACTTCATTTCCCATGAAACAGGAAACCCATGTGAAAGCCCACGAAGGTGTCAGCCCCAAGTCTGCTTGCACTGGAGTCTGCCTGTAGGAAAATGGACAGGCAAGCCCCTTGTCCCCTGCAAGCCCATTCCAAGTCCCCTGCCCTACCCTGTGGGAGTGGGAGAGTGTTGCACAGTTGGCATGTGAATGGGTTGGTGGAGGTTTGAAATCCATCCTCTTTTGTTTACTCTTGTGGCAGAGGACTAGGGAGGCACAGCTGTATTTAAAAATAAGGAAAAAGGCCCAGCCAAAGGGCAGAGGTGCTTGGTGTGTCACAGGGTCATTGAAGTGGTGAGATGCAGACAGGAGAAACACTTTACACTGGAGCTGTTGTCTCCGTCCTGCTCTGCTTCATCTGGGGAAAACACCTCTCCAGGTTGAAGAGGCAACAAATAATCAGGTCATTCTAATTATATCACCTCAAATGCAGCAAACTAAGACTAGTTTTTGTCTCTTAAAAAATGTAGCTTCTGCATTTCTATCCATTTGCTGGTCAGCCAAAACAGTGCAACAGAAGACTTGAGGCCCTGTGCAAAACCCAAGCAGTTACTGTAACCAGACCAGTGGTGACAGAAGGTTTCTTATTGATACTGTATCAATATGTAGCAATAACTGTGATGCTCTGTTTTGTCTGTCTGTTTTTAAATGACGCAGAAGGGGCAGACGCATTGCCAAACCCAAGGGTTTACTCATAAACACGCCACACGCAGGCAGTCTACAGCAGGCAGCCGTGGCTTGGCCACTGACACGGGGAAATGAATAGGTAATTTATCCCAGATCTGTTGTTGCTGGCTGCCATGGCCCAACAGCATGCAGGAGCTGGACAGAAAGATTGGTTTGTGAGACCTGGCGGCCTCTCCCGCCAGGCTGGGTGTCTTTGGGAAGGCAGCGCCCGGCTGCTGGAGGTGTCGGATGCTGCACAGCTCGGTGCTTGGGGATCTTCAGGACAGTGGGTGCCCCAGAGGTGGGTGCTGCCAGGCTTCTGAAGGGCTCCCTGCACTCTCTGGTCTCTGGGGGTGTGGATTTCTACCTGGCCACGTTGCAGCGGGGTCACACTGAGCGGGCATCAGGCACAAGGGCAGCTGCCTGTGCTTCCCCAGGAGCAGGAGGTGCTTGGCCCTGGGAGAGCCCTGGCCAAGGCTGCATGGCCAGACAAGCAGCTCCTCCTGTGGTCCTGACTGTGCCCACCTGGGAGCCAAGTCAGCTCTCCCCACTGCCTGCCTTGCCCAGGTAGTGGCAAGGACACCTCCTCTGACCTACGGAATTCAGGTGAATCGTTGTATATTGTTTACTTGTTAAAAAAAATGAAAAAAAAAAAGAAAAAAAAAAGGAGTAAGTTAAATTTAAGTCTGTAGAAATTAATTTACAACTGAAGGGAGAAACCCGAGTTCTAATAAAAGGAATTTTGTGAGATGTGGTGTTTTTTTTTAATGTCATGTACAATAATGTAAAACCAATGTTACCATTTGATATAGCTTTTAAATCTCTGAAAGAGCACTTGCTTTAAAGTGTTTCTCACAACTGACAAAAAAAGCCCCCTTTGTTTCTTAATAAATACTTTATGGTGTGACTTTGGTTTTGTTTGCTTTGTCATAGGGTTTTTATTTTTTTCAGTTAATGCTTTGCTTTCCTGTGTCTACAAATAAACATCTGAGCAGCCTACCTCTCCAGATTGGCAAAACCAAAATTTGAACTTTTTGCTGTGTTTCTAAAGAATAACAGTAAACCAAACAACTTACATGGCTGAACAGCGTGCTCCAGTGGGGCATGTTCTGAGGGGATGTTTGGAGAGACAGAGCACAGGGAGATGGCATCTGAGCATCAGCTGAGATGGGGATCCCTTACCTCTCGGGTGGCTGGGGAACAGTGGTGGGAGCAGGAGCTCCCTCTTTTCAAAGAATGCCAAATACTCTGCAGCAAATAGCATTTTCTGAGGATTTTGGTTTCACATGGATTCACAGTTACCAGCTGAGCATTTTGAGTGTGTAACTCTCAGTAAGTGGCTGTTCTGTTCCCACTGCCCTCTGCGTGGGGACCCCTCTTGCTAGGGCAAACTCCATCCTCGTGTGACCAACAACAAAGCCCTGTTGTGCCAGGGGGCATAGCTCAGTCTGGGATAAGGCCACTCTGCTTTCCTGGTGTTTGCTCCCTCCTGCTGCTGGTGATGCTGGCATTGCACTCTGTGGGCAGGTGGGTGGCTGGAGCAGCCAAAAGGGCACAGAGAGGAAACTGGGTGATGGATCTGCATGTTTATGACTCTAAAAAGTAGGGAAGAACAATCTGGGAAAAACATCACCTTGGTCAGGCTCTACATAGCACATTCCAAAATGCCACAGTTCCCTGGTGTTTGGGGGAGGTGAGGTAGCATGGCTGGAAGCAGAAAGCTGGCAGGGAAGGAGGAGGTCAGCCCTGGCTCGGAGCAGATGTGCTGAGGTGACGAGTACTGTGCAGCAGGGGAGGCCAACAATTTGTGTTAAAGCTTTTTCTTGTATTTTTATCTGTGGAGTTCCTTCGCCCTTGGCAGTTGTTTTCTTTTCGTACTGTGCCGAGTTGGTGTGCACAGCAAGCAGTGGGGAGGGTGGGGAAAAGCCAGCAAGCCCCCCACAGGCTGGGCTGATTTCCCCTGAGCACAGGCTGGTGGTGTCCTCACAAGGGGACCTGTGGGCACAGCGGTGCCCCGAGGTGGCTGTAGGCAATCCCGTGCCCAAACCACTAAGCCATGCAGGAAACCATGGCCAGCGACAGGATCCCCTCCCAGCACACACGTGGAGAAACTCCCTGGAATGTCTCCCCTCTGAGCTGGGCAGATCAGGGCACAGAGCCCCTTAGCAGGGGCTTGGGTGCCCCTGGGCAGCTGCCACCAGCTGTGCCACGGCCACTGGGGGACAGTGGAGGTTGGTGCCATTCGGGGCCAGCGCTCACATCGGGGCCACGATGCCTAAGGGGAGTGAGCCAGGGAGCAGCTCTCAGCTCAGCACATTCTCAGCACCAAAGTATCTCATTTGCTGTTCACTTTTGGTCTTGCTGGAGCTCTTCTCCCTCCAGATTTTCTGCTTCTCCACTCTTTTCCTCCCACTGAAGTTATTACTAAATATTATTCCCCACATGTATTCCCTTCTATTTTTCCAAGCTGAACCTCATTTTATTGTTTCCTCCTCATATTTCCTGCTTCTCAGTAGGTCCCTTTGTAATATTTCTCTATCCGCAGTGGGGTTTGCAACATTTTCCTGCCCAGGATCACTTGCAAACAGACTGAACAAATCACATAAGCCTGCGCCATCCTTTCTCCCCTTCCCCATCTACACTGAGTGGAGCCAGTTCCACAAGACCCTGGCCACCCTGGAGGCTCACAGTGTCCCCCCATCCCTGGGAAGCCACTACAGCCCTGGCACAGGGATGAATTTTCTCCCCCTGCTGCCAACACTTACTGGTTTTGTGATTTGCCCACAGAAATGTTTTCCTAATTGCTTGGCTTAATTTGTCCTTTATAGCTGGAAAATCTCAGCACACTGACCTGACCCCAGGCCTTTTTCACCTGGCTTGTGACCCTGCACCTCTCACCTTCTCCAACTTCTCCATGCTGGCTTGTGTACAATATTTTCCCTGGCCTAGGTGTCACTTCCATCTCCTGCTTGTCTCTGCTGAGCCAGACCTCTTGTGGGGGCAGCTGTACTGGATGGGAACATCTGGGGCATCCAGTTCATGAACAGAAGCATGGCTTCCTTTGGAAAATATCTTCCCACTTAACATCAAAGGTGACACCTTCCAAATACCTAGAGCAAGGAAGCAAACATTCCACTAGGCATGGCTGAAAAGTTGCTAGGTGTGCAAGAGGCCAAGTATCCACTTACTCCCTGATTTTCATTACAAGAGGGGAGACAAACCTCTCTGGAGTGTAACATGAGTCACGGCTCTCAGATTGCAGGTGCCTCCAGCATTGTACTGGCCGCTGTCTTTGTCAAAAGAAAGCTAGTTGACTTTATTTTTAATATTAATCAGTTTTGGTGGTTATTTCTGATGAGATGAAGCCATGGAGGTAACAACTCAAAGCAGTCACTTTCTGTACTGGGCAAGGCCCAGTGGGCACATCTAGCTCACCAAGGACACACGTTGCTTTCCATTTGCATTGTCTGTAACACATCAGCAAGTACAAAAGAAAACTCACCTGAAACCTTGAAATCTTGTCTGCCATCACAGGCTGTTGCAGAGACCGTTTAGGCTTACAATGGCAAAAAGAGATTTCAAACATTCAAGAAAAAACAGCAATTACATCTTTCTCCTAAATGTGATAATCCTTTAGTTTCAAGTAAATAGTCCCTTATTGGCTGTTACCAGTCCTTCAGAAAACCTGCAGCAAAATCAAGGCAAACAGTGATACATCAAGCTGAAAAATGTTCAATTCAATCAGGTAAGTTGCTTTCCATCAAGCCTTCCTCATGCTTAATGCTGAACCAGCTCAGGGCATGGCCCACCCTGGTTTGCCTCTCCAGGTTAGTTAGAAAACAATAAAGCAGGAAGGTACTACTTTGTATCCCATCAATTCTATTAAAGCAGGGCAAGTGAGTGTCATGTCAGATAACAGTAATAATGCAATAAAATAAAAACACTTCTCTATCTCCCTTCCAAGATACAGAGCAGCTTCACAGGATCATTAAAAAATCAGCTGGATAGGAGGGGACCTTAAAGATAGTCTAGATGTAATCCCTTGCAGGATTAGACCCACTAGACCAGGTAGCTCAGCGTTCCATCCAGCCTGGCCTTGAACACTTCCAGGGATGGGATAGTTAGGTTTCCTTCCATCAGATTTAGGAAGAGCTTTGAAAGCTGATGGGGACAACCTGGCAGAGTGTTTTGAACTTAAAGTGCTGCTGGGTGCAGAATCCAGTTTAGCTGGGCCACAGACTTCCCAGGGCTCACTGGTGCTGCAGATGCTGGCAGGTCTGACTTGCTGCAGGACATGATGAGGATGTCAGTGTGTTGTGCAGACTCTGCTATGATTCAGTACCCAAATGGTAAATATTGGCTTATGCAGCTGCTAATTCCCTCAATATTTGCTTTTGAGAGACAGAATCCTATTGACTTCACACAATCAGTCTATGCATGACTGTAAATATCTCATTATGGAGGAAAAAACTGATTCTCAATTTACATTGCTGCAAACCAAAAGCAACTGCTGTAGATCTAGTGTGCAGTCAGAATCAGGCTCTCAGTTTAAAAGCTGAAGTGCCACCCTCACTGTGAATGGTCAAATACACACAGTCATTCCACAGGGTTTAGTTAGCAAGTATGAGAGCGGTTGGCAGCTCAAGCTGATACCTGGCACATCCAGATGGGCTAGTACTGGGATCACACTGTGGTTTCCTGTGGACTAAGGCGTGCATTAGGGAGCTTACAGGCAGCTCCTTCCAGAGCGTGGAAAAAGGAAGGAGTGAAATGGACCAGCACAGTTACAAAACCAGCACAATATACGAACCCAGCCCACAGTCCCTTTGCTCCAGTCCTTTTCTCCTGAGGGACTGGGGGTTGCTCCTGTTGCCTGTACTTGCCCAGCAAGCTCCACAGGACCAACAAAGCAGTCTTGGTTTACTGTGACAGCTGTGCTGGACATTTTTGATGAGGCTGTAGGCCAATGCCAGCTGAGCCATCAGACAAGGTGACTGTGAGAGTTGAGGCTCCCAGACTCACCCCTGCAGGATTTAAGTGCCAATCAGCCCTGAAAGGTTGCAACTTTTTCACTTGAGGGCTGCTTTGTGTGACCCAGGAAGTTCAGTGCTCCACCACTCTGACATGACACCCTCACAGGGCCAGCACCAAATACTAAGGGAAATACAGAGGGGAACCATGACCACCCACCTCTTCGACCATCACCCTGCTGTCCTTAGAGAGTCATGGCAGGAAAAATGCAACATGAGCTCCCTCCCAGCAAGCTTCCTCATGCTGAATGTCCTGGATGGGCATGGCCACCGCAGCAAGGTCTCACCAGCATTGCTCACCATTCCCTTGCCTGGGACACAGCCCACTCCTCATCTGCCCTTGAGCTTCTTGCTCAGCCTGGACAGCCAAAAAGCAGCAGCGTCTTTCAGGGATTTTTAAAGCCTCATTTCTCTGCAGTCCCATCTTTCTGCTGAGGAGGAAACTCATTGTTCCTTCCAGGTTTCTGAGGACTTGCAGCACCCCAAAGGCTGAGGGAACTCAAAGAGGCATGGGGCTGTGCTGGAGGGAGGGCTGGTCACCAGTACTGCCACTGCAGCCCTCACTAAAAAGGATTATGTTTCTGAAATCTTCTTGCTTAACATTCCTCAGCCGGACCTTTCTCAGTTACACTTTTATTTTTTAATGCTCCCATTTCAGACTTGAGCATTAATCTACAGGTTTAGGGACTTTGATTCTTCTTTGTTCTGGTATGAGGCACCGAAGACTGCCTTCAACAGACGTAGCAGCTGCTCCGGCAAATATTTAGCTCTGGGACATGAGCACTAGGCTCTCTCACAGTCTTGCAAGTCAGACTGTTAGAGGGAAAGTCTCCGAGGTGATTAGTCAACTAATATATCTAATAAGGGGTTTAAGCAGCAATCCATTATGTTCAACAATTCTGAGAATCATTTCCCTTTTAGGGTGCTGAGAGACGACTGCAGGGAGCAGTTGGCTGAGCATCCAATTCTCCCACCACCAACTGAATAAGGCTTATTTAAGTTGATCATCAATTTTACTTTGGCATAATTGATTGCCCAGATGTGTGAGAATCTTTTACAAACAGCACAATTCCTGCTGCTATGTGCTTGCAGGCTGGGCTGCAGCTATGGAGGCCCAGGGAAGGAGCAGGCATTTACTGCAGCAAAACAGGGATACACAAGTTCATCATTCTCTTTTTATTTACCTGCAAAGGAAAAGCAGATACCGGTTTGATTAGAACCCAGGTCTGGGTTTTGGGATAAAAATGTTTTGAAATGTACTCAATCAATGACTTGCTAAGGGAAGAAGGGAGATTTGGCTTACACCTTCTTTCTGTTCCATAACTTAAAAAAATCCAGAAATAATTTGTTGTAAAAAAGTCTCTCTATGCTTTTAAAACTGGTTCTGTCAACAATCTATTAGGCAAAATCCTATTCCTCAAGTTACAGTACCCTAAAGGGGATAAAATTTTAGCCAAACTACATATAAATATGCATTTTGTTCTGATAAAATCTATTTAATTCCAGCATTTATTAATATTTGGACAAAGGGATCTCTTTGTTAAAGCTCATACCCTTTCATTTTCTATGGGGATCTGACACTGCGTGTTCCCCAAAAATCAAGTAAGGCCAACCTTTTCTGCAAAGTTAACTTCAGCCATAACTTGAGTCCCATTCCTGAGCTGGTGCCAAGAGTCCCCTGGCATGTATGGATGCAGCACTGCTTGGGACATGAGAGCCTTTGTGTGGCGCTTCCTGCTGCCACTCTTGCTTGAGGCCAGGGAGCTCCAGAGTCACTGCTCCACGTCTGGCAACACGAGCGAGCTCAGCAATATCAGCTGAGAGATGTGATATTTCTTAGAGGCAGAAGCAGGAGAGAACCTGTCCCTGTGCTCTGCAGGAAAGCCTCTGCCATGGTCTGGCCTCACCTCATCTTGCTGCACTATCAGACCTTGCTCCCCCTCAGACTCAAGAGCCTGAAAGCCCAGTGTTAAAAAAGCCTCTTGCAAATTTAGCTGCAAGTAAAGATTTTAGGGATCAGTTTTCCCCCACTGTGTCTACAGGTCTTAATTGGGACAAAAGACTTCCAAGCTTCATTTTGGTGAAGCCTTGGTGAGATCAAGTGTATCATCTCTAGAAGCATCTCTCTCCACCTAGGTTATATAAAAAGTTTTCCCCCTGGAGACACTATTCAAACACTGGTACCTGCTGTCAGCTCATCAGTACCATTCTTATTTTGCCACACTAGCCTTGCTTTTGGGGCCTGATTCGAGACCTCTTAAAGGGACTCAAGCCTTGCTCTAATGAGCAGGCCCTTAAAACACACCCAAAAGGCTGTGAAAAAATAAAAATAATCCATTCAACAGCTTTGCAGGCTAAATCTCAAATGTATTTAACACTGAACTCTCGCTGCAAAGCTTGTGGGGGGATAAAACAAACAAGCCTCGGTCCGCTGGATTGCTTTAATAAAAGGTTTATTGGAAATATTTTTGTGCAGACATACAACAGTCAACAATGCTGTTCAAAGCTACAAATTGTCTAAGTTTTCTGAACCTTCTAAAAATACAAGTAAATGACCTTCATTTGTATTCAGTCTGGGAGGGAAACAAACTCCACTGTAATGCAATGCTGTATTTAAACTACCAGAGGACATTAATAGGACCTGAAAATGGTAACACTTCTAGAGGAAAATCCCACACACCACTGCTGCTCTGCTGGGAGCCAATTAAACATCCCCCCACAGCACCACTCCTCTCTGCATATCCAGATTAAAACGTCCCCATCTGAAACAATATTTAAGCAATTCGAGTACAGATATGACAGACAGGCGGGCACATCACTTGGCTCGCTGATGAAAAAGATGCTGTTAAAGATCCTGTCACTCAAGACACTGAATACTTGACCTCCCAGTGCACCAGTGCAATGGGCTGCACTTTGGGGGGCAGGAGGAGGGACAGGGGGAGGTTTTCAAGTCAGACAACTCTTCCAGCACACACACATGTACACAGTCCCAGAGGGCTTGGCTGCCTCATTGCTTTAAAACTGGAGCTCTTAAAAAAAAAAAAAAAGAGCTGGGCAACAACTTTGAGCAACTTTCCACTCTAGGAACTCTTGATGGTAAGAACAGAAAGTACCCTCATTCCCTTTCTGAATCAACATATTAACCAGAAGGGCAGAGGAGAGCATATGCACTGTCTGGTGAACTCGATGTTTTCTAAGAAACCCTGCAGATGTTTTGAAATTGATTAATTTATGCCAAGACAACATCTGGAACATCTTCGCAGGAAAACCACCCAGTAAGGTAGTTAGAATTTAAAACAATCATGTCTTTCTGTTAATGTTGGCTTTTTCCCTTGGCTTCATTGCTCCATAATTACAAGGGTGCTGACCTTCCAGCTACACATAGTGACAGTCTGGCAATATATTAACACTTTTCTTCATCGTTAGACTTCTGAGAGATTGCCCAGAGCTGGAATTGCCCACACAGAATTTGTCATTTACCAGCTTCTGTTTCTCTTTAGCAGCTACAAAGACGCTGAAGGAGAACGGACCTCTTGTGGCAGACTTCAGGAGAACCTACCTCACCTTCTCCATACAAAAAGGAAGGTTCTGGATAAACACCAGTACTCAGTCACATTACCTTCTGTCCACACCACAGATGAGCATGCCATGACTCCAAATGAAACAACCCCTGGGCTTCATCCATTCTCACAAAGAGATCCAGCTCTCCAGATTAACAAGTCCCTTGCACTGGCCTGAGGGACAGGAACACCAGGAGCAACACCTAAGCAGAAGCCCCACTAATTCTCCAGGACAGACTGTGAGTCAGGACTGAAATAATTCCAGTATTCGGTTCTGGTGCGTCCAGGAGGCAAAGAGGAACCAGTAAACTTACATTAAACCAGTAAATTTAGCAATCTTCATAACCCAGGAAACAACCTGCTAGAGAAAAAGTATGCTAAGCAGGGAACACTTCTGGCAGGGATTAATTTCAAGTCCAGGACTCAGCTTGGTACCAGAGAAACTCAGCTTTAGGAGGTTAAGAGGGCTTCACAAATTCTCAGCTCAGCTCTGCTCCCTTCCCAGAGCAACAGGAAGGAATCAAAGAAATCAGCTTTATCACAGCATTTCATGGATGCCTGAGGAATCCCTCCCCTCACTAACCTCTAACAGCAGCAGTGGTCTTGGCCAATCTATTTTGTTTCCTGTTCCCTTCACCTCTCCAGACAGCCCATCCAAAAGCACATTCCTGTCCAGATAAACTCAGGCTGTCTAGGTTTCCTGCAGGTCATTGAGAAGCGATCACCTTTGGGATTCACTTGTGTGGCCAAGCAGTGCAAGGCACTTTCTGGTTTTCATTTGCCAACAAAGCTCAAAGCCTCCATTAATCTTACTGCTGCATATGGAAAAGGTACCCATATGGATTTATTTTGTTGTCACCTATTGTACTGACCTATCCTGCGGCCTTCCCCGGACACACAGCTCTGGTCACAGATGCTGAAAGGTAGTGAAGCGTCTCTTGGGTGTCTCTAGGACATGGAAGAGGTGAGTGCAAGAATCCATCCTGACAGGACAGAAGGGGTCCAGCTGTCTGGAGGCTGAGGAACATGCATGGTCAGTGCCACATTTTAGAAGCAGACTGCTACCCAGATACACCAGGTATAGCATAGACACACCCAAATTCTCTTCTCCAACCCCTCAGGTATATCATACCATCACCATTTCTTGTTAGACTCAACAGGACACAAAGAGCTCTCCTGCAACCTGACTGAAGTTTAAGGCATTGATACTGTGTGATGATTCAAAACTAAGGTAAAATACCCTCTGTGCTTAACACTAATGAGAAATCTGACAAACCCAAGGTGCTTCTCAGGGCCAAGCACCCACTCAATGCCTGCTCTGCTTCAAACCTGAGCTGTGAGAAGTACACTCCTTAGAGCATTTCAAGATTAAATTAAATAATTATTTATAAAACCAAGGGAGAATGTAAATAAGAGTATCACTAGTCTTCACTGATGACTGGAGGTAATGTGAAAACAGAAGATTTAGTGAGTTGGCCCAGAAAGGCAAACTAAGCCTGCAGGACAGGGACAGAGTAAGGACTGTGCGTGACTTGGGCTCTTGGGTTGCCCACAGAGGGCCAAGGTGCACCCTGTGTGGCCACTGACCGTGTCCCCGTATTTCACATATTCACATAAATTATTATTATGACTGTCTCCCAGCAAACACACTCCAGTAAATGCTGTAAAAAATAATGTAATCTTGGTAACAGAAGACTTCCCCGCAGCATCTGCTATGAGCTGCTGGCTGAGGCAGGGGAAGAGACTGCACAGTTTTGGCATGCACTAAGGGTTGTGTAGTCTAGTGAACTGCTGATTAGCGAGGCTTGACTGTTATCTTAATTTACAGCCCATATAGTTTATGTTAACTCTACATGCATTTTTAGATACATTAGCAGCTTAGTTTGACCCAGATACTTTTACTGGTTATTTGCCATTTCTCCTTGACAAGTTATTACTGAGTTCCCATTCTAGCTCCCTACAGCAAGACCTGAAGCCCTGTCAAGGAAAAGAAAATGTCAACAGACTTCTCAGCAGTGCTCAGAGCAGCTCAGGCTCCCGCTCACCAGCTCTAAATTGCTATTAGGCAATCATTAAAGGAGCAGCAGCTTCCATGCAAGCTGCGATTATGGTGTTACAAAAAGCAGCAACCAGAGCCAAATCTAATTCAGGAAAATCACCACTTCCATCTGAATATCCAAACCCATCTCCCTCTGGTCAGTGCAGAGAGCTGCTCAGGAAGCCCTTTTCTGATCAACCCTCGGTAGGTAAGTCTGGACAGTCACGCAGAAATCCCCCATTACTTCTGCTCCGATACCCTGTCTAGTTGATAACATTTTCACACAGCACTTTCAAAGACTGCTGTTACTGCTCCATGCTTTTGCCCTAATGAACAAGGAATTCTGTTGATGCAGAGCAGCTGTCATCCTCCTGTTAACACAGCACCCGAACACACCTCATCATTGCTCATCAAGACAAGCAACTCCAACACCCAGTCTGCGGCACATTACAATACATTAATTCCTGTAATGACTCCAAAGAACAAGAAGAATGCCAGGTCTTGACCTGGGTGGGTTCTACAGAATTAACTCAGCTAGAGATTAAGGCCATACAGTGATGATAAAGTCTGACCCACTAGCCCCAGTGTCACATACTGTATAGCCCTGTGACAAATCCCATGTGCAATTCCCATTGAGCTGACAACCAACACACGTACCTCGGTCTAAGCCACCATTCACTCTAGGGAGGGTTTTTGTTTGTGACACACACTGACCTCAATTTACAGGGAGGTCAAAATGATACAGCCCATAGTCTGCACTAATAAAATAAATCACATCAGATGACAGCTGCTCCTCCCCAGCACCTTTCATTATGTTCTGTAAAATTTTGTTGCCCTAAGTTAAGAACAGAAAAAAACTCCAGAATCCCTTCTATCCTTCTATTCTCTGCTTAACACATCTAATTGCCATTCTTCATTATCCAAAGGCTTTTTAAAAGTTTTTTTCTCTGCAGCCTCATGAAAAGCCTCCAAATTGTTTACATGCCAATGTTTGGTGTGTAGCTTAGAGTACAAAGACTAAGCTGATCTCATTTTGCCTTGGTGGGAAGTTAATTTTCCTTGTGTTTTGCAAAAGGAAGAAACAATTAGCGGTTCTGAGGAGAGGTTTACACCACACATTTCCTAAATAGATTTGGTTTCTAAATAAAAGGAAGTGTTTAATAGGTTATATCAGCAATAAGATTTAAAAACTCCTGGGATCAGGTTTACTCCCCCCTTATTTATTCTCTGCACTAGCATTTGTGCCTTTAGACAAAAGTCCTCTCCCAAAAAATACATACATCTACACTTGGCCCCTTGACATTCATGCCTATGGCAAAATTATTTGCACGTTTTCCTTATTGCATAATTGTCTCATTAGCACTGCAGAAAGAAGGTGATGACTTTTCCCTCTATGTCATCAGCCTAATCCAAAAACCAATCCTGACTGGTGCTACAGGAGCAAAATTTGCCTTTTCTAAAATAGAAGGGGACTCTGAACCTCTGAGGTGGCACTGGAAATTGAATTACAGCACTTGAGCACTGGCATTTACTTGCAATCCTTAAGGAAGATTAAACCAGTAGGCCAGGCTGGAGCTTTCCTTTGCTGAACATAAACATTCATATTCAAATTGCTTTCGGATATATTTAAATCAATAAAAAATTCTGGATGATGGTCAATAGGGCAAGAAACAACGCCAATTTTTTAAATACACAGATGTAGTATATAAATTAACCACAAAGCCTGGCTTAAACACGGCAGTATTTACTTTATACTGTTCAGAAACGTGGCTTGGCGACTAAAATTAATAGAACTTGTCTGGAGGACAGCATAAGCTTTCTAAGAGCTCTTTCAGCTTTAACTTATGCCCCAGTTTTTGCCTTTTTTTTTTATTTTCTCCAAAATTCCAATCTATGCAGCAGCACGCCTGTCCCAGTGGCACAGCAAGGCCAGGGAGCCAGAATTCCTTCCAGGGCTCATGGGTCTGAGTGTTTTGGGAAGCCTGTTGATGGATCAGATGTAGAAGAGGGACTGGTTTGGCTGAACAAACAAACAGCAGGTCTCCTCTTCACAATGGCCAGCTCTGTGTGTGTCCATGTGTGTGCACGCACGTGTGTAATCCCTTCCTGCCCTCCTCTGCAAACCTCTCTTACCTGGCCAGGGGAAGGCTTCTTTAGGGTTACACAATCAGCCTCCTATGCAGACGTACATCTTATCAACATAACTGACAAGATGTATCTTTAAATGGAAATTCTCACTGTTTGTTCTACTGTTAAACTGGAAATGGGGTCATGGAGGGAAGTCCCAGGCTACATTTGAAGTGCTCATCCAAACACATCACGAAGCGTTATGAGGAGGCACCTAGTTGAGTTCATCTTTGTGTACAATGCCATGCACTCAAGACAGCTGCCCTGCCAAGCTCTGACTTCCACATCCTGGCTGTGTGAGTAAGCTATTAGTTGGGTTTCAGAAAGCTAAGACAGAACCCTAATAAATCCTGTAAGAGGGCAAGAAATATTCTAAGTGATTGATTGCTATCTTGTGTTATTCTGGCATAAGAAGGCAAATGAGCGTTTTTAGCTACAAACTGTGTTGCAGTCAAAAATTTTTTGCCAAATGGTCTGTTGAAAATTTCAGCCAAATTAGTACACGGTGAATACAAGGAGTAAAGTCTGCATGCAGTCGTGTGCACTTGGTCTGTGTGTAACAAAACAGGAAATCTCAGCACCCCGTTCCAATTAAGCAAAGGCTGATTTCTCATGGAACATAAATTTTCTACTTTTTCCCCAGAACAACCTTATGTCGATGTTTTAAATAATGGTAAAACATTGTTTTTAATTTCACACCTCACGTAGCACAGTCAAATGCTTCATAACAACATAAACAAAACTTTAGGCAGAGCTTTGCGACTGAAGTCAAACAATGATTTCCCCCCACAATATGCACTCAAGGTTTGCAGGGAGAATACAGAAACTTGTTGGCTAAGGCCACAGAAATGAGTTCTCTAGTGCTTTGGCTGCTGCCGCCAAACCTAGTCAAGAATGTGTTAACAGTGGATGCATTGATCCAAATCCCATTATTCCCACCACCCATCAAGTAAAGAATAATTTATTCTATTTCTGTTCTCCTTTTGGTTGTATCGTAGGATCGAACAACTTGCGACTGGGAAACAACACCGTGCTCTTCTTGAGAAAATGCATACCCATCTGAAAAAGCAAAGGAAGAAGAAAGAAATCAGTCACCAGAGTTTAGTTCAAGAGCACAGAGCATTTTTAGGATCAGTTTTAGGCATCACTGAAGTTATGTGATTGAGCCTGCGACCTTCTTAATTTCTGTGCTGTGCTTCTGATGCTTAGAGCTGCACACTGCATCGCCCATGTGGCACAGAAAGGGTGGCTGCTGCCGGCTCTGTCCCCCTGCTCCCCTCCCCAGGCCGGGTCAGCGCACAGAGTCACCAATGCCCTTGAGTTAACCTAATAAGCTACAGGTTGATTTGAACACACTCCCATAGTACTCCCACAGTGGCAGAGCTTCTTTTAAGGACTTAACAGAGAAGTAGAAATTTACATTTCAGCTTGAATCCTCTGCAGTCTGCTTGATACCAGCATTTTCTCTGGAGAAAGGTGGGAATGTCTAGCCCACAACCAGATTTTTCTCTTATCTTCCTCTTAACTCCCCTCAGGATTTTTTTTGTAACAAACTTTCAAGAGGCACCTGACAAATGACACTGTGAAACTCTTGGTTCTCTCGGCCAGTCACATTTTGCACAGAGCAAACACGCATTATGGAGGTATCTATTTTGTTAAACCTGCTAGCTGGCACAATCCTGTGGTCTCCCTAGAAACTACTCAGATGAAAATAACCACGTGTTTGACTTCTTTTAAAGTACTGTGTACAGGCAAGTGACATTTCTGATAGCATCTGCAGAACACCACAATGCTGGTAAAGCAGTCACAAAAAGCTAACGGGCCAACATGATGAAACAGCAGACAGACTTGCAGATGTGGTCCCACAGAAGATTCTGAATGGAAAACTATAGCAAAGGACAGGAGATTTTTTGACACCCCAAGTCACAAGCACAACAGGAAATCTTCGCCAGTAAGTGGAGGGGATTCAAACAGAAATACAGTCACATTGCTCCAGTCACATCTCCCTCATGGAAGTGACTGCAGGATATCGGGCACCTGGATTTGATTACATGACCAATCATTCCAGCCCCCCATTTTATTTTCCCTGAGCGATTCCATGCCAATATACATACTGCTACAGAAGCACAAGTTCGTTTTTCCTGCCTGTAGCTGAAGGTTCACAGAATACATTCATAAAGTGCAAACAGTCTTCTGGAAAAAAGTATGTCCATACTGGATCATTGCAAAGGAAGTACGATGTACAAAACAGGCTTTCATTTTAAAAAGGGTAGATTCACACTTAAACAAACACCTCCAGTGGGGTTGTTCCATGTGAAGGGCCAGCATCCTGTTAGCTTTTTTGGCTAAATTCTCCATGGATAAGTCAACTTGGTCAAAGACCGCAAGCTTAAGCCCCAGAAGACTGAAGCCCATGTCCCATTAACCTGATTTGCATCAAGGTGGCTTTGCCATATTTACTTATCCCTAAGATCATCCAGCGTAGTGGAGTCGTCAACTGCCATAACTACTGCAAATCCAGCACTGACCACACAAGTCAGTCCTGGGTGTCATCTTCCCATCACCTGCTTATTCCCAGTGCCAGCACAGGCCTGCACACAGCCAGGCAGCCCAATCAGTCCACAACACCAGTGCAAAATTCAATCAAAGGAACCTGTTCACTGCTCTCACACCAATAGGAAACAACTTAATACAGCAAGAAATTTCAGGTTAAGCTCATCTGTGATTAAGAACACCAGGGGTATCCTTAGATCTTGAAGTCCTTCATCCATCCTGGACTACCCAATGAGGGCTTTGTGCGTATGTCGCAGGGAAGGCTGTGACCCCCAAGCTTCTCAGTTGAAGCTCAACATTTGGCAGTTCATTTAAAACTTTTCCTGTAGATCTCTATACAGGAAGATGAGTTCATATTACATTTTTCTATTCACATCACAATTAAAATTGAACTTCAAGCTGTTCAGGCAGCTGACACAAGGCACACCTTGTGGAAACAAAATGCTGCAAATGCTTGAGACCCATCTGCACTCCCCACGCAGCTCTACATTTCCACTGTTTCCAGACACCATCCAAAAACAATGAAAGTTTCCATCTGTCAGTTACTAGTGAAGTTTCCGGAAGTTTGAACTTTTCCCCCAACTCCAGTTTTAAAACCACACGTATAAGCCTGCCTTGGGAACAAGGCCCTCATTGTTCAGCTGTCTTGCAGCAGCCCAAGGAAGGAGCACATTTCTTTGGGACTTTCTGGGCATAACCCACTCACCCTCAAAGAAGGAAGGACCTTTATACTCTGAGACTTTCTGTTAATGGAGGAAAAGGGCACTTTTGAATATCTGTCAGTGGGGCTCATTTGTTAAGAAGAGATTCACATTGTCATCAAATCTAAGCTTTCACTGGTACCAGATACTATCAGGCAATCTACTGAATTTTAAAAGCATCCTGTTGGGTTTTCTTAAACCTTTGATATTCTACGAGTAGATCCGAATCTAGTCTCCCATTAGGTCTCTAATTTAATGCATTTTTTTTCTTCTCACTGCAATGGCTGTTTTGGTCTGTGCAATGCTGGAATACAGCAACCATCTCGATGGGTGTGCCCTGAACACAGACAGCAACATTGTGCAAGCTCAAGAGCACTCCCACGGGCAACAGCTTCCAAGGCCAGGACCAGAAAGGGTCCGGAGGGCTCTTTTTATTCTAGAAGATCTCCCCATGAACGGACTGCTTACAGTTTTAGTCACTTCAGGGATTTATTTTAGAGGCCTTCTACTCCTTGCACTCTCCTCTGATCCACTCAAATTGTCTGTCCCATGATTTGTTTAGGCCAGCCAGCAAGAGGACAGCTGTCACTGGCAGCCCATCAGAACCCCCACCTGCTGCAGCATTTCACTAGTTCATAATGCAGTGGTATTATGGTTTAGTACAGCCCAAAGTATAAAATGCATCCTTTTGTTTGCCTTTGGAGAAAAATTCCCAGATTCAAATCCAATAAAAGTTTTAGAGAGCTGGGGAGATGTGAGGGATTTTTTTTTTTAATCTCTTTTAGAAAATATTGCTTCATAGCTAGCAAAACTCTGGAATAATGAAAATCAACATTGTAGTATCACTTGACCAGCCAAATTCTGTCTCAGGTGAAACATTTGGTCCTGCAGAGTTTTTAAGGAGATTTGCTGTGATGTCACAGTTCACATTTACTAGTTAAAAGGTGAATGCTAACTCATCTTTAGCTTCTCCAGCAACCATCTTCTATTTAACCCAGGAGAGGGAAAACTGTCAAAAATCTTGAACAGTTTGACTAATGCTTACAGAAACAATTAATTTCTCTTCTGATAAACCATGCCTGTGTTTTCCTAAGGAGCCAAGAGGAAATCCTGACAAATGGTCCCATCTCTTTAGTCTCAGATACCAACTTACTGGTATTTGCAAGTAGAAAATAGAGTCAGATGCCACAGCATCAAATTCTAAACCAATTATTCCTATTTATTTTTCCAAAACTGATATTAAAAGATTGCAACTCCAGTTGCAATTAAAAGTCAACAAATAAGCAGCTTGGAAAAAATACAGAATGTATATTGTATTTCAAACACATGCAAGATAAGAGGAAAAAAGAGTTTAAAAAGCATCTCAAGTAGCTCCCCTGTTGTTTTTCAAATAAAAATGCACTAGCAGAAAAGTGAAAGGAAGAAGGTGTCTGCTAGAGGAGAATAAATGGTGGGATTAGAGCCCTCAGCATGAACACATTATTATTATTTATTATTTGTCAGCCCCCATACTGTGAAACGAACCTCAGATGACAGGTGCTTTTTCTCCACTGATTAATAAGGTGCAAACCATATGCTCTGCATTCAGATTTACTCTATGAAATCACCATATTCTGTCAAAGGAAGAGGGATTTTCTTTACTAGCACAGGAAGCCTGGGCCAAGTGCAGTAATCCTCACTCAGGCATGGCTATTGGCATTTTGGGGGGAGTTCTGCCAAAGCTGTGCTTAATGGGAGCAGGACTCAGTTCCATTTCTAAAGAGCATATTGAGACAAATGATAACTGAACACCAGCAGGGTCATTACAGGAGGGAAACCACTCTAGAGGAATGTTGTGGAACTTTCCTTATGGATGGAGGGCAGCCTTCCCATCCTCTGGGGGCACAGGTGATACAGGTCAGGTATGCAGGAGGAAAGGGGAGGTCAAGAGCCATCTTTTACATCTACAGAGCTTGTCTAAAGGAGGTGCTACTCTCACAAAGTCACAGCAATAAAAAAGACAAGAACCTGGATGGAGACCTGGAGAAAACCTCACTGTTAGCAAATCCTCTGAGGGAAAGTTTTTGGAAATCGTTATTGCTCCTTCCCTCAAGGGTGAGCCCCACAGCAAGCTAAAAAGAAGGGTCCAAAGGCACATCTGAGAGGAACCTGGTAGCATTTCCTGCTCATTCTTAAGAGGTTTCAGAAAGCAGATGGCAATGGGGAATGACCAGTTTCACCAGGCACCTTCATCAGGAGGTGAACACAGCCTGGGGAGCAGCGCTGTCATCACTGCCTACAAGATTGCACTAAGATGGTTTTATGTTAGCACCTGGGCTTGACAACCATATGCAACTCTTCCACTAAAGTCTCCTGACAATGCCATCCAAACAGGAGCTCCACACTTCCCCTTGTTTTATTTTTACTTTTTTTTAAGTTTTCATAAACTTCCCAGAAGTTATACTGGTAGAAAGGAACCATGTGATCTTTGACAGTACAG
This sequence comes from Bombycilla garrulus, assembly GCA_013400315.1. Lineage (NCBI taxonomy): Eukaryota > Metazoa > Chordata > Aves > Passeriformes > Bombycillidae > Bombycilla > Bombycilla garrulus. The sequence continues at coordinate 269,532 of VXBU01000232.1, read as the reverse complement.
CCAGTAGATAGATTTCCTTCATGCTTCTGACAGCTCTACACAATTCAGGAACACAAAAACAAAGAGCAACAAAAACAGCCAGAAAGGTTTTACTTTAAGGACATACCTTTCCAAATGGACAGGGCCTACTCACTCTGAGCCAGTGTCTTTCATGAGAGGAAGTGTTTGAGAGTCTAATCCTGGCTGGCACTCCCATGTGGCACTGGCTGTGCAGATCTGTGGCCCACTTTGGGGGCTGGATCCACGAGAGCCTGGTGCTATATGGGAGCCCCCAGCCATCCATCCATCCATCATGCCTTAAGGTCTTGTGCTGTGCTAATGCTTTTGGCTCACCAGCAGAGAGCTAAGGAAACACAGAGTGAGCTTCTGCCTCTTGTACAGGGCTGTGTAGCCTTGCCTTAGTCAGCTCTTTCCTCACACCACTGACCATCAGTAGTAGCCTAGAAACTCCTAGTGAGATTTTTCTCCTTTCCATGTGACTGGAAACAAAGCTGTTTAGGCATTGCTTCTTCCCAAAATATTTGGAAATGGTTGCTGTCAAAAATAAAGTAATTCCCAACCCAGTACTGCATCCTTACAATCTGTGCTAGGAAATGTAATCCCATTTTGATTCCTTATTGGGAACAAGGCAATTCATTTGCTTAAGCTTTTGTCAACTCTAACAAACCATTTTCCTGCTTTATATTTAAGCAACAGACTGAGTTGAAGTCACAAAAGCAATTTTTGGTCTTCACAGCCTGGGAACTTAGGACCTGGTGGAAACATATGAACAGTTCAAGACTTCAAACAGAGTACTTGTAGTGTGATTTAAGATATGGCCTGGCATGTCAAGGCTACTGCCCTATTCATCAACTCTCTGCTTTGAAGATTTCTAGCATTCAGTAAACAGTTGTATAATTTAGGGCTGTGAAAATAGCACATATGTTTCCTGGATTTCACATGGCCTTGTACATATAGCAGCTATGCAACACTGGAAAATAATATTTGACAAGAGATGACAGAAGTCATGGATACTTCACAAAAATCATCTTTCAGTCCTAACAGCTTCACAGTCAAAATTTATGTTCATGTGAAAAACAGATTGCTGATTGTTGATTCCTGTCCTGACTGGCCTGATTAATTTAGCACTTAATCATTTGCATTTATAGGAAAGCTGGTTATCCAAATTAGGGTTTATTTTGATCTAATTTTTCTTTCCCAATAGCTGTTCACCTGCTAACAACCTGATGATGTGTTCTTTGAGATTAAAAGCACATATTAATTCTGACTAGTTACCTCTGGTGTATCTCCTTTCTGCACTGTTTCACAGGTTTCACAGACTGTGGTAAGTCTCCACAGCAGACTGTTTTTCCATTTATTTGTGCAGTTTATGGATTTCTTCTGCCAATCACTGCTTTTGGAATCTCTTCAAAAGTGTGTTTGCATGCCCAAAGCCATGTTTCTATCAGCATCCCTGGCTCCTTTATACAAAAGATTAAATCCTTGCAGAAATATGGTCCACAGGGCTGCTCTGTTCACTGGCCTCTCTTCCCATGTGTAATGGGATGTATTACCAAAGACCCTACATCTCTTGACAGTAATGGTGGCCTTCCAATGGCTCTATCAAGGACAAAGACTATCAGATCCATCACTGTCCTACCCCTTCTAGTCAAATTTCCCATGGAAAACAAGAATACCTCATGTATTATCCCAGCCCTGCCTCCATGAGCTGAGTCATAACAGCTCTGCTACAGAAGGACATGCAGCCAGCAATCAGATTTGACTCCTCTGTGATTCCTAAGCAGTCAGGGGTGTCACTTCCTACTGTAATGGCAATACAAACCCCAAATCCTGAGTGCCTGCCCCTTGCCCTGTCTGCAGCAGTACTGCACAGTGAGGGAGTTATTTTCTTTAGTAAGTAAGACTATTGTTACCACCAGTTCCATTACAAGGGAGACTGCATTTTCTCACTAGAAAGGGCTGACCGGACTCCCTGGTCCCTCAAGACACCATGGTCCTTCAGGGCATCTGGCCTACAGAGCTGCTAGAGATGATTTTAAATACTGTGGAAGCCTTTAAAACACTGACAAAAAATACATCAGGTCCAGCAGATGCAGGAAGACAAATAAAGGGATGACTTCAACATCAACAAGAAATGTCATCTATTTGAAGCAGCAGTAGTAGCCAGTTGTGACGACGCTTCTCTTCTCCCAGCAGCAGACAAAGAGGCAGAGGAGAGAAGCAGCTCTGCAGGCCATGGCTTTCCTCACCAGCAACACACAGAACCCTAATGGAATCCCTGAAACATCACTATATTCTCACAGTATTAACCACAGCTAATATGACATTTCGTACAGAAATAATTTCTATTAAAGCTAGGCTCCATCACAACGTTTATGTTACGCAGAGTTTTTGATTTTTAGACTATTCTTAAGACTACAGGAATTCTACCTTTAAAGAACCTGCATACTGGAATTTTATCATTTGGGCCTGTTGATTGGATCCTAGGGAATCAACCCCATTTGAGCTCCCTTTGCCTAGGGCCAGATACACTAATTCCACTTCCAAATGTATGTGTCTTGCTTGGCAGCTCAGCCTCAGCACCAGATTATCTCCACCTGCAATTTAATTAAAAAATAATCACCCCTTGCTTCCCTGATGTGGGGCTGGCGCAGCGAATTGTGCGTGGACGTGAGCCGCTACTTACGTGATACACTTTGCTGGACAGAATGAGCGCGGAAAAGGCTCGGAGGAGTTTTCCTGCCGAGCCTCTTTAACAAATGGTCACGTTCGTTCACACTAAGGGAGACAGAAAGAGAGAAAACATACCAGTGAGCAACCAGATAATTCCAAGGTAAAAGCCAACTGTATTTAAAGGACTTGGCAGATTTGACTTTGTCAGCATTAAAGGTGGTTGTAGCATGAAAAAGAATTTTCTCTTTCTTTAAACTGCACATTATCAAGAGAACTCCTCCTTTCTAAGGACACTTTGTTTAAGTCTGCTTTTGGTTAATTCATCCCTAATATCACCATCATTGTGATTTCTGAATGCCTGATGCCTCTAAATTATTACAAACCATATCAGAAGTCTGACATCGAGTGATATGGAACATTAAGAAGATTTCCCTTTAGCATTATGCACATGAATCACAGCATCCACAAACCGCCTTAGAGAGAAGGAGCAAAGCATTGGAGCTTAGCACAAGGTAGAAGGCTTCTATCACACCTGCAAAATGGCCTGAAGCAAACAAAGGTAGGACCCATAGTTAATTCTGCCTTCTAAAGAACGCTCTCATTTTAACCTCCCATACGTAAAGAAAACTTCTATCCAGTTTCTTCTATGCAAAAGCTCTTTGGTTTACACAGTTCTTGTCAGAGGCCTGAAAAAATTACTGCTGAATTTACAAAAAGCGAAAATACAAACTTAAGATGAAAAACACAGTACGCTTACAACAGGTTTAACATACATAACATGAGAACTATTAGAGGCACTCTCCACTTTCATTTCTATAAAAAACCACAACACTCATTTCATCAAGAACTTTATGCCCAGAGTTTAAAAATGATGACTAAGATCCTGACCTTTCAAAGAACTTAATTATGTATATGAGTCCCACTAAGTTCAATGGGGTTTTAAAATAACCTAGGCCTTCAAACCTCATTGCCCTGGAGCCTCAAGTAACTTAAATATCAGACTATTTTCAGAAAGATTTAAGAGTCTAATTTAGTTCAAAGTTCTCCACAATTGGTCTGTGTTTTCCATCTCACTTATTCCTAACACTGAGATTGGAGCTAGCGCATAGAAGTGATCTGTTTGCTAGTACAACTCCTTGCAGCGCCTTTATCCCATTTGCCCCACATTTACTCTGTGTCTCCGTTTTCATAGTCTGCTTTTTCTTTCACATCTTTATTCACAAGGAGCAATTCCACTGATTATGCTGCAAACATGGATACACACCTGAATGCCAATGCTGGTATCTTTCTTGGGTTAGATTACAAATTCACATGCTTTTGGTGCATGAAATGGAAATCCCAGCAAGCGCAGCTGCTGCTGTCGACATGCTAACAACAGTTTTAAACAAACAACTCCCTTTCACTGAAGCAGTTTGCTAACTTCAATCAGGAAAGTAACTGATGAATCTCTGAGATGCCTGTAATATGTAATCCAGCCATGCAGGCTTATATTCCACTTAATAGTCCATTAGAGTAATAGCCAGGCTCACAGTCCTCTGTTCAGTGCATACTGAGGTGTCCACAAAAGAAAGAGTGGAATCCTTCTCTTTTTCCTGCGATCTCTAAGCTCACACATTTGAAGCAGAATCTTGTAAAACCTATGGACTCCTCCTCAAAATCTTTACAAATTCCCACCATTTTCAGACACTGGGTCTCTTCCCCTCCTTCCCCTGGCACCACAGAATCACACCTGCAATGGGTATGGCAGCTTGCTTTCCCTGCCTGCAGCCACTAATATTCCCTCAACATAAAACAGAAGTTGATAATATATTTTGAGGCAAAAGTATTGATTCCAAGTGAGTTTGTCAAACAAACTCTAACAACTCTTGGCTCATGAGACCTGCATGTGTTCAAAGAATAAAGGATCACAGGTTTCCATTAAGACCAGGGTTACAGCATGAAAGCTCCTAAAAATCTTGGAGGACCCAACTGTTTAAAAAAAACCAAGACCAGTTGCTGCCTGTAAGAAAATCAAGTACATTCAGAAAGAAGTTTCTACTGGCTCCAAGCAGGCAGCATGATGAAAAATATGTACTACAAAGAATCACCAGGTAAGGGTGACGCAATGGAAAGCAAGACATAAAACTTCTTTAACCTTTAACCTTCCTTGCTTAGGAAGTTGACAGCCTGCAGAACCAGGCACTACCAGTGCATGTGCAAACCAGTGATGCTGTACTGTACAACCTCCTGCTGACTGCAGAGAACTGCTGGGTAACTTGTTAGTTTAGTGAAACACTGTCTGAACACACTGCTGTCCTGTGAATGACAGAAGTGCAATACTTGTTCATGTTCTGCAGGTAAAGAACCGGTAGGAAGAGTCTTTCCTGTCTCAGTGGGAGAGCGATTTAAAAAAGGAACCTTAAACCAATCAAAAATACTTGTTGTAAGGGTCAAATAAGCAGTATTTGCCACAAAATGCTTACACTGAGAACGGAATTAACCACAGCAGAAAAACACATGAGGAAAAATTCTTCATCTGCTTGTCTACCATGCAGCAACAGATGAAGTGCAGACCAATAATGTTGGCTCCTCAGGCTTCTGCATGCAATGTGTGGAGGAAAGCATGCTCTCAAGGGACCTCTGAACAGGAGTGACACACTGCAGCTCTAAGAACGCTATCTTTGATATTGCTAATTATAATCAACAAGCTCAAAACTGAAGCCACATCAGATTTTCCCATTTGAGAAATTATATTGGATTGTATCTATGCAGAGAAAGAAAAACTCACAGCAGAATTAGAGCATTTATGGTGTAAGTATGAGGGATGACTGAATAGACTACAACTCAAGAGCAGCCAAGTGCTATAAAATATACCTTTAATACACATAAAGTAATGCAACACAGTTCTGAATTGGATGAGTATTTGATTTACTAACAGATATTGGATCTCCCAGTACAAACCCTGAAAGAGCAGTGAAGTGGGTTTCTTAATTATTAAGTGTTTGCACTCATACTAAGTTCCTGCTTTCAGAAAAAGTTTCTGCCTGCTGCTAACAGGTAATAAAGTGAAAACTTCTCCATGCTTTGATGCCAAAGTAATGACAACACTGGACTCACAGGCAACAGTTAGGCCTTGCTCACAGTAATATTGCTTGTAAATCAATCCCAAGCATTAGCCATGATTTTCAGATTTAATTCTGCTTTCCAGTGACTCTGAGTCTAAACACTCCCATGGGGTCCAAGGATGGCATCTTCAGATGCACTGAGGCAAAAGGATAAGGGATTATGAGATCACACTCTGAATACTGGACAGTTGTGTTCATATTCAGGATCTCAAAATGCCACATTGTCAGAAAGGAAGAAGTCACAAACCCAGACATTCTTATGGAAGTCAGGGACATGGAAAGTGACAGTGAAATATGCTTTAGCTGGTTAGTCAGTGACCTCTGAGGGGGTAAGGGAGAGGCATCATCTATCTGTAATTATATGAAGGACAAAGGACACAGACAAAATGCTTTGAACTAAACAAATCCTTGACTGGAACAAAAACTATTAAAAGGTCCTGATTCTAAAGAGTTTCTATGAAAAATAAAATTTAAAAAATCATTAGTCAAGTCAGCTAAACTCAGATTTAGTTGCTATCAATAATGCAGAATACCTTAGGCCAGGAATACCTTTGTGATGGCTTCATAAGAGAGCCAAGATGACTTCTGCCTGCCTGGAAGTCTGTGCTGGCAACATCACACAAATTCATTAAGTGAGTGACAAATCAAAAGGTAAACTAAAGGCAACATGTTATTTCATAACAATGCTTTCAATTTCATGAGTAAAATGACTCTTCCTATCTGAATTGCTCTAAGGTGTCAATGGAGACCTTCATTTTATTTTCGTATTCTCTTCTTCTCATCCCTCACAAAAGCAAACAGCCCTTAAATCTAGGCAACAAACATCTGGCTTTACACATTCAAATGAGGTGCATCAAAACAAACAGAATAATTCAAAGCTGACCACAAGGTCCTGCTGTCTCATTTGCTCAAGTAATTAAAAAAAGATGAGCTTCACCACCAATTAATCTACTGAGCACTAATTAGCGTTAATGAGGATTTGTGGTATTTGGTATAGCTTGACCCAGAATGTCCTCCTGAGTCCACTAATTGACTGGTGGCAAAAGCAGGGATCACAAAGACCATAAGGTTAAAGTGGATGCAGGTGTCTCTTAAAATTGGATCTTCCCTTAGAAAACACACCCATATCTAAGTTTAAAAAAAAATAAATTCAGAGCCCTCCTTCTCTTACAAAAGCTGAATTCTTTTTTGTGTTTTGTTATGATTTGCAAGAGGAGATACAGAGCAGAAGCACACTAAGTAGACAAAATGCACTCAGTTGCCACTGGTTTTAACTCACTGCCCTTCTGGATGATGAAGAATTCAGTCAGATACAGACATTTGAAATTATTTGGTTTGTTTCTGCCCTTCCCCTTTCCAGAAGGAAGAATTGAGGTGCCTAGTGAAGCCTTACCAGGGCTGCTAGAGATGACACAAGTACAGCACCCAAACACATTTCCCAGCTGCTACCCCTGTGTCAAAAACATGCCAGGAGCTCATGGCAGAAGCTTGGCTCTCCAGTGCAAGATACACAATGTCCATGGGCAAGCCCAGAGGACAAGAAAGCTGCAGCTGTTTTCCCTATCATCTGAACACCTATGAAGCTCTCACTATACTGCCTGCAGGTGCAGCAGCACTGGTTCTTCTACCCTACAGTGGCACTGCAGCAGAAAGCCACAGGTAAATCATTGTACAGCTTGGTTTAAACCAGAAAATCCTCCAGGGCTTAGGCTGAAGTTCAGTCCTTAACTCCACAGCCTCCCATCTACCCACATATATTTTCAACAGAAACAGCAGGTAAACCCTTGCTCAGTCTCTGCTTCCACTGCCACATACTCTGCTACAGACAGCCTGAAATTTCTGGCTGACCTGCATTACTCTCCTGTTGGAGGAAACATTCTGCAATGTGTTGCCCTCACACTGTGACAGCAGGGGTGGAAAAAAATGAGGGAGGGGAGGAGAAATTTTTGCAAAATATCCCATGTGGCTAAACACAAGGTGAAAGACTAGGAAGCTTCTGTCTTTGTCATCTTTCCCTGCGTATTAAATTTTGAGGGGAAAATAGAATGCTCTTCTCTCTCATTTTACATTTTAGAATTAAAACATAATAGTTGATCTCTTCCATACATTTTAAACAATAACTTACACAAAAGTTTGCTTGCTGACATGTTTCTGTCACTGAAAATCACATCACCATAAAATAAAAAGAGCAAGAAGAAAGGTCTGAAGCAGACCTCTCGAGCTTTGATCAATCTTAATCACCAAATCCTTTACAAGCAGACTGTTGATTTTTATTTCAATCTCTTGGCTCTCAAATTCCCTTACGTGTCTTCTGAAGAAGAATCAGAGGTTCAAGCACAATGGCTTCTCCCCAAGTATCACCTGGCAAACAGGGCTTGCAGATCCCTCTCTGGCTCCTAGGACACAGCAGGTATTCCTGAGGATTTATTCACAAGTTCCATCTCTCACCTTTCATGCAACATAACGCTGCTTAGAGGCTTACAGCATCGATCACAGTCCTGGCAGACAAAGAGCAAGAGCTGTACAGCAGGCACAGGCTGCAACCACACCTTTATAATTGGCCAGAGGAGACCTATTGTTCTTCCTCAGATATCCCTGCTGGATGAGGGGACTCCCCCAGAACAACCCCAGGCCTTGGTTTAATGTGCTTTTTTTTAGTGTAGAATTGTTAGAAGTTATACAGAGGGCAGAGACATAACTAGCATAGGTTCATGGGCTTGGCATAAAGAGAATTTTAAAAACAACATTATTCAAAATGAAAACACGCAAATCATCTCAAATGCAAGTCACACTAAGGCTGAGGGTTCAACAAAACTCTGTGCTCAAACACCCAGAACATCCCAGGGCTGTGGAAGAAAGGCCCAACTGGCTCAGAGAGCAATTGTATCTCCATCCTCTGGGCTTCAGAGATATCACAGAGAGGATTCGCCCTCCTACAGAACTGCAAAAGTAGCAACGAGGGGCTTCTGCTGGCTTCTCTCTTTCCATCCACAAAGAGGAGATGTTATTTTTTGTTATCTAGTGCTCGATTGCAGGAATGTTTTACTCTGAGGTCAGAGTAGGAGGTCTTTTTAATTTAAAAGGCAAACAGGCATTACTGATAATGAAGCTGCAATGTAATCAAAGGAAATCTCTGGAGCATTTCACAAGGAAGTGTCTGAGGCATATAAACAGTAAAACAAAACAAAACAAAAAACCTTCAGCATTTTCTTTGCGGAGTCAGCGTCTACAAACACGGCTCCATAATCACTCTGGATCCAGCTGAAACAGACAACCCAAACCATGCTTCTTTTGCATTTTACTGTAAATACTTAGCAAGCCATTAATAAAAACCCACTACTGGGACACCAAAGGGTGACCAGGCACAAACCACAGGGGAACGAAGACAGAAGTGCTGCCTGTGCCACTTGCAGGCTGGGAGGTGCCAGAAGTTACCTGTCAGACTCAACTCCTGCAGCAGCCAGCCAGGATTTAAGGAGTACCAAGTCCTTGCTGAGGGCTCAGCAACAGCCAGCTGTACAGAGAAGCTGAGCTCTTACACTCTGCCATGTGGTAGCACTTCCAGGCCTTCTTTAGTGCAACAAGCTCCTCTTCAGGTACTTCTAAAGCACATGTGAAAGCCACAGAGTAACCTTTCCTCTTTATAAATTGTATTTGACATTATCCAGCCAAATGTTCACTTGATAAGCACCAAATGTATCTGGATGTGCGGTCCTGCAAGGCTGACCTGGAGCACACTGAGAGCAGCCAGCTCTCCAGTCCATGAGAACATGGGGTACTGAGCACAGCCCACATGCAGCTGCAAGTTTTTTATCCTGCCTGGACATAAAAAGATTAAGAGACTGTCATACACCTTCAGCAGCAGCAGTCCTTATGGTGACTGCTGGCTAAAGCAGCTCCTGCCCTCACCAGTCAGTGGCAGGACCTGACAGTGCTCCCCACAGCACGCCACTTCTTTCAGCTCACACATCACACAGTGGAACTGATCCAGCTGAGCAGCTGGGGCAGAGATGGGCCAGTATGACCACGGCTGGTAATGAGTGGTCTGGGAAACTATTAAACCAGCCTAGCTGATGCCTTGGGTTTTAGCTTTAAAGATTCTCTGCTGCTAGTATGTAACTCTGAAACCTCATATAAGGTATAAGTTCTCTTCACAGGGCAGTTAGACATAACAATCCCTTCTCAGCTAGGGTATCAAGGAGAACCATTACCCAAAAAGCATAAAGAACGATGAGGAGATGGTGGCAAGCCAGGGGGGTTGAGACTTCATAACCTGGAGCTGTAACTGAATAATTGAACTCAATATGTAGATGAACCAAAACTTACAAAAGTATGGTCACAAGTTAGGATCCACCTTGGATTCTACCTGGGTGTAGCCCTGGCCGGGCTCTTGTGCTGCCCAAGGTGTATCCTTTTAGGGCCTTCTCAGTAAACACCTATTTTATTCCTTTTGCTATGTCTAGTCTCTGTTCCAGGTCAGCCTTTCCAGGCATCCCAGCAGCCACATCAGCAGAAACCCATGGATGCATGGAACCATGTTGCAAGCTTCAGCAAACCCCCATTTGCAGCACACGGGTCATATATAGAGCTCTGGGGCCAAATTCTCTGCTCTAAATCCACAGAACCCTCTTCAAGTTGGTTCTTAAAGTTGTATAGCTAGACAAAGTTGTATTTGCAGGACAAAGCTTTTCCTTTTCATGATAAACAAAGATGATTGACATTTTGTTTTTTCATTAACAATGTCTTAAGGCAGAAAAGTCAGATCTTCCTTTCATTCCTAAAATCACTTGGACAATCCAATTTTAGCCTTCATTTTTGAGACTGTTATTCCTAAACTTTTTTCAAAGACTACTTAGAATGACACTGGGTTTGCACAGCAAGGTTTTGGTAGTGGGAGGCTATAGGGGTGGCTTCTGTCCTACAGAGCCAATGCCAGCCAGCTCCAGCATGGAATAACAGTTCAGGTTTGATGGGCACCTGGTGTCCAGTCCAGGTGAGCCCACTGTAAATGACCAAGCACCTTTAAAACACACCACCTAAAAATAAAAATACCAGTGCTAAACATCATGCACCTCTCTGAAATGCATCAAGCCTAAGAAAATAATTGAGGTCTCTCTCTGTTTAAAGTACCTTCCATTTCCAAACACTAAGCACGTGTATATGCATTTCTTTGGGGGGGAGGGTGGGTGGAAGGCAGTCATCACCCTCAGATGTCCTAAAGTCAACTAACTTAAAAACAAAACTGCCCAGTTTTGCCCTCAGCCTTCTCAAAACAGGGGAACTGACCCAATTTTAATGTCTGAGAAGCAGAAAAGCCTAAGTGTGGCTTGCTGCTTTTCAGCTACCCTCCTTTTGGTATCAGTGCTGTTGACTTCTTGTCCCTAAGTGCCTCACTTTGCACTTACTCTACTGGGTGCTTGGTCATATCCTTTACAGATAAGGTGGCAATACAGTTGCAATTATAACATTCTTTTCCTACTCATTCATTTTTTTCAGAAGTAGACACCTTGGAGAGTGAAGTTTCCCATGCTTGGTCTCTTTGTATAGATTTTTTCTGGTTTAGGGTTTTTGTGTGCGGATTTTTAAAAAAATCCAAATTTACTAGTTTTAAGTTCACTTACACAATTTTATACTGAAGTTAAGATTTCTTCTGTCTTCGAAAACTCTAAACTCCTCCTATCATTTTTTTTCTTGCTTTTCTTCACAGAAAAGCTAAAGAACAGCTCAGGGCAACAACAAAAACTGACCCTTGAAAGTGTAATTAACACAATTCAGAGCACAGCCCAGGACATTTGGTTGAACTGAAGAAAACCCCCAAACTGCTTTTCTGTAAGCTTTTAAGTATTTTGTAATTGTCTACTAAATATTTAACACCTAATACAACTCGTATTTTCTTGTTCTTACTACGCTTAGCTTGGCACTTTATTCTTTACTGCAAATCAGAGAGGAGAATGCAGACTGCCCTGCTTCTCTGCTGAGACCGGGTTAGCCAGCAGAGGAGTCAGGGCCCAGGCAGACTGCTGAATCCATTAGGCTCGAACAGTTGTTATGGAGCAGTTCTCCTGCTGTGCAGCCTGGAGGGAAGATTTCTTCCTCCCTCCCCTGTGGAGATCCTCAGTGCCCAACCCAGTAAGTCAGGATTAGGCATCAGAGAGATTGGCCCCTTAATCAGTTTTAACTCTCATCTTGTAATGTTCCTTTTTCCTAATCTTTCTTTTCAATTTACAACTTCATTTTGGCCTTTGTTCTAATACTGTACCTCCATCGACTTTGACTTTGATAGCAGATTTGATCACAGCTCTAAATCCTTCTCCAGGTCACCAGGTTTTAACCCTAATTGTGCAGTGGATCTCCCTCAAGGGTACGTGATAGGTACAACCAGGATGGGAAATAATTGATTGCACTGGAGAAGGGGAATGTCAACTCTAACTGGTTTGCACTAGCAAGCAGGCACTTGGGTGCCTGTGGGAACATGGGAACTCCCCCTTCAACCCTCTGGCCAGGTTCTGAAACCCTTTCTGTCCTCTGCCCCTTCCCAGCTCTGCCCCACAGCCTCCCCAAAGTGGAACCAAACCTGGTAATTTCAAATGCCTCACACACAGAGGTTAGAAATGTCAGAAATAAATGGTACATATTAAAATGAGGAAATAATCTGATGATTCCTTACTGATATGGGACAGAAGGGAGAAAGAAAAGATCAAGTGTAGAATGAAAGAAAATTATGCATTTTCCATCTTCCACACATGAATGTTTACCACATGGAATCAAAGAATTAAAAAAAAACCAAAACCCACTGATATAATTTTACGTGCTTTTTGCTAGTAAAAGGAGTCTAATATCTTTTTACTAGAAAAGCAGCAGGGAAAAATCATAAATATGCCAGTCACTTTCTTGTGTATGCTGGTGGAGAAATCTCACCTTTCCTTCCCAGAAATGGTGCAAAGAACATCTGGAAAAATTGATAAAAAGGATGCTGAGACCTCAAAACCCAAAATACACCTTTCCCCTCTTGAACCTCATTTTACACTCAGCTGCAGTGTATGGGCTGGATTCAGATCACAGTCATGCGTATCCTGAGTAAATTCATTGAAGTCAACACATTCATGAAACAAGAATTTGGCTCCAAACATCCCATGCTGTTTAGCCAGGTGAAAGCACAAGACTGAGTTTGGTTCAAGTAAGATTCATTGCACCTGCTGATGCAAAGAGGCTTTACTGGCATGGTCTCCCTCTCCCAGTAGATGTAACTTGGGCACATCAATACAGAGACACAGTGCTTTGAAATGCAACGAGCCCAAGCCCCGCTCCCCTCGATCCTAATGAAAAAGCTTGCCTCTTCCTCAAGAACCAGGAGATCAGGTCTCCAATTCATTCATGTACTTCTTAAAAGTTAGGTCTCTTTTACCATTTCTGCTTCTGCCTGTGGGAGGCTGAGCCTCTGCCACTCAGATCTCTGCTCAGCCACAAGCCCAAGGCAGATTTCCCATGTTACCCTCTTGCTCCTCCCCAGGGACCTGTGGAGCAGGGAAATCTCCACACGGGTGCCTGTGTCAGCTCACTGATTACCCACCAGGTCACACAGCTATTGAAATGAGACAGGCACCTGCCCCCACACACCAAATAAAACCAAGGCCAAGATACGTAATACAACTCGCTCTCAGGGCGAGAGCTGGTCATGAACTTTTCACTGAAGCAAAAGAATTAGAGTTGGTGAGAAGCACTAAAATAAAAGAGAATCTACATCAGTGTGTCTCCTTGTTGAAGGCAGACAATGGAGAGACTGTGGGGAGCTGCTGCTTTAGGTGCACTGGAAAAAACAGTACTTGATTTATGAAATGGAGATGAAAGAGGCACCACAGCCATAACCAGTGGTTGTCTGAGAGCAGCAAGAGTAAAGCAGCATACTGAAAAATGCTGTGCAAACACACACTGCAGCTATACCTTGCTAGGTCTGCAGTCATTTCCCTTCGCCTTTGCTCAAGACAAGACTCTGCCTCCCAGATTTCTGACTCATTTGAAGAAATTCTTCCCAACACTTCAGTGATGCAGGCACTTTTCTGCAACAGCCCAGAGAGGTCCTTCAGCTCCTTGTAAGGTATGCAAATCATGAAAGCCACATTGTTCTTCAGTATCAAATAATCTAATCCTGCCCACCAACCAATTAATTACAGGACAGAAAAACAACCAAAAAGCCTCTTTCAAAGGGAGCTCTCCGGCAATTCCAAGACAGAGAAACCCTTTGCAACAGGAAATCCACTGTCGCAAAGAGGGTGCCGCACAGCTTTGCTCATTCTCTGTTAGTTGGCTAGTGGAGCAATAAAGTGACATGGGTTTCCAAAGTAAAGTTTGCTTTGGTGCCTAATCAGGCTTTACTCCACCTGAACTCCTGCTGACTTCAATGAGAGGGTAGATGGAGTGAAAAGTGAATGAGGACTTGAAGGTTTGGCCCTTTATGAGCCAAGATTTAAGCTGTAAACTTATTTAAAGACACAAAAATCTCTGCAGCTGAACTCAATGCTGCTTTTGAACACAAACCTTGTTTGTTTTCTTTGTGTAAATCTTACATGTTAACATGATTAAATCTGCTGGGCAGGTGTCTCCTCATGTCCCTGTTTGCTTTGGCACATGAGCTGCCCCTCTCACCTCTCCAAATTAATGAAAATTTAGTGTTAAATCCTGCCTTTTGTTACATGAGACTGCCAGGGAGCCCCTCTCCCTTCCTAACCAAGGCCTGCTCATATCACAGCTGGGCTGGAGTCCAGCCCAGCACTGCCAGGTGCCCAGCCTGGGGAGGGCAAGTGTGGGCACTCATCTTCCACAGGCAGGCAAGCATGGCATGGGATCCATCAGAGCCCCTCACTGCACACTCACTCTCCTGCTCCTCAAGCTACTTCTGCAGCTGCCAGTTTTCCAGCTATGTTTCCCCAGATGAATTCCCTGCTCTTGGAATTATCTGACTTTGTGATCCTCTGAGCTTCTACCAAACATAAGTTTTCAGCTGTCCAAATGAGACACATAAAGGAGTAAGAGCATGACCTGTTACAGCTCAAGACTATACACTTGCTATAATCACCAAGGCACCACTCTAATGCTATTTGCAAGGTTTCTGGGACCCAGCTGTAGTGCCCAGGGTGCTGACACTGCCCTGCAGAGACCAAAGAGTCCCTCATGAACCACCTCCCTTGCTGCTCATTCCCAGCCGCCAGTACAGCAAAAATGTGCACCTGCTTTTTTAGAGCAATGCAAGCAAATTCCATTTTAGAAACTGTTCAAAGGGGCTAAGATTCAGAAAGATATAATGAGCACTAGAGAAGACATTTTTTATTAACCCAGGAAAATGTGTCTAGCAAGAACAGCTGTCAGGGTGAAGATCCCCTTGGGACAGGATGTACATATGTAAGTATCAAGTGCCACACACAGCTCACCCAGAACTCCTTCCCCAAGTGCAGCAAGGACCCAGGTGATATCTGCCCACACTTAACAGCAATTCAGCTGAGTCACAGTGAACTGCTGGCATCCTGTTGTGCAAGTCTAGATGCACTCACTGCTTTCCAGGCTTTGCAAACTGCTTTTTGTTTAGCATATTAGTTCTGAACACTCAGATCTTGCACCTTATTTTTTGTCTAAGGTCTAGGAAATGATAAAAGCAATTAGATCCCTAAATCCTTCTCTTATCCTTCTCTTATCTGTAATTGGGTGAGAGTTTTTTGTTGTTTGTTTGTGAAAAATACTGAACAAAACCAGTGTCCACTATGTAGGCCAGGAAAATAGACCTCAATGACAGCCAGCTTATCTTCCACAGCTGCCTGAACAAAGCAGCACTTAATGGGCATGTTTTCAGGAAGCTTCCAGCCAAGGACTGAGGTGACAGACAGACTCATGCAGCTTTTACACAGCTCTTTATTTTCTACTAGAAATGAGAAGAGTCCCATGACTTTCCCTTCCTGCATAGTGCCATATTTGCCAGAAATACCCCAAGAGTAATGGGGCTGCGGGCAGGAGGGGAGAGCAGAGCATACACCTTAGCACACGTTTCCACCAGCTTTAAGGAAATTTTTAAGAAATAAAGAACATGAACCAGAGAGACTAACTGAACAAAGTTCCCACTCTATTTCTTTCCCACCCTCACCCTTCCTTTTGGACAAGTACACGATTTCTAGCAGGTGTGAAAGAGCCATGAGACAAACAAAGGAGATAAAAGACAGAAAACTCTGAAGAGGAGTCGGGAGGCCACAACACAAGCACAGCACACCAGCTCCAAGCAGGCAGAGACACTCTACCATTATCTAGTTCACAGATGGACCACCCAGAAAATCTGGGAGCAATTAGGAATGAGAACAAACAAATGCATGGAAAGCAAGGGGGGGAGGGAAAATGGGAAGGAGGGCCAGAAGGGATTCCTTACATCATCTCCATGCAAGCGTTTCGAGAATGAAGTGAAGCTATATGGAGGAGGAATGCAGATGAAAGAGTTTGCAGTGAGAATGCAATAAAGTAAAAGGCTATGAAAACATGGAGTGTATGAATGAATTACAACATGGCCATGAAATTTACAGAAAGTCAGGACAGTGTGTAAACAGAGAAGAAACCCATCAAGTTCTTGGAGACACAGACATGCACATATAAACAGATCAAATGCTGACTGTCTCTCTCTTGCTGTTAACAGCAATTCAACCCACCCTGAAGCCCAGGGATGCACCAGGCACAAAGTTGACTCGCGCTCCTCTGTGACTGTCAACAACTGGCATTAAATACTGGCAGGAAAACACAAATGCTTTGAACCAGCACCAATATAACCTCACATAAATGCATGGATAGGAACCACAGCAACACCCAGGCGACTCATAGAGCTCATACCAGAGCCATTTGCCTGGGAACAATCATTTTTCTGCTGGTCTGGTTTCCACTTACTGGCATCTAATCACACTATCAGTCAGCACTTCACAACACCAGGGTACACCTTTCTTGTCTGGGGAAACTGACCTGATTTTGGTACCAAGCACTTTGGCTTCAACTGACTTCAAACTGACTGCGCAACCTTCTAAGAACAAGGCCCATTATTTAATTAAATGTCAGATATTAAGCATCTTTGTTGGTTATAATTGTGGCATAGAAGGTTGCCTTTGTTGCTGCAAAGTTTGCTTTCTCTTTTTAAATCATTTGATGTGCAGTTTTTAACTTTTGCTAGTGAGCACAATTTATAAACTCTGTTTTGCTGGATCCAAAAGTCAGCAGAAAAATTACTCAAAATCTGAAGATACCAAATGTTTTGAAGTGATCTTAATAACACTGTGTTTACTTTGTCTCGGCCTCTGAGAAGCAAACTCTGGTCACTAAGGACATCTTATAAACACATTAAGGTCCACACAAGCTTTTTAAAAAGCTTTTCAGTTTACCATAATCTCAGTAAATCATTGCCTGATAATTTTCCCTAAAACCAGTCCTTATTAACATACAAATTCAGTAGGAAAAAAATTCTACTATCTGCTTGTCTTAGCAGCAGCTAAAATATGGCAATTAGTTTACCTTAGAATAGACATCAAAGGTTCAAAGGATGACCCTGCCCCAGAAGAACAAAATCTTTTAAAAGCCCCATTCCACTCAGTTTGCTAGTTTATAAGGTTTGCTAAAATCCAGTTTAATGATCGTGTAGTTTCTTAGCAAGTCATGTGGTGCCATATTGTGTAAGGAAAAGAAGAGTTGGTTCTAAAACCTTTTTGAACTTGGGGAGCTTTTCCGACCAGCTGATGCAGAACCACTTTCTGAGATGGTAAATGAAACTGTTGGATGCAAAAGCCTCGCCATGATTTTCTTTAGCTTCTTTCAGGAGAGACAAAAGTTCCCACACAACACATACTCTCTCTATACAATGAAAGGTTCAATAATAGCAATATATTCAAGTCCATATGGTGTGGTTGTAAGGGAGAGGCACGATGAGAAACTGAGAACCCTGAAGGCAAGAGACCTGCAAGCTGTAGTGAAAAATACAAAAGCATAAAAAAACCCCCTTAAGGTGAAACTGAATAAAGTACTGGCACAATGGATTAAGCCAGTTCTCCTCTTAGCTACAGTCTTTATATCCTGAGCTGCTGACAGTTCCCTCCCGTGACATGGTTATATTTTTTTTTGTTTTGTTTTTTTGGATGACATAACAAAGTGCTTTCAAAACCAGTCTGGCTCAGTGGCCAGGTAAGAGCACTACACGTTACCACGCAGGAGACTGAGCAGCAGTTTCCAATAGAGCCTCACCGCGATAATGAAGGAGAAATGAAAATGGAAGGACTGGTTTCTGTGGGGGGAACAGACACATATGAAAGGGAACAGCAATAAATGAATAATATAGGAGAAGAAGCCTTATTAGCCTGTCTGCAATCAGATTTTAATGGTGAATGAGAAACAGGGAGGGGAGAGGAAAAGAAGGGTTTCGTTTAAACATTTAGCATAGACTTGCCTCTTTCCATTACTATCACGAAGCATGGCTTTTCCCAGTTCCCTTGTCTTCGTTTCCAACTCCTTAACTTGCTCCAGCAAAGTTTTATGGTATGTATGCTTCGCCCTGTACCACAAGGAAAGGACAAAAAAACAAAACAAAAAAAGCCATGTGAACATTTATTTTGCTACAAACCCCCATTTTACCTCTCAGGTGAGAGGCACAGGACCCTCCCTTGAAGGATTTGGGAAATAAAGCACAGTGTAGGAATGTTAGTTCAGGTTCACAATACCTGGGGAAAATACGTACAGAATGAGAAATCAGGACGACTTCAAATTAAACAGATCTCAGCCACTTCAACACAACACTCAAAACCTACCCAAGCAGCAATGCCATGGGACTAGAGACCGACACCGCTGCCGTGGGACTGCTCAGGACCAGGGCACTCAAACAAAAGAGCTGGGATTCATTGAATATTCATGGCAGTAAAACATGA
Source organism: Bombycilla garrulus (assembly GCA_013400315.1). NCBI lineage: Eukaryota > Metazoa > Chordata > Aves > Passeriformes > Bombycillidae > Bombycilla > Bombycilla garrulus. The sequence continues at coordinate 250,829 of VXBU01000232.1, read as the reverse complement.
ATCCACTCTGTCTTTTGAGCTACGCGTGGCACTGCTCTGAAAACCAGCGGAGAGTCTCAGCTAATAATTGCCATTCAAGCCCCTTGATTTTCATTTATCAGTCTCACACGACTGGAAAAGCACTTCTCTCCTCAATGAACTTCCAAACTGACAGTAACAAGACTGGCTGTCTCCTCCTACTTTTTCAGCTTCAGGATTCAAAGAGTAATCCATGCACCACACATGCAATCAAAATTTAGAGTGCAATTTACAGTCCCCCATGAAGAGACTTGGGCCTTTCCCCCCCCAGGTTCACCTACTGCTCCGGGGCTATTATACCTAAATTACATTGACATAGGGGAGAAAATCTAGTCCCCTTTTTCTTGACCTGTACAAAGCAAGAATACAAAAACCAGGGATCTTTCTCACATGGGCAGTTTTTGATCAGCTTCCTCTTTTGTGCCACTTAAATGAGGACAAGTGTCCCATGAGAATATATTGATTTGCATGTGACTGCACAATAAGCCTAAAAACAAGATGGAGCCAAGTCGGCTGAGACACTACTTGCTTCATAGCATTAAAACAATATTCTTCAGCTCAAAGGTGGCAAAAATTTTTGACAAGTTTTATGAAAAATCTTACATGCAAGCATTAAAACCTTTAGCCAATTATATGAAACAACATAAAATGCCCTCTAGCAGAAAAATAATAACTTGTGTGTATGTAATTAAAAATATAATGAAGACACACTTATTTTTAAAAAGTATGATACTTATTGCTCCTTCCATAGGGAAAAAGAAACAAAGACCACAAAATCTTTGCTGACACTGTTTACAATGACAGTGCCTTGATACCAATACTAGGATATCCATGTCCTCTGGTCTTTGTGTTGCTGAATTAGGCCTCAAATATCTAAAAATGAGAAGCTGAAATGAAAACTACTTTCAAAACACATCTGCACTTAAGAGAAAAAAAAATAGATTGAGAGAAGATGAAGCACACCAAAATCTGAAGGTAAAGATAATCAGGATGTACTTAGAAGGGTATATTGTTAAAATAAACCACCAAAGGTGTATGATTTGCAACACCAACATACTGTGTCAAAAGAAATGAGTAGCAAGGATATTTTTAAAATGCATAATGCTTCAGCAATGTGAGATTACCAACAGCTGCACAGAAATTAATTAGATTCAAGTTGCTTTAACTAGTTAGGCTAATGATTAGACTGGTCTCCTCTTTGAGGAAGGGAAAATATAGCTATTAAAATGAGAAAGCTTTGAGGCTATTAATTTTTATAATCTTTTCAGCTGAATTCACAATCACACTCTTTAATTTAAATAAAACCATATATTTTTTGACCTTGAAATTTTGACCTTCATCTATTCCCCCTTTAAAGAGGTCATACTTACTATTGCAAACTTCTAGACTGAGCATGTTTGGAATTTTTCAAATCCTTTATAACCAGTTTTCCCCACTGACAAGAAATGTATGTGTTATTCAGTGTCTTCCAAAGTTCTATGTTTATCTTGCCATAAGCCATAAGCGATGCTTTTCTTTTCCCTCAGAGTGAATATTGATTTCAAAATATGGATCCTGATCAGAAAGTCCAATTCGTGCAGCACAGCAGAGCACAAGGAGGCATGACACTGACATGATACAACATGGAAGAAATACTGTTGGCCTGAAGCTGGGGATAATAAAGTGTTTTGTTAAGTAGTGTCAAATGATGAAACACGTGGGCTCTTCTGGCGCTGGTAGTAGCTATACATTGAGTCACTCCTTCACTTGGAAGAAAGAGCACTGACAGAACGGTCAGTAGTCAAGTATTATTAATAAATAATCGAGCTAAGCTATCCTCATGTTCCCTCACAAACAAATATTAAAATATGCTATTAAAATTGCCTCAGAGTCTGGGCTTGCTCCTATCAAAGTCAACTGCAATATTCCACAGTCTGCTGGCAACAGGACTGGGTACTTCATGACTTTTTCCCTATATCATGTTACGAACTTTTGATGCACAGAAATATAGGCAGGATTCTGAGCTTTTAGGTCAGTACTCTGCAAGTGGCCCTGGATGTGCCATCAGCCTATAATGAACAACGAGATTTTGTGTTCGTTGTTACTGTTCAGCTAAAATTTGATGCATTACATAAAGACAAACTCACCTTTCCCTCACATGCTGGGATATTAAGATCAGGGACTATAAGAGCAGGCAAAAGACCATCTTTGTATTTCGTGTGGCCGTTCCCCTTCAAAGCCAGGGAAGTACATCACTTTACTGGCCTAGGATATTTAGGGGGTTCAGAAGGCAAGAATCTGCCAGGAAGCATGATGACATTCATAAATGTTTCTCAAACATGACATTACCTCAACTCTGGCTTATTATCCTCACTACCATTTTATGAGTCTTGTATTACAGGGACTTTGCAAGTATATGTAAAGATGGGAAGAACTCCTCGTGTCGTCTTCTCTTACTTACCCTGCAGAACTGGCAAGTGCAAACTGCTTCTTCCCCATGGTAAAAAAAAAAAAAAAAAAAAGGTTCCTAAAAGTTTTGGTAATGATTGGAAGGCTCAGAAAATTTTTCACTGTAAAATAAGCACCAAGACACCAATTAGGAATAAATTCTCGCCCTCTTGCCTGATTTTGCTGGAATACACGCTGAGTTTTTATGGTTCCCACATACCTCTGTGAGTCAGCTATTCCAAGACTTCCTAGAGCAATGACATGTATTCAAGTGACATGAGCCAACTGTGAGGGAGCACTCACCTTATAAAGCTCTGTTCATTGTAAAGGTGGAACAACTAGGATTTTTACAAGGCAAACCAAGGCACTGAATTCAGGGTAGTGGACCAAAGTTAACAACACACTGCAACCAGGTATTAATAATAAGCTTCCTTCTCTTTAAAAGGACAGTTTTCCACATTTCCTTGATTCATTTAAAAAGAAGGAAAAAAAAAAGAAAAAGAAAATAAAGCCTGGAGTTGCAGGGAACATGGGAGGGAAGTGATGTGTTGACAACTGTAGCCTGTGTAACAATGGAAACACGTTCTTGCTTCCAGGATTAGAAATTTTGATAGTAGATGCTGCACAGCAGTTTATAAACAAAAGATTTGTATGTGTCTGAAACAGACTTTCCAATCAACTTTGTTCCAGACAAAAACTCTGTACTGTGTTTATGGCTTTCTGGCAGTATTTTGTACTGAAATTACACGAAATGTACCTTTTGGGTCATATGGATGTTCTGTCTGTGGACATGTGCTTCATGTCCAAAAGAAACTGAAAGGGATAAATTCCATGACCATGAGCAGAGTTGCTGGAATTTTATGGCCAAAATCATATTCTGCTGAATTACAGACAGCAATGTGGTGTAACCACTGCTGTGGAAAGGTGCCAGCTGATTTCCAGAGGCCTTAGGCTCCAGTTTTAAATGGCAAGCCTCTTGGAAAGGAAACAGACCTTTACTCCTTCCATATGGCAGTGCTGATAGCTGTGTCATTTCATTTATCCTAGTTAAAATGTTAATGGTATTAATTTTTCAGTGATGGCTTAGTTAAAAAAAAAAAAAAATCAGTCCTGGTTAGAGAAGAGATTTTTTGCTTAATATTGTTAGGAGCTTCCTGTTTAAAATCTGTTGGGAAAATACCTGGTCTATCAATCATACACATTTGTCTTGAGAGCTTCACAGTCTCTACACATTCTCGGTCTGAACGACTGAAAGGATTATGTTGCTGAGATTTCTTTAAGAAATATTAAAGAACAGGCTCAGTCAGTAAGAGAGTTTGAAATGACTAATGGCTGAGGATGAGCCTGCCATGGTCTGGCCTGTTTTACAATTCATGAGTCATTTTTGCCAAGAACTGATAAGAGCTGAGGACAACTTCAGGACACTCAACTACCATGGAAACATTAAAAAAGCGAAAAAATTTTTTTTTCAGAGTTTTAACAAGCAGGTCACAGACACAGTTAAGTATCTAAATTTAAACATTCTGGCCTCAGTTTTAGAATTTTAAAATCATTTGCAATTGCAGAAATTTAGTGAGTGCAAAAAACACCAAACCTCTGATGTGCTGGACTATTAAATCATAGTTGAAATTTCACATTACAATACCTAGTTTTAATTTGAGCAGTCTAGCTTGTGAAAATTAAGCTGAGGGACAAAATTTAAGAAGTACTTACTGACTGGCAGATTTGCCTACTACCAGTTTAATTTCACTGTGCTATCAACCCCATATGAAATAAAACCAGATTTTCTGATCTGTGCATATGACTTCCCTTTCATGAAGGTGTTCAAAATGTGGCTGTGTTTGGGAAACTTTCTGGGTTTTTAGTATTTTCTGCATTTTCCTGTAAAGTAGATTGATGGACTCGGCAGTGTTAGGTTTAAAGTTGGATCAACAACCAACAGCTCATTCTGGGAGCCATGATGCTCTCATTGTGAGCTTTTCTGACAAGTGACAAGCTAACCCGTATTTTCTCTTCATTCCAGGCAGGATCTGCCTTTTTGCCCCAGAGCTGGAACGTCCTCCTTGCTCAAGGTTATTATGTATCTGTGTAACAAAACCTTAGTTGTAACACAGCTTTCCAAGGGAATGCGTGGAAGGTTTGGGGCTTAAGACACATAAAAGTAAGCTGAACAAAATGCCAGAAATTCCAAATTAAAATGATTGCTTTTGTATTTCAAATGGCAACGGCAGAGAAGGTAAGTTGCCTCCCTATAAATCCAAGTTCTTGAAATTGTTTGCCTCCTGCAATGCTTTGAAACCACAAAATTTTGAAAGAAGGGAATTACATGGGTTTGTGTTTCACCAGTTTGTTCCTCCTCTCTGGGCAGTGAAGGTACCATTAAGACTTCACTTCAAACATAAACTGCAGAGTATTGCTCTTCTCCCAGTTCAGTCTTCAAAGACCAGCCGCTGAAGGAGAACCTAAAAAGCAGCTGACAAAGAGCTGAGAGCTTCCTGGGTATGGATGAGGGTGCCACATTTCTGCTTTCTATCTAACCTGAGTCAGATTCAACAAATTAATTGCTCCATGTTTAGGAAGAGGAAATCTTGATGTCCAACTCAAACTTCCCTTTAACTAAAGGATAGACAACACAAATAATCCTAAGGTGAAACACCTTCATTACTCAGACAAGGCCACCTCCTTCAGATTTAGTCCCAACTACTCATTCTCTCACATTGCTGGGTGTTGTGACAGGTGAGGAATCACCCACTTCACCTTTTTTTCCCTTCCAAATGAGTACCACCATTTTGCAATCACTGAGACTTCAGAGTTCTTTACAGAACAGTACTGGACTGGGCAACACGTGCACAGAGAATAGTTCCTACAACACCAAGACGACTGGTTTGGTACTTACGCTGTCCATGCCACGTCTTTAACAAGGCACGCAGTGGGCACAAGAAACAAGCCAAACCAGAAGTATCCACATCTTAACACCATTCCAGCCTGTGAAGAAAACAAACAACTCCTGAGTATTTTCAAGCCATTACATGTTAAATGGTTGTTTACAAGCAAAATGGTAGAGTGATGGCATCAAACTAGTACGGCATCCACAATCTGGGTGATGTTGAAATTTAATGGTGGGCCAATAATTAACACACAGCAATGAAATTTTTCATTGCAATAATTCCTTATGACCTCAAATTTCTTTAAACATTTCTTAAAGTTGGATCAACATGATACAAGTACAGAGCATTTTGAACTGAGTACAGTTGTGGATCCAGGCAGACATATTCATGGAGAAGAACACGGTAAGTATATCCTGCTTGTACTTTTGACTATCTTTTGTACCCTTTGCTTACTCTCTTTCCAGCTACTGTCTTAGATCTCTGAGCAGCACCAAACTGACATAAAGAAATGTATTTCTCACTAAAATGTTTCAGTCATATTCCATTTATATACAACACTTCCTGTTCAAATTACTGCTGCCTGAAACCCAGGGTGGGAAAGATTCACTCCTGGCCCGCAAATGGCTTTTTTTTACAAACAAAGAGGCTCAAAGTTTATATTCGTTTTTCTCATTGTTGTAATGCTTGAAGAAAAAGCTTGGTGGAGAAGAAAGCTATCTGGAAACCCTGCATATCCCAGCATATACAAATAGTTATGGAAGGAAGTTGAAACATAGCACTATTTACAGAAACACCACTTTAGATCATTAGACCCTTTCGCAGATTAATTAATAGTGATTAAAGACCAGGTTTGCTACACAGAAGATTTGAGACAATCTTATCAACCATTCCATGGAATACACATACTTCCCATCAGCATTGTTAAGTTCTGCTGCGCATTAAAAAAGACTTTTTTTTTCCTGTAAATTCTTGTGTGCACCACACAACTGAAACAGAGGCTGAAAGGCTCAATGGCATTTCCAATGTCTAGACAGATTTTGCTCTCTCACCAGTTGTGGACACTGCCATATCTCTTTCTCAAAACGTTTACTCCTCAATATTTTTTAGGCCACACACACTCACCTGCTGACATGTCAGCAGCGTAACACAGGCTTGGCTGGCTCAGGTTTGTCTCACGCTGTAGCACGCAAGCACTGCAAGCCTGCACTGCTGGATTGTAATGGCATGGTACAGGTAAAGACACAGCTCAGCTACAGAGGAAATGGAACTACGTGAACCACCTACTAGCCTTTGAATACACTAGAGAAAAAATTTGCGGTTTGACACGTTGTAAGATGAAAATGATTGCTCACAACAGTAGACTTCAACAGTAGACCCCTTACTACAGTAAAGCTCTTAAACTGAGAGAAGCCATCACAGAGCTCTGCCAGGATGTTCACTGGTAGCATCCAGCATCTTCTCCTAGTGTCAATCTCTGTCTAAAGTTGTTCACCTAACAACTCAGTCATATTTAGCAGCAACGTGCCCTTGGGTGGCCCAGTAGTGAGTATGTTAATGTTAAATCCTCCATGTCACTGCTGGACTGACCGATCAGTGGTAAATCTTGTACTGAAACCAAGAGCAAGCTAGACTGTGCTAAAACATTCATGGACACATTGCTACCCACACAGACAGTAAGCAAACACATTCCAGCCACAGAACCAGCTCTCGGTTATTTGGGAGCCCTCAAATACATTCACATGAGAATGCCAGAAGCACACAGGCAGTTTTGATCTATGCTTATTTAAGGAAAAGGATGTACAGGAATAAGAGGAAATTAATAACTTTACTGTTAGCGAAGAAGTTGAACTGTATTAACAGTGGCAAAACACAAAAAGATTTACCCACATGCTTTGCTTTTCTTTGGCCATGACCCTGCTAGCAGTCACAGAATCACATCAGCATTTCCACTCACCATCCTTCCTCTGCCTGTGCTAATAAAGGCTAAAAAAGTGCCATAGTATTCTATATGCACTTTCTGACATTTTTTATTGAAATATTTTATGTTCAACTTCTTGCTTTTCTAGCCGAAAGCAACTTGACACACTTTCCGAGTGCAGAACAATCTGAGCATGTGTGCAATAGACGTTTAAATGCTATTATTTTTATTATAAATGCTGACATCTCAATCAATGGCTATGAATTTGGACATGTGGCACATCAGAAAAAAACTCAAAGCCAAATACTTTTTGCCTGCAATTATGTATTTTACTCAAGTATTATTCTGTTCAAAGACTCCACCATAACAGTAAGACTATTCATCTCATTGGAACCCTGTCAGACACTCATTTTACTGCTGGCAAGGCTTTTTCCACACAATTCTCACCAAGGTTTTATTCCATTCCTCAGTTCATCTGGAAGGTTTTTTTTCATGCTCATCTCTAGTTTCCTCTTGGAGTTACAGGACTGCTATGCTTCACAACAGAGCCCAGCTCTGCCTCTGAACTCCTGCCTCCTCCCTCGCAGGATTACACCCTCTTCTCACAGGATGGGAGCTCCTGAGCAGAGCATCCACAGCAAATCACCCAACGTGCTCTGGGGACATCCACAGAGAGCACTTTTAAGTTAGTCCCTAACTTGTCAGATAGAGAGCAGGGTTATGAACAGAAGCCACAGTAAGAACATCAATCTATCCCTACAAAGCTTTCCTCACACATCCCAGCTGTTGCTGTGCTCCATTCCAGTTGCTCAGCCAGTCACGAAAACAGTGAAGACAGTACTGCAATACATCTTCAGTGAAACATGGCATTTCTATACCCAGTTCCTGTGAATAACACTCTTCAGCTATCAGTTATCACCCCAAGATAAAAAAAAAAAGGCAGAGGTACCAAACAGGAACCACTAAAATTTTTTTTTTTGGTAAAGATCATCACACGAAGCAGAAGAAGAAATAGGTTGGTTTTTAAACAAATTCAAAATATTGACCATCTCTGTCATCACAGAGGCCCTATGATATGTAACTAAGTCATTTTTGTTCTGTCTACTGATGTAAACATTAGTGACTATCACGTCCAAAGTGAATTACCAGACACCATTAATCATATGGCACCCCCCAAAACCACTTGAGACTAATGCAAGTCTTCCTTCTAAATGCAAGTCTTCCTTCTAAGAACATTGCAACTTAAACTGCTGCCACCAGTAGACTGCCTTTCAAACGCTGATTAATCTGCCACAGACAAAGCATTTGTTTCAGAGAATTGATAACATTTGTTAAAAAAGAAAGAATAGGAACAAGAAAAGAAAGAAAAAGAACTTCGCTCCAGTTATTTCACAACTGAGGAGGAAATAATTTAGGTTCCAATGCCTTTAACCTCTTCTGAATAGCATTTGTAAGGGTAGCCAATTTCTTTTTTAAATTTTAAACACATTAAAAAAATGATAGCACTGACCATTCAGACTGACCAGGAAGACCATCTTTGTACTATTACTTTAGAAAGCATAGGTTAAAGTGGGCTTTTACATTTGTTGGTTGCAGTCTGAGGTTTTCTTTGTTATTTTAACTCAAAAAAAATGATGTTATGCAAAAGCATATGAAATAGAGAATAGATTGTTTTTTTAAAAAAAGACGCCCTTAAATTGCAATACAATCTGGAACACATTTCAAGCTCTTTCCCCCATTTTACTGTTCTTAGTATGTACATAAGCATAATTTCTAGTTGTACTGTTTCACCAATAAGGGGTGTCACTATTTTCAATAACTTCCAAGGAGAACAAGGCTAAAAGTCTCCAGGAATGGGAGATCAATATACACACTGTTCTGGTATTCTTATCATAGCATGGTTAGACAACTGGAGACCAGTAAATGATTCAGACAAAGCAAGCAAGGATCTCAATCACATCATTCAAGAAAAGTGAGACAAAATTTAAATTCCTATTTTGAATAACAAAAGTTTTTTATTATTTCATTTCCTCATGTATCCATATATCTTAACTTTCACAAAAAATGGATAGCAAAACTACAAGACCATGATGGAAACAGCTGGCTTTATATTTGCAGCATGAAAAAAAATATTCCTGGAAGTGTGCCTGGAGCCTGATCACAGCTCTCTCCATGAGACATGGATAAGGACCCAATAAGTCACTCAACTGCAGTTTCATACTTGTTCAATTCCAGCTTTGCACACTAGGGATTCAAGTCCAACCTGCAGTGCAGTGATGTCACATCACTGGGTCCCCAGTGGTCAAAGGTGGATGACAGCACGGCACTGCCTTTGGCAGCACGTGGGAAAGGAGCAGCGAGGGAGAGGATGGCCACCTGGTAATTGTGAGGGATTTCCATATGGTGACAGCACAAGAAATATTCACTGCCATCGCAGAGGTACTCCTGATCTAGACTTCTCAGACACTGATGACACTTGTGGCTGGAGCTGCAAGTGCAGCTCTGGGAGCCCGGCCCTGCTGCTCCATCTGCTCTGCCCTGGTCCCCAAAGCAGGAAGCAGTGCATGCCCAGCTGCACTAACACACCTCCAAGCAGCCAACCGAGGTGCACCAGGTGGGCCCCTCTGCCAGCACCTCTCCTCCACCAGTTCTAGACTGTGGCTTGGTCTGAGCACTGCACTTCAGAAGAGTGGAGCTGGGACAAGGGAAGCCCAGTTGGTCGTTCTGCTCCCATCCCATGCTGGGCAATTCATATGGAAGCATATCTGCTTTTCAGTCACTGAGGTGCTACTCCTGGGCCCTCAGCCACAGAGATTTTCCCACTGCTGCTGCTAGCTTGGGCAAGCAGTCCTGCTTCACTTAATTTCCAGCACCTCATCTGAAGGAACAGAGTATGGACAAACCTATGATTCTCCTTGAGAGGTTCAAGGATTAACACTGGGACACATTTCGGCAATGCTCTGAAAACTCTCAGATTCCTACAAAAGACGGCCTTTCATTTGCTCTATAGACTCAAAAAGGAAAATTCAGACATTGCTTTAAATGTCTAGAAAATATTTTTAGTAGAGAATAAAATACTGTCTACCCCAATCTTGAAATTGTTGCAACTTTAGTGATATTACAACTTGGACATTTTTGCTGCAGATTTGTTATTTTCTTTTTTTTTTTTTTCCTAATTTTTAAAATCCTTTTCACTAGTAAATTTGAACCCTAACTTCAGAAGAAAGAGAAACAGATTCCATACATTAAAAAATCCAATCGCATATTATGAACAACATCAGCAAATATATATTTACAGTTTGCAGACCATCACTCACTCCCGTTTTCCTTTAGACAACTGCACTGTTCAAGGTCTGCATGTTTTGGGTCCTCTTAAGCCTGAATGTTTCAGTCCTAGCATTGGGTAGTGTTCTTTCAGAAGGCCTGGGAGTTTGACCTCCAATGGATAGAAGTATTAATTCTTAACAATCAAGTGACTGAACAGATCTTAAGGAGACACAAGACTTGCCACAAACTAACACTCTAAGCATTCTATGCCATGTAATGCTGGCAGATACTGTGTCATAAACCAACCCATTTTTCATAAATTGCTCTCAAGGCATCAGCTAGCAATGGCTCTCTCATGCTTCCAATGATAAAAGAAGCTTTGTTACATTAAATCAAAACCTCCTACTATTTCTATTAGCGAAATGATCAGTATCTCCACCCCATGCTGTTATTACTACAGAAAATACACAAACAGTTTTAAAATTCCTGTATTATACAAGATCCTCAAGGTGCTACAGACATCAGATCCACCTTAGAGATCACATACATTAAAATGCAAGTGCAGAAAGATGACAGGACTAGCTCATAGTCACAGAAATCGACCGCAGAGCTGGGCAGACTGCCCAAGTCCCCCAATTAAATCACAGTACATGGAGAATACTGGAGCCCAAGTATGAAATATAATCAATATCCAAGAGTGAAGTCTCGAGGATTTTCCCTGTGCACACTGAAACACAGTCTAGACTCAACAAGAGTTGGTGCTTAAGAACTTTTCACTGCAATGTAACTACAGCCAGCTCCAGGCTGGACTGGTTTAGTAGATTCAGGGCTGACAGGTGCAATCAAGAGATTTACCAGCTCCCTCTTCAACAAATGTCTAGGCTGGAAAAGTACCTAAAGAGTAACCCCTTTGGGTTAGTGGCAAAGTGTTAAGAAATGAGGCAGAAAAATTTGACTTCCCCTCCTGCTTACACCACTGGGAGTCAGGAGTACCTCAGATGAAATCAGCGGAGCTCTGCCACTGAAATGCTGGCTGGATATTTCCATATCTGAAATAAAGATGTGCAATGTTTTCCATAATGTAAGAGTTTTCATTCTAAAATGACTCAGATGAAAACAATGACCTCACTGGCTGGCTGGATTTAACACAATGACATATTGGTCCGGTCTCAAAACTATTTCCTCCCTCTCCCAGTCTCTGCTCATACCACCACATCCCCTTGAGAGCAGTAGAAAGAGAAAAGGAGGAAAGGGAAAAAAAAATCAGACACCTCATCCAAATATTTTACCCCTTTCCCTTAATTTTGCCAGTCATACTTGAAGACACATGGGAGCCTAGAATAAGAAATCTATCCACTGTCTAGCTTCCTAGTTATGAAGTTTGTTGGTATTTTTATTGTAGCACCTGGACATAAATGTAAGGAGGGACAACAGAAACAGCACTTTGAGCAAAAAAGAAAATTGCCAACACCCAGACACCTCATCCTATTTGGCATTCCTACTAAGCCCAAGCTGTTTTGAGATCCAGATATCAGGCAAGAAGCTTTTCACTAAAGAAGTTGCAGGTTATGACAGATAAAGTAGGAAAATACAAATTAAAATACAGAAGACCAAGAAAAATACAGTGTCAACTCAAAAAAGATAAATTTCTTGCTTAAATTATTTGATGATTAGGAATTAGCAATACAAAACTACAAAACAAAAATTAAAATCTTCAAGGGGAAGAAAAAAATGATTAAAACTAACTTCACATACACAGCCATGGTTTTGAAAGGACTAGTTAGAGCTATAAAACAATAGGAGCACAATGAAAGGATCTTCTAGATCCTTTTGTTTTCTTGTCAGGAACTCTTTTTCCATAATGGAGGAACACAGCTAGTTAACAACCTATTTTTATTCTATTTCTTAAAGTAACTTACAGAAATTAATATTTGATAGATACATGAACACTTCATTGGCCAAATGTGTCTCACAGGATGCTAAAATAAGCTCAGTTTTGTGTTAACTAAAGATATATTCTACATATGCAATCCTGCTTAGGGAAAAAAATTACTTTATCTCATTACTTAAATAGTATACAACAGTACCAATTAAACAAGGAGCCTGCCCATGCTACCCTCCATTATTACTCTGATAACAAAGAATTACGAAAATTAATCAGATAGTGCTTTAATTTGATTTTATGGTTCACTAGCAGTGTAAACTCTGATTCAGTTCCACACAGCCTATAATTTTTTTTTATTATTCATTACATTAAGCTAAAAAAAAAAGTAAATTTATGTTTCTTCATAGTCATTTGGAAAAAACTGTTGGTTAAAAGTTAGTAGTAAAATCATGCTCCATGTAAATGGGTAAGTGGATTCCTGAAATTTTATTAGAAAGCACGGATCTCATTAAGCAAAGGACCTTCTCTTCACAGTGGATGAAACACCTCAGTAAATTTTTACCTAAATAGCACCAGGTGCTAATTATTCCTTCACATTAAAAAAAAAATAAACCAAAACAAACAAACAAAACCAACCAACCAAATAAAAAAACCACAAAAAACCACACCAAAGCCCAAAAATCTTTCTGTATTAGCATGAGCTTCTCCAGCACAAATTAAAACCATGTACAACTTGGAAAACAACCCACTGACACTGTTTATGTCATCCAAGTTTGCTCACCTTAGTCTGGCTTGGTATTATTCTGAAATATATGATGTATATGAAGTTTGCGTTTTCTGAGATACGTCCAATTACACAGTTGTGCAACACAATATAATCTTCTTTTCTACTCCAATTTAATATGAACTTCCCCTGGAAAGTGTGGCAGAGCAGGCACATGGGCAGCTCTGGCTGCTGGGCAGTGACCTGCCACGATTCTCTAGCTTCACTGAGCCAAGGCAAAACACGTAGGAAAGCGATGCCACCATGAAAGCAAAGTCACACCTATACACACTTTAACAATCTTGTACTTTTACTCTCCTTCTCCCTCAAATTACACCAACAAAGCCATGAAATCTTACAGAGTAGCTCCGACAGACTCGACAATGTAACAGTTTGTCTTGGTCACTGCTTCACGCACTTTAGGATAAACCTCTACTCTGCATACAAGAAATTCATACTTTACATTCTCCTTTTGAAGTATGCTGTATGTATGAAGTATGTTGTAAGTACGAAATATTCAGCATGTAACCACTCCTGTTTGGTGTCTCTAAGTTTCTGCAAAGGTTTTAAAATCAATGACTCTTGTAGAGTAGCTGCCCTTATTTAGTGACTGTGCCTTTATCATGAAAACTGCAGGGGAAAAAAACCCCTAATTTTACAGAACCCACATTTGAATTTCAAACTCCAGGGGAGTAATTATGTTTAGAAGAAGCTGTTCCTTGCCAGCAAAGATATAGGACAACTAAGATATTTGTACAGCTTGTTAAGCTATACCAGAACCTTCCAATTTCCTGGCTTTGTGTCTTGAAAATTTCCAATTCTACTACTACAACAGCACTGTCTTCCTTGCATAAAATACATTTCCTTCAAGAAACTTCCTCCTCCTCAGTATTAGCATTCCTAAGTAAAAAGATGCTCCATCAGGAGAAGAAAGATCACCTCTACCATGGCTTTATGCTATGAATTTGGGTATATGCTCTAACATCAGAAAACAAAAAAAATACAACCACCCTCAGTGGAGTGTTTTGAAAGTAAGCTTTTAAACAAACAAATATTTAATTGGAAAATAGCATTTTTATGTTAGTATAAAATAACACCTGCCCCATCTCATGATTGTTTTACTAACTTTAAAAAGTCTTTAAAATTTGCATTTATTCTTTTGCTATTTGGTTTGCCACTGTTTGTATCCTCATGCTAAGCTTTTTCATGCTTTTAAAAAACATCTTAACAGAGTGCATAAAAAAGAAAAAACAACATTAAGTACAGTATTAAATATTTCAGGTAAGTATAATCAGGTATCTATCCACATGCCTGAGCCATCTAAACAATTCTAGGTCCTGACTGAAGCTGCTGACCAAAACTTAAGTTCTACAGCACATATAAAGATCTGAAATGGCCTGTGGCAACATTTCCATCAGTATTAGTTCCAATTAGATTCAGCACTTTGTCCCCAAATCTGGCAAATGAGTTGATGTCAGCAGGACTGCTGGTGCTCTCCAGAGTCCTGATGTAGCAATTTAAATGGGGCAGGCTGACACCTGCTCTTGCAGGCAGCTGTTTGGAGAGTACTGCAACTCTACATGCGGTTTGCTGCCTGCAGTGAATTACAGCATTGAAACCCACAAACGGAAAACTCTGTTGTTGATTTTAACTTACTTATTTCCTAATATGATTTGAGATTGCATTTACCAGGATAACACTATTCCCCGTCTCCTATATCCTTTAGATTCCTTAGTAGCTCAAGAATTCCAGAAAATGGCTAATAATCATGCATCAAGAACTGCATCTCATAACTGCAAGGCTCAGAGAAGTACAACTTTTCCAGTTTTTAAAACTGGGGCATAGGTATATAAATTGATGAGCATGTTGAATTCTTACCAAAGTCAACAGCAGGTGAAGGTACACTGCTTCCATAGAGGGAGTTCTGCATTTTGGAAAACTCTGTCCTTTAAACTCAGCTTTAGAGATCTTAGTCTGTTACAGCAATGGCTGACTTGCATCAGACAATAGCCATTACTTCCCCACATTTTATTTCTCCAAGAAGAGTAATTTACTAGCTCAGCCACTACATATTCACATGGGATTTTATCTTCATTCAATGGTTACATTCTTAAACCATATTCTGGATGCAGTTAGCTCAAAGTTTTCTTTACTGTCATACAGCCTCTTCCAGAGCCCCTAAAAGGCTCTGGGTTATTTCAGCATGACTGCAATTCAACTCAGATCAATGGAGCCTTACACAAACACATAGTTTTTCCTATAAAACCTTGCTCCTTTCCTTTGTTTTCATTCCCAGAGTATTTTATATCACTGCTTGAGCACATAAAACTTCTTCACAGAGTCATCATGTCTCTGTGCCTTGAATTGTCACATATGAAGTACATCCACAGTGACTCCCACAGAGCTCTTTTGCCAAAGCCTGGAGATGCGCCTTGTGTCTCTCTATTTTTCTCCCTTCCTTTCACCCTTTACTGAAATCTTCACAACAGCATCACAATATAGTAACAATTTATATAACTTTTTTTCCATTTCACAAATCACAGCTACAGGTGCCTGCTCTGATTCCATAACTTAAGGAATTGCTGCTAAAAGTCAGTGAGATGTCTGACAAGCCTCCCAGTAATATGGTGCGCTATCTGACGTCTGTAGGGGACACACAGTGCCATGCAGCACTCAGTCTTGGTCACTTTGTGCTACCCCAGTATTTCCACAGATGGTTGATTTCTGAGCACAGAACACTCCAAACACAAGGGCCAGCGATAAACCCAACAGCTGAAGATAGGCAGTCCCACAGGAAACATTCTCTTAAGCATAAAACACTGACGAAAGGACAAATTGACCATGAGAGCCAGCCCAAGGTGCAGAGGCTCTGCTGGATGCCTGGCCCCAGGTCAGGCACAGCCACCTCCTGCCTCAGAGCCCTTCCCAGCAGCACAGACCGGGCAGCCTTTCCACCCACAGCGTGCAAGGCAACGGGACTTTGAGAGCCCCACATTGCCAGCTTCTCTGCTGGGAAGAACACTGCAGAAATAAAATACCACTTGGCACACCAACTTCATTTTATTGCGTTGATTTACGCTTTCCCTTTAATTAAAAGGTACCAGGAAAACATTTGGTTTTGATTCAGACACACAAAACCACCGAGGCCCATTTTGGGCGACTCCTCAGCCCAGGCCCAGCAGCCCCGTCCGCGTCTCCACAATGAATGACTTCCGCCAGCGCGCAGCCCCAAAGCCTCCCCAGATCCTTCCCCCTAATCCCCGACATCTGTTCTGTGTCCTGGCTGGGCAGCGGGACCCGCCAGGGCCGGCTGTCAGCGTGGCCACAGATGAGTAAACACGCCAGCGCCCGAGCCAGCCCGCGTGTGATTGCAGCTGAGAGCTACGGACATGCAGCACGGCTCTCGTTTAAAGCGTTCAGAGCACTGAGGAAACACCTGCTAAGAAACTATCCAAAATAAATTTACCGTGAGTCTTTTAAGGCAGAGAAAACCCGTGATCGACAGCAGCAATGTAAGATCCGACAGCAGCGGAATTCGAAGCCCCACTGCAAACCCTGACCAATTAAATACATAAACAGCACCATTTTTCACTTCAGGGTAACAGTTACTGTATCATTTCTCATCTTCCACTTAAAATAGATGCTTTTCTCACTGGAAGACTGAAGTTTGACCTATGCTGACCTAGTTTATTTTTTTCTCTATGCAAAAATCCTACAATGCCATGCTGTGTGTAGTTTTCAAAGAAACACTCCCACACAGCTACTCTTGAAAATCGTGTCAGCCACATATGACCAGAAACAGTTTTGAAATAGCTTCTGCCTAACTGCTAAAAAAGGTCGATTTATATTCTGCTTAAAGCCTGCAAGGTACAGTAAATGAAGATGAGTAATTTTAGAATTTATGTTAAAATAGTACAAGCATTGAGATTTTCCAAAGCTGCGACACTGGAAACAAATCCCAAAGTCTTTAAGCCTTGGACTAACAGACAGCTAGCATTTTTAAGAAGCTTGCCAGAAATCTTTTAATTTAAGCCATTGTTTCCCTCCTTTAGGGACTCTGGAGGTTTACCTTGATCCACAGTGGGTACCTCCCCCTCCTCCCTCTGTACACATCTGACTAGCAATCACACTGCAAGCTGCTTACTAATGATTATGGTATTTTTGAAGGACACTTAAGTGACTTTGGAGCATGGGTCACACTAATGCTCAAGTAGAGTCAGATCAAATATTTTAAATACTTTGCATTTCCCTGTTTCTTTCTACTCAGGGCTCTCCAGCAAGAACTATGCTGCTTATTAATTTGAGCTCTACACTATATCTGTGTGGTAGAAAACTTTATTTCTCAGACTGTAGTGTGCTGACTTTCACTGGGGTAGAGTTAATTATGTTCACAGTGGCTGGAATAAGGCTATGTTTTGGATTTGTGCTGAGCAGAGTGCTGATAATACAGAGGAGTTTTTGTTATTGCTGAGCAGGACTCACACAGAGTCAAGGCCTTTTCTGACTTCCATACTGCCATGCTGGATGAGGCCGCTGGGGATGCAAGGGAGTTTGGGAGGGGACATAGTCAGGTCACTCCAACTGACTGAAGGGATATTCCAGACCATATGACATCATGCTCAGTATATAAAGTGGGGAAGAAGGAGGAAGAGAGGGACTTCTGAAGTGATGGTGTTCATCTTCCTGAGTAACCAATACACCTGAGGACTCTGCTCTCCTGGAGATGGATGAACACCTGCCTGCCCACGGGAAGCAGTGAATTAATTCCTGGTTTTGCTTCTTGTGTGTGCAGCTTTTGCTTTCTCTATTAACCTGTCTTTATCTCAACCCATGAATTTTCCATCTTTTACTCTTCTAATTCTCTCCCTGATATAACTGGTAGGAGAGGGAGCAAGTGGTTCTGTGTGGCTTGCAATTTTTTTGCAATAAAATAAAATTCAATGTGCTTCAGTAGAAAAGCCATAGACGTGGGGGAAAATTGTATTAGTAACAATCAGCTGAAGGCCTAAGAATGCAATCCTGTTGTTCAGGAGTTCAGAAAAGCATATTCAGTGTTAGGACTTATTAGAAATGGGATTGAAGAAACATAAATATTTTGCTGCTATAAAAAAATCCAACAAAACCAACCGTGCTTCATCTACGTTGAGAGGAAAAGCAACAAAAATAATCACAGTATGGCATGACTTCACTGTGAGTAATGACTAGTACAATGACTTTCATTAAGAGAGAGAGAGAGAGAGAGATAGAAAGACTACATAAAGGCCTGTAAAGGCAAGAATGGCAGAAAGCAGGTGAAAAGAATAATTGTTCCTTTCTTTTTTCAGTGCAAGAACTTGGAATACCAGAGCAGAAAGCCAGTGGTAGGTTCAAAACCATATAGAGGCAATATACTTTCACATATATAGCATATGATTCAGGGAGGTTGCTGTGGACCAGAGAGTGATCACACTATATAAAACCAAAGGTATTATTCCTGAATGTTGAAATTCCTGACCTGCTTAGAGGTAGGAGATTACACCACAGAAGCACCATTACATCTCTTTCTATTCTTATACTCTTCCTAATCATCTGCCACTGGGCACTGTCACAGAAAGGCAGTAAGAAACCTGTACTGGCACCAAATATGCATTATTTAGACTGCATCACCTGGAGGCTGCAGATAAAGGAGACACTGAGAGCTCCAGAAACTCAGGACCTCTGCACACAGGAGCTGGAATTTGACTAATTCCTCTCGCAGCAAGGCAAATCAGCCACTCAGCTCAGAGATACTTAAATCCACTGCAGAAGCTCTTCAAAGCTTTTAGTTTATCTTAACAGGTAAGTAAACTAAACTGTTAATAAAGCCATGCATATTTCAGTCAAAAAGGGAAAGGAAGAAAGATAATTCAATGAAGATGTGTTATGCAGAGCTCCTTAAAGAATATTTTTAACAGAGGAAAAACAATACCACGGTGCCAGGCTCTAGGGTTCAGCTCCTTCAAAAGTGACAAGCTTTCAGCACACAAACCCACACGCTGCGGCCAGCTTGTGTCTTCCTACTTAACTTCCCTGCAAAGTGGGGCTTTGCAATCCCTTCCAGGGTTTTCTTTTTCAAGGCACAGACAGGGAACACAGCTGCACAGATACAGTCTCAGGTATATACTCCAAGGAGTATCACTGTATCTCCTCCTCCCTACAAACACTTCCCAGGATGTCTTCAGGCAGCCTGAGAGGAAAAGGGGTGACATGAAGCACATTCTAAATCCCCAAATCATAACCTTAAGTTCCTTCCTCTCCTTCTTCAGAGACTGACACACATGCACAGTGGAAGAGAAGGATGCTGAGAATTTACACTGTGCAGGAAAACACTCACAAAACAAATCCCATAACCATACATAATTGAGTAATCCAGACTTTGGCTTACTCAGGTTTATGAGAACCAAACCAACATTTTAAATTCTTATTTTTGCTTTCCTTTAAGTTTAATTTAGCTTGCCTTAGGCTCACAAGGCTATTGAATTTCAGACATTTTTAAGGTAACTGACCTGCAGAGTTTTCCTGTGTGCTCTGCCCTTAAAGTACGTCCTAAGTTCATTCATTCTTTTATCACAAGCCTGACAGCAACATCAAAATCATATCAGAGGAAAAGAATTTATGTGGTGTTTTTCGGTTTTTTTTCAATATTGGCTGATAAACATTAGCCACACTGAGTAGTTTCAACCTCGCTGGCAGCCTCAAGTGGTTCTCCTGCAAGATTCAAGATCAGATGAGAGAGATTTACTTAAAGGTTGTGCTCTCCTGTTTCTCTCCCAGCTCTCAAACTGGGGCTTTCTGAAAGGGTTCCTGGCTCCCACAATAAACCCATTTGCTACAGAAGCATTATCAAAAACCTCATTACAGTTGTCATAAGCCAGAGCTATTCTGCAACTGACGGGAAAAATACAGGTTTGTAACACTAACAAATGCATCTAACATCTTCTCCAGTCTCAAAACAGGCCATGAATTTGCCAGGAAAAAAAAAATCCACAATATTTACGTTAAGCCTCCTCTCTCCCCCTCCCAAAATCCCTTCAGTCAGCAGGGAAGAATTGTTGAATAAGAAAAAGATTGCAAAACTCAGTACAGCAAAAAGGTAGCACCATGCTAATGAAGTAATTCTGCTCTTGCACAGGCAAAAAGGATTATAAGCCTGTGCAGCAGAGGAAAAAACAAAACAAACAAAACCCAAACAAACCAGAAAAAGAAGAAAAAAGAAAAAATATATAAATATAGCTCCGAAGCCAAATATTTCAAAAAGGGATGAATCTGAAAGCTATTTTTTGTGTGCTGTTATAACATCCTAGATCATTAATGAAACAATCCAAGAGGAAGAAATGAAGGCAGTGCAGTGTGGAAAGGAGGATATAGCTAGAGGAAAATTCAGAGTGCCAATTCCCTGTTAATGGTTCAGATTAATTCAGATGGGGTATGGTCATAAAGCTCTAGGGATTCACACATCCCTGCCTCAATTCAAGGCACTAATAACCAATCAGTATTTTAGATAAGACTCTATAAATATTTAAAATTTTTAATCTTTTGAGGGCCAAAAATAACATTTCCCATCGTGTCCTTGTCTTTCCCACAGCAACAACGATGAGATTTCTCAGCTGGCATTGCTGGCACCAGCATGACGTCAGGTGGTTTCAGCAGTGGCACTCAATTAACTTAGAAAGTTACATCTAATTGATCCATTTCCTGCACCGATAAACAACTGTAAACAAACACTTCTCTTCAAAGGAGCAGCTTGGTTCACAAATCAAAAAAGGAAAGGGGCCATCTGAACAACACCAGTCATGGCTGTGTCAAGGGTTTTATTATAAACACTATTTTTAGGGCTTTAAATGAATGATGTGACATTAAATATCATGAGCCAAATTCTTCCCCAAGTTAATGTGACAGTGCTTCCTTACAAAACAATCTTTGCCTTTTCTTTTCTTAAACTCTTCTGTGTTACTGACAGCACTGTCTGTGTATAATTACACAGCTTTGATTTTCCTAACCCATATTCAGCCTTTCCAATACACGCTCATTTTTGGTACAGGAAGCTCACTACCTCCCATTCACTTACACTTTCATCAGGCCCAGTGTCCAATTTCTGTGTCTCAGTGGAACAACAGCCACAGCAGTAAAAAAAAAGCCAGATCCCTTCTGCTTCTGTTTGCAGTTCCCCTTACTGACAGACGCCCACCCCCACCATTTTGATAAGCACTCATTTTGTGCTCCTAACAAACCACCTTTCAAAACGTAGTCAGGAACTATTTCAGCATAAACTTGATACTGATTTGAGAGAGGCCACAACACACACAGTTACTTACGGTCAACTCCTCCACAACCTTTACTAAAGAGTCTGCTACTATAGCTGTACTTCACCTTGCCAATTCCCCCATTTGTAATTTTGTTTCCTTATCTACTGGAAGAAAATGACACAGAAGTGTTAGAGTTTGGAGGGGCCATCAGTGGAGAGACCTGGTCCAACCTCCCTGTTTTCCTAGAGCCCACTGCACAATGATCATGGAGATATCAGGTTGCCTCTAAATTATTTCAGATCCAATGTAAAAGCATGCTAGAGAAACACCTAATTATTTTTGCCACTGCTATATTCTCCTCTGGCAGTGAGTCAGAGATTCTTGAATTTGGGGGATTAAAATTGCTGCTGTCATTTCATTAGCCCAAGCATTTATTGATTAGGAAATAGAAGTCTGTGCATTTTAAATTTTGGTATGGTCACATATCGAGGAGTTCAAGCTCACTTTTATTACAGTACACACTTCACATATCACTTGAGCAAAGAGTCAAAGATTTCTGCATACTGTCAGCTGCTATGTCTGCTTTGACAGATTCAGGGTGTTACCACATCCAATTGCCCTGACTAACATGATTACAAGCTAAGACAGCTATTAGCATGCCAGTAACATTTCTGAAAATGACTGTGGCACCATATACTGATGATGTCTTTTCAGGTGTTAGGTGCCTTCTGCTAACTTCCCAGTCCAGATACCTGTGGTTTACCTGAAACACTTTAAAGACATGAAATCAAACCCAAATGAAAACTGGCAAACTAAAATAACCTAACCCTGTGTGCCACTTGGCAGTCAAATTCCATGGCACGCTCATAGGAACAAGGTGTTGACAAGACCGATAAAGACCATGTCAAAAATGTTTCACCAAGCAGCAAAGGAGCTGCATTTTATTTACTAGCCCAACAGCTTAAACATGATATTCCAGGACTGGCAAAAACTGCAAGTTCAGATTTATGAGTATTGAATGTCTAAAAGGAACAAAACAAAACAGCTGCTTACAAGACAAGTGATTCTCTGCACAGTGGATTCAAACCGCCAGACTAAAGATACACCTATAAACAGTGTTTCTGCCTGTGGCAGGGTGCGCTTGGGGGGGAGGTATTTGGGGTTTGGAACAAAACGACTTTCAAGGTCCCTTCCAATCCAAACCATTCTACAAGTCTTTGCCAGATAAATATGTACATGTACACAGAATCAATTATGAAACAGAATGAAAATTAAAAAAAAAAAAGGAAACATTACAATAATTAGGAAAGGTCAGTCAACTCCAGGAAAATAATATAGTAACATGACTCAGTGACATTTGACAGTGTTAGTCAAGTGCAAACTCAACTAAAGAGAACTCCCTGTCAGGTCAAAGAAGGTAGGTTAGTCTCATGTCATTACTACTATAATAGTAATGCTCCTTAGAAATTAAACAGGAAGCTGTGTTGTAAGGGAGCTCAAGTACTGAAAGGAACAAACTGAAGACAAGTGAACCTGGAGCTCTCCAAGGCTAAACCAAACATGAAATACCCAGAAGACAGCTGCTTTAACCTCCTTCAGAGAGATCACTACTTTTAATCCCTGGCCAAGATTCTGCTGTTCAAAACATATCAGTCTTGAGTTCAGTCCCAACTGCTGGAATCCAGATTTTCTTAACTTCTCCTCAACCAGAACAGACTCCTGCGCTTGCTTAGATGTCAGCTTGACCCTGACAGACTTTCAGATTAGGTCTGTCCACAACACAAGTATTAGTGTTAGAGCCTTTCCAAGCAAGAAGACCCAAATTAGCACATTCCAGGAGTAGAAGCTGATCAAGTAAATGATCATGTGTCTGGTGAGTTGCTGTACCTGGAGGTAGGAGAGGTCCTAAGAAACCACTGCCTAGGAAAGCCAGGCTCCCTAGGGTATTTCCTGCAGCATTCATAGCTCAGCAATCCAGAAGAAAGTTCCCTCTCTGACAGGCCTTTCTCCAGAGTGCCTCCCTTCACTGATGTCATACACAGCATTATTCCCTTAAGACCACCTTAACTCCTAGAGCATTCAGAGATCAACTTCACATATGTATGGGAAATAAAAGATTAAAAAAAATAAAGCAGAAATATGTAAGTTATAAATATGGAATATATAAGTTATAAATGGAAAAAACAAATACCAAAGCCCTATTTTCAGCTAAGAGCATTATCCCTTTCTGACTCAAGACACCACAAGAACTCATGGACCTAATTCATCAAATCCACAAGGAATCCAGACCAAGAGATAAGGCAGTCCAGCAGTATTACTGTCAACATCAGCACATTTAAGAGAAATACGGTGAAGATCTGAACCACTGTGGATTTTCCTGTCTTTAGAAATCTTACTGAGCCTGGCAGTCTCAAACCACCAAAGAGCTCACAGAACAGTAAGTACTACCCTCAGTTCTTAGGAAGAAGTAATGGAAATATCCATGCTTGGCTCATCTTTTAAATACATTGAGTCAAAGGAGGCATGTGTGTGTATGTGTGTGCATAT
>VXBU01000232.1:0-226590 GCA_013400315.1 Bombycilla garrulus | reverse complement strand
TGTGCATATATATATATATATATATATATAATGAAAATTAGGTCTGTAAATTCAGATTGAATGGAAAGAGAGAGACCTCTACAAATAAAAACACAAGTGAGAATCAGCACATGCACCTGAATGCTGGTGCAAGGGCGCCATTAAGCTTGAGAGTGTGTCTGGGCCATGTTCCAAGTCCACACAGGGGCAAGATACAAATGTGCAGGTGAAATTTCCTACATTGTGATTTTCAGGGAGAAAAAAAAAAGCTGGTGCATGGGCTGGAATGGAAGTGTAGCTTATTTCAACATGTTTCAGACATGGACATGGACAGATAGGGTTCCCTGCAGACCATTCCCAATAATCTGCTTTGACATAGCCAGTGAAACCAAACAGTGGAAGTTCACACTACTGCATTCTGTTCAAACTGCAGTACCTCTCACTGTTATAACTCATGGATCCTCGCTTTGGATTTTACATAACAGAAACAGTAAGACTGAAAGGTTTCCTAACGTAGGGTAAAATTTAATTTGAATACTGTTAAGGCAGAAAATTAATTCTATTTTGACTGTAATGATAAAGACTGAAATGTAAAAACACTGCCTAGAATATGACAGTAGAAATACAATATGGAAAAATAACCCAAAGGGAAAAAAAAAAAAAAAAGAAACAATAAAAGAAATTAACACAAGACTATCAAATAGCTGGAAGAGCTGCATAAAAGAACTGGTCTGGAAGACTATGTATGAATTACTTGCCTTTCTCAGAGGGCAACTAAATGCTTCTGAAAGAAATGAAAAAGTGGTCAGATGTGGAAACAGATGTGTTATAAAGAGAACTAAAACTAATAAACTCCTCATCTACAGCTTAACAGAACAGAAAGCAGTGAATTGATGGTATTAAAATTGCAAAACCAGAAGTTTAGTATAAAAGCCAGAGAAAATGCTGAATATAACTGGACAGCAGGGCTGGGAGAGTTCCAGACAAGCCCGGATGCTCCCTGGTACAAAGATCCTGTGGAGAGATATCAGTGAGGCTAAGAGCCCACAGAGCTTGAAAGGCCAGCAGAGGAAGAGGGGTCAAAGAAGCAATTAAACTAATGCAAACACAAAAAGCCCCAAGACCACACAGGTTCTCAGTACAGCTTAATAGCAGAAAACTCGACATTCAAGGTACACAATCTCTACTCACTCTATCTGACTTATCTACAAAGCACAGTTCCCAAAACCAAAAGTGAGACCAGTCCAGCACAGAAATAAACAGACTATTACAAGTATTGCACAGGCCCATCTTCTCTCTGAGGAGGGAGAAAAATACTCCCCCAAAAGAACAAAAAAAACATCCTCAGTCTGTATGGTTTTAGTAGAGAGGCTTCCTATGGAATAAACCCTTGAGGATGAGGCACAGTCAGGCAGGAGCTACAAAAGCACAGACGTGAACTGGCAGCATGGCACAGGCAGTATGGAACTGAATATACTAACACATCTTAGTCTGCTTCCACACTAGTGCTGGTTTCTAACCCTGTGTTTAGCTGCTGAACCCGCAGTTGCTCTACCCAATCTTACACACACACGGTGAGTGAGGATAATGCACAAACCACAGTAATGACAGCATGTGGTTGCTGTCTGTCAAAGGAAAGTATGGGCCATTCACTTAAGATCTGGACTCAGTGGTCTTTGTGGACCCCTTCCACCTCAGAACAGTTTTTGATTCTGTGATTTGGCTTTGAGTGATCTCCTCTGAAAATCTCTGTTCTTGAGGATGGGGCCTTAGAAGTGGCATGAAGATTTGTGTAACCTTACTTGACACTCAGCACCTCCATCCCCCAAATTCAGCAGTGAACTCCGCAACAGCTGAACTACAGAAGAGGAAGACACACGTCCCTGTTTCCCTCTCTTGTTATTCACCTTAAATGAATTCCCGTTCCAAAAAGCTCCAAAAGAACAACCCAGCCCCTCAAACCTTTGATCTCAATGTAACAGAATGTACAATTAACAGAACACAAACTTGTTCTCTCATCACATAATCTGATACTCATGTTAAGCACTTTCTCTGACTTCTATTATGAAATACGTGGATGAATTTCGGTAACGCAAAGTTTTACGGTTTCCAGTTTTACTATAATTTTTAGTACAATGCTGAAAGAATCTGTAATTAAACAGCTCCAAGACAAACTAGAGTTTGTGTGGTCTGAACTAATCAAGTATGTATTGCTCCTAACCTCAGTCAGCTATATGAAATTAGCTTTCCTCTTATTATTTTGAGAAGATTTGCAAGATAGAAAAAGCCTACATTTTTCTTGGCTATGTACTACAGTAGCGTTTAAAGGAAAAGGATTGCTAAAAATTGCTTTTCTGATTTGGTATATATTAACACAGTTATCAAAAAGCATTCTACATATCACTCCAAATAGAATAATCAGATTCTGCCCTAGCAGCAAATAAACTCCTAAAACCAATTATGGCACCTGATAGCCTCTTTTGGAACAGGATAACAATGCATTCCAAAAGATAATCAAAATTGTACCAGTCAGTCACCAACTGGGAATCTTGCTAATCACTGAGTTTTGAAGTAGGATCAACAATAGGATATGACACACATACGTATTTCATTGCTTATTCTGTACCAAATATCTGAGTTGATGCAAAAAGGCAATTACCAGGGAATAAACATATTTTTCAGGTGGGATTTGTTATAAGCAAGAAATGGCTTGGGTTTACTAAAGCCAGAAGAGCCCACTCTTGTCATCATATGACTTGGGAATATAATGCACCCAGGAGAGTGTAGAACTCTAAGCCAACACTTGTTAAGTGATAAAACATTAAAAAATAATACCAAATATGTTATAATATTAAAATTCCAAACTGACTTGTCTGTAACTGGAAATTCATGGCAGACTAATGAGAATTTCCTACTGGAAGCTATCTTGCTGGTCACTGAACTCACTTGGGCAGCAGAGTGTCATTTCAAGTACACATTAACAAAATTCTGGCTTAGCGCTCTGCTATGACTCCTGTGGCTCCTGGTGCACCACTTCAAATGCACGCAACATCTGTTAGTTTGTCTTTTTTTCCAAAAGAAAATTAGTTTGTCACCTCATGAAAATGTTAATCTGCTCCTTACAAAGCAATTTTTTTTACTCTTGCTCTGCTACTGCAACTATTATTGGAAAGCTCTACTGGAATTTCCTCACCCTAGAAAGCAGCTCTTCAGAAGTACTCTTCAGCTGAGGTTACACAGGGCTTGTTTAGATCCCTTTGCATCAACTCTGTCCTTGAGCATTAATAACGTTTGCTTCTTTGGTGCCCCTTCTCCACATATCTATATATGTTTTAAGTAGAAGTAGTAATAGTAAAACTGTATTTTAAGTAGTGTTTCCCTCTGTGTTTGCACCCTTGCAAAGTACAAGGCAAATTTTTAGTCTCCCCTGCCTTCTCTAAGATGAGACACTCAAAACTATGAACAAAACCAGGAATAGAATTATTTACTGAAAAAGTTGACACTTTCCTCTGGAAAAAATTTTTGCTCTGATTTTTCAAACTTAGAGTTAACTGGATGATGACAGCATTGGATGTGACATTTTCATTCAATGGCAGGATGCTTATTGGACAGTTTGTTTTATCATAAAAAGAGTAAATCAGTAGCAAAAGTGATCCCATTCTTTGGTGGAAATTTACAGCAAGAAGTAGCTTTACTCCCAATAACTCCCTATCATTTTGACAGAAAATCACCAAGACTGACCAAGAACACCACTTCCTCAGAAAAGCTGAGGAAGCAAATGTAATGTTCAAAGATGGGCACATCACAGATATTTGCACTGGGTTAAGATCTTACAGAGACGAAGCAGAGAGGAGACATTAAGGGGCTCAGTAAACATCAACCTGTCAGTCTGGCAGAAATCAGAGTCCTTCCTTTCTGTGGATGCCAAGCCCACAAAGCCACTAGCTGCACTCTCACCTTAACTGAGAAATAAAATCTTCAACTTTAGTGACAGACGTTAACTAAAAGGCAGCATGAAAATCCAGGCCACTGAGCTACATCAATGTACTCAGTCGAGCTCTTTTGACTACTAATGGGAGTATTCTCTATTGCCAAAAATCCTGGAAATTTCCATCTTGGCAGCCATATAGCTGTTAACTGTATCACAAAGTAAAATGGAGATGAGGCTCGAGTAACGGGCTTGGATGTGAATTTGTCATCATAAGAGGGTCTGAGAACAGAGGCAGGATCCTTCGTTCTTTCCAGGGTGGCTGAAAACAGAATGAGCTCATCTCCAGCCAGCAATGTCCCAGCCTTGTGTTTCCCATGGCTAATTATCCTTGGCAGGAGGAAAGAAAGGACATGGGATGTTCCAAGGCAAGGAGAGAACAGATTTAAAAGTGAAAATCCATGCCACAGAGCCCAAAGAATGTACTGCAACAAGATTGCTTTGAAGCCAACAACCTACCCAACTGGGAAGAACCCTCCTGCCCCCAATGGCTCTCCGGGTATGAGACCACAGAGCACGAGTGAACCCTCAGATTTCCTACGGGAATGCACTGTGCAGTCACATGGACCCTTCAAAGGGGACAGGTCCTCCCATTCATAACTCTGTGATGACTTTCTACAACCACCCAGTTGCTTTCATGGCAGTGCAGTATTAGGAAAATATCTGATGTATTTTTAGCTTTCCTCTATTGTAGCTTAGCAGCTGGATTCAAAGAGAGCCAACACCCTGCCATCGACCTGACCTGCGTATGGATCAGTAACACATGCTCTACCAACCAGCCATGAGTCCTCTAAAACATAACAAAAAGGACCAAAGCAGGGATTACCAAGGCAGTTTTTAGGGTATAAATCCTCATGGATTAGGCAATAAGATGAACCCCACTGTCATCCAGATTACTATGGTTAATTAGCCATTTTTCATGTTTCAGTCAAATCTCGATGGTTCAATTCCTGGCTGTTTTTTTTTTTTTAATACTACTACTACATGTAACCTGAGAAAAGACAGAGGACTAAATGGATTAGTGACCTGATACAGCAACAATTTGTATGGCTTGGCTTGCCATAAATCCTGTTTAAACACTATCCTATTGCTTAAAGCTGGACAGTCAGTGATCCTCAGCCTGCTTGGCCTGTTATGGAAGTGACCAGAGCAAACCACTTCTGAGTGAACCAAATCCCTGCTGTTGAAGAGATATGCCTTCACTGAGCAAGGTTGAGAGGGGCAGTGCAGAACATGGCTGTGCTTTAGGTAGAAATTTAATCTGTGCCACGGATATTACCAACTGGAAATATTTGACTTAAAGAGTTATGTGTTTCCATATATTAACATACTTCCCACACTTGCTCACATCTGCCCAAATAAGCTATGAAATAAATATTTTCCACATTGTAAATATAGCAGATATTTATAAGGCTCAGTGACATACCACTTAATCCGGAAGCCAGCTTTTGCTCCTAAGCCTTTCATGGTACAGATCAGCAGGAAAGTAAACAAGCTGAAGAAAATTTTTCAGTTTACTTATATTTTAGTTTGCACTTCTCCTGTACATATAATTTGTTTTATTTACAAAAAAAAAATTACTTGTGTCAATGGCTTAACAGAGTATCACCCAGTGCAATTTTCTTTTAACAGAATACTTTGTGACAAGAAGAGCAACCTCCTTAGTCTCATCTGTCTTCTGAGTATCAATCCAGATTCTAATGCACATAATTAGTGAGATGGAATAGAAGTATAAAAGGTTCCTTGCAAAGCAATTTAGCCTCTTTGTTTAATTACATAATTTTAATGATCTCAATTTATCCCATTAAATAATACCTTTCTGCCAAGTCATTGCTATGTGTAACCTCTTCTACTTTTGATATGAGTATCTCAAATACATTTTGCTTAGTGATTTTTTTAATGAAGACATTCTTTCTCCAAAGCATTCAGTTGAATTTTAGTCCATCAATAAGTGGGTTTTCTGTACTGAATTTTACCACTTTTAACCCAAGAAAAGCTAGGTTTAACTGGATATATCCAGAACACTAAAGATGCAGTGAATGAAACAGAGACACCCCTTCTTTAAAAGGCTTAGTCTGGCAATGTAATAAAACAGGTGTTAAAAAAGCTGATTTAAAAAGCTAGAACCAGTATGATTAAGGAAACATGTTCATTCCTACTTTGAGCTCTTCTGTTTTGCCAAGACTTCAGAAGCTAACCTGCCTACCAAGGTAGCCAAGCAATGAAATTAGCATTTGAAAAAAACTAAATCCAACCTTTTTTTACCTGGCAGAAAACTTGAATGGAACATTGTAAACAAATACTATGGAAAACCCCTTAAAACCACAGGATGTTAACCAAATTACATTTACATTAAGACAACCATAATAATGAACCTGCATAATAATTCAGAGTCTTTTTTTCTGGCATTTTCAGCTTTATGTGGTATCAAATTCAAAGTGAAAAAGACATTTACTAGAAAATAAACCACTCGTACAAAGATGAAACAACATCTTCCACACTTTGTGCAAAGTTGTGATTGAATGACAACTACTTGCCCTCTCTTTAAATAAAAATTCTAATCACACGTTTCTGAAAACAGCTATCACAAAAACTGCTGAAGTTTGAATTCTATTTCAGATATTGTCTAAAATAAGTACTAGAGTATTTGTGCAGCTTGTATGAAAGGAAAAGGAAAAACTGAGGTAACTGCTGCTTGGAAACAGGTCAAAGACTGTGAAAGGACTGATGGCTGCAGAATTCCTCTGCTACAATTGAAGGCCAGCAGCAGTCCAGGATTTCTGTAAACATGAACATAATATATGTCATCATAACTGCCATACTATAGCTACAGCTTAGCTAGCCTTGTTAACAGAGGAAGCAACAGAATAAACTGAACTCTTTCACTGATTATCAAATCAACTATTGAAAAGGTTTTTTTTTGGGGGGGAGGGGATGTTGGTTTTTTTTTTGGTTGGTGTTTTATTTTGTTGTTTGGGGTTTTTTCTTGACAGAAAAATATTCATCCTCACAAGAAACTGCAGACCTTGCTTTCTCAGTTTGGGTTAATACATACACTGTTTTACTAAGTTTATTGCAGTAGGATTAAATTCTAACAAACCAGTCTCCAAAATAAACCAACAAAAATTATGTTTCCTCATCAGCTAAGTGGTGACAGATACTCAGATACAGTATCAGATAGACTGGTAATTCTCACAGAAGTCTGAAGGGAACTGAAATGTTACTCTAAGCAGTCTCAAACTCCATGTATTTTCACAATTTATATTGCAGTACTGCTTCCATGTGCTATTACTGAAGATTGGTTTGCTTTATTTATTCATAACATCTCTCAGTGCAGCCCATGATTTGGGGTAGTTTGATCACTTCACAGGAAAGGGACCTTCCATTAGTGTTTTGATCTCACCAAACACCCCCATGTTTTTGCAGAGTAAGATAAGCAGAAGACTGCTCAGCTCTTCTGTCATGCTACAAAGTGTGGTATTCACTTGCCAAACGCTCTTAAAAGCTTTCTTCTGGGTCAAATCACTTCACTCCTCCAACCATTTTCCAGTTCTTTGATTCAGATATTATTTTATGTTTCAATATAAAAGCTGAATCTACCTAGAACCTGCCTGCTTTCAACCACACAACTGTCTGTTCATCTGACAGTTCCTCCTGACCAGCTCTTGACGAATTGCTGTTCCTTCTTCTCTTCCATTCCTTAGTTTCCGTGTCATAGAGACCCACAAGTTAACCCCTCACTAATTTCGTCTCCCTCTGCATCAGTCTCAAGAATAGTTGATTTCTATTCTAGGATCTTGTACATCAGCCTCCTCTTTGGATAAACTTGACAGAAACTTTTCTCCATTTATTTTCTACATCCTCCATAATTTTTGCCTCAAAGCACCACTTGCTTAGGTCACTTCACTGACTTTGTACACACTTGCTTGAACAGTTTTTAATCCACACTAGCACTCTGCCTTGTATTACATGGCTATTTTTTTGCCCAAGAGACTCTTAGGAGGAACTTTTTGAAAAACTTTAGCAAAGCCAAGTCATTTGCCTCATCCAGGTTTCCTTTATCCTCCATCAGTTTCTTCAGTTTCTTCAGTAACACTGATAAAATAAAGTACTTAAATTTCCTCACCAAAGCTATGTAATTTTGACTTAAGGTACATTAACCTAATTTTCCCCTTATGCTCTTCATGTATGAAATCTCTGTGGGATGAACTCCATATTCACTTACATAAAACCGTATCAGGAAAAATTTAAAAGATAATTGACAAAGTTATTCATGGCTATTGCTGCTCTAATAGGAAAATTCATTCCTCAATTTCATTTCCGAGAGCTGAAGTAAAATTAAGTTATATCTAATTCTTACGCTTTCCCTTGAAGACAGGCTTAATTTGCATACCTTTAAGGTTTTCAGGAGCACTTGTTAAAAAAGAACAGGAAGGGATTTTGAAAGTGCTTACTATGTTCCATTCATACAATAACTGTTTTATCAAGGAATTTACACGCTATAGATTTACTGTTCTATCTTGTCATTATCTCCTCTTTAGTATTTGGGCAATTTACGACTCCTGAATTTTCAACAGATCTTCTAACTTTCTCCCAAAACATCAAGATTTGCTAAGGTCACACACTGATTTCCACTGAAAAAATGCCCTTGGAATAATAATTTTCCCTTTATCTTCTACAATGAAAATAGATGTAAAATAATTCATAACTTCCCTGCCACCTCATCATCTGCTTAAGCTATCACTCAAGTCACTTTAGAGCGACCCACCCTGCAGTCACAGATAAAAGGAGGACAATGATATTTTTGCCTACAAAGCACAATGGAAGATAAAGCTTTATAATACTGATCTCCTTAACTCATCATGAGAGCCATCTCATGCAAGCATCAGTGGGCACATGCCAGTCTCTCACTGCTCCAAGACCCACTGAAAGAAAAAAAAAAAAGAGCTTGAGAGAAACAATGGGAGGACATCCTAAATTTATTTGAAGTTGCTTCTTGGAAAATGCTTTTAAAGCTATTTCACTCTCTCCCTTTACAATCACACATCAGAATTGCCAAATCTGTGCACTTGCCTCAGCAGTCTATAGACAATTCTCACAGTGTGCAATATTGCACGTTCTCTTTGATTCCCCCCTTTCTCTGGTGCTGAATATACACAACACTCTGTAGGGGCAGAGACTTTTTCTTAACAAGTCTAAGCCTCCTGAAGCCTCTCAGGAGTTTACACTTAGTCTCAGCAGTAGGAGTAAGTGTGGAGTTCAGAGGGAAAGTTTCAAAGGGCCAGGATGCTCTCAAGATACCTCACGTGTATGATATTAGCTTAAACTCTCTATTAAGAAAACATGCAGTCTCAAGAGTTTAATGCAACCAGAAAATACCGCTTAGACTCAGTTTCCACTTCAGAAAATACTTGTATCAGTTGATCATGTGATGAAGTACAACTAGCCCCTGATTTCACTCCTGCTTGCTGTGCTGCCAACTCATCTTGATCTGAACGCCGCTGCAAAGGAGACCGAGCTCTTCCAAAGGGTATGGCTGGGTTTACCAGGTGAAATTTATCCTCAGGCCTGCCCCTCACTCCTTCTCTAGCACTCTGAAAAGATTGAGTCTGAGTGACAGGTAAGGACAGATTAGAAGGAACAGTGAAGAGCACATTTAAATGGAAAGAGCTTAATATGACCTATGTGTAATTAATCTATAACATTCATTTTCCATCCATACTCAGCTTATCAGCCTTCAACTGAAATATTTCTTCCGTTATGCCAAACCTCCTTTGGACATCCACAATGTTAGTTAAGGAGCATGCAAAACAAGAAGTGTCTACTTAAAAGAGCATCACATTGGAAACATCTTTGAACTAGAATATATTTTCTTTAGAATACTGATGTACCATACATCACAAAATATATCCCCATGAGAAAATACAGTGGATAAACTGAAATGAAATTATTCAGCACAAGGCAACTCCATCAGACTTTCTGATGACCTTATAAACACAACAAAAAGTGCAATTCATATATCACCTAGCCAAGTCAATATTTATTTTCTTGCTTTATGCACACTTTGCAGGAGCGACCTTAATCATAAAAGCAAGACACTAAAAAGCATGGTTTGGTCCAAAACTTGTTTTGGCAGGCAATATGCAGATCTCCCCAAGAAGCTCTGCCAGCATATCTGAAGCCAAACGTGCAACAGTCTGACCTAAAAGGACAAGAAGACTGGCAGAAATGAGACTACAAACATTTCCCCTCAGGAGTGTGCTGTGTGCACAGTCTCTTTCCATGTTTGTAAGGGGGAGGGGAAGGGAGTTTCCATGTCTGTATGTGTTTTCCACACATATTTGCCAACAGTTCCTAGATTATCCCCAGAGCCTACTTTGAACACCAGGATAACTGCTCTACTGTAGGCTGTATTTCCTTTATGAACATGGAGACTACAGAATAGAAGGCTGGATCTTGATTTCTGAGTTATTCTGGGCACACTAACAAAATAAATGAACCCTGGCTATACTTCAGTGTTGCTGAGAACTGATCTAAAACCCACCAGTCTGCATCACCACCTGAGACTCAGGAGTTGCAAAGGAAGGGCAAGCATAAGAACAGGAGTAAGAGGTAAAACCACACTGGATTTGTTTCCTTCCATTAAAAAAAAATAATTTACATGTATCAGTTTTTTGCTTCTGATAATGTAATTTTATTCTTGCACAAGTACAGCGAGCATAAGAAGTTCTGAGACAGAGATATAAATTAGGTTAAGGCAATAATCCTCCTCTTACTATCCCCCAGTAGTCCTGATGAAAATATGCTCTTAAAAACATCACAGAGTAGAAGTAGCTGAACAACGCTTGACTGTCTGCTTCATCAGTGAGACATTCCCTGGATGTAAGCTGCCAAACTACCAACCCAATCCTTTTTATTTCCTTCTTTGTCATCTTAAGGATAAGTCTAAAAGCTTTTAGTGAATTTCCTCTCAGTTAAACTCAAATTAGTCCCCTCTGCTGGACTCCTACTGGGATGCCTTGGTCTATCCCTGAGCCCTTGCTGAGAAAAGCCCTTTTCAGTCCAGCAAATCACCTCGGTACCTGCTACTCTGACAAGGCTGACGCCATTATTTATTACATAATAAGCTCTCGCTGTTGAGGGTCAATTATTCCATTGACTGGGCATTACAATAATTCTTGGTAATTAAAAGAGGTACTTATGTGAATCTAGATGCATATTGAAAGAAACATTAGTCCTTTTGTTATCTTGGCAAGCCCTTGTTCCTAGTCGGCCCAAGCAATTAGCATCTTTTGGCAATCCCTGTCAGCTGGGGTTTGGAAAGCCTGAAAAGAGGGTCACTCAGATGCTAATTTAGATACAATTGTGACAGCAGAGTTTAGAGGGAGCTGCTCCAAAGGCACCATCAGGGTTTAATAAAGCAAACAGCTTGGGTCCCGGTGACCCTGCTGAGGTAATTAAAAAGACTGCTCTATGTTGCTGTGCCAAATGGGAGAGTGGCATCATGAAGCCTATCCACAAAAACCATTTTTAAAAGACATATAATCACCCATTTAATCTGCTCATTAAACAAATCTCTCATGCGGACTTAACAAGAATTAGCACTTTCTAAAAGGCAAAAATTGACTGAAAGCAGACTGTTCAAATGATTCTAAAGGTCCTGATTCCTAAACGTTTTCCCATTATTATTATAAGCTCATTTAATGCTAATGTATAATATTTGGGGATATCGGTGTTCAAGACTATTCTCTCAATGCTGTCTTTATGGGAGAAATATGAACATCCACTTCTCAAAGCTAAGAGGGTGCAATGACATCAGCTTTAACAACATTAGGAAACCCAACCCTACAAACTCTGTGCAAATAACCCCACTCAACCCACAGCAAATTCTGTGGGGGTACTGCTGACACGTTTTTTCCCAGGATTCATCCCAGTAAGGCAGCTCTTGCACACAACTATGGGCTCAAAGTCCAACACACAAGTAACATCAGGTACCTTGTAATATCCACTTCTTGCATTCCTCCAAGAGTGTTGAGGAGTTAGGACCGTCACTACTGACAAAGCAAAATTACCTTTTCCTACTTCAGAGAAAACCAGTAAAACAAAAAAAGTTCCTCCTCTTTTGTGCAAATCAAAACTGAAGTTCCACGGGTCTGTAGGGCACTGACTAAAGACTGAGGAAACTTTGCTGTGACAATGACCTGATGCGTATCACATGCAAGCTGTCCTACTCAATGCAGAACATAAGATTTTTATTTTTGAAAAGCTTATCTGCTTTGGCTTGGGGTAACAAGAAAAAAGGAGGAAAACAAAGAAGACAGAGGGTAATAACAGCTTTAATTCAGTTTTAATTCAGTACTGAAAAACATTATCTCTGTACAATGTCTGAGAGAGAATGCAGCTGGTAAGTCATCACAGAGGTTAAGCAATTATATTGTTCTGTGAGTATTTCCCATTTCACTGTGCTGCATTCAAATACAGCCTCCAAAATTCCAGTTTTCATCACCCTCCTGATAATGAGAGACTGGTCCCCAGAAAATAAATAAAATCAGTAGGCATCGTAGCACACTCAGCCCAGCTACTAAACTTTCTCAGACTCTTGAGGCTCGATACTATACGACCTCATCATTGACAAGCTGATGTTCTACTGAAAGCTGTTAATTAAACACTTTAGAGATGTTGCCAGCATACTTAACATCTCTAGATATAAATGATGCATGCACATCTTTCACAAGGCCATGTGCTGAGCTGGAATGACAACCTCAATCCCACACAAGCTCAATATTTGTCATGTCCACCTTATTTGGAAATGAAAGGCCAAAATGAGATTAAAGCCCTACATGCATGTAATTTGCAAGATCAGTGTTTCTCAGTTTGTGATCTCCGGACTGGTAAACCATGAGACAAGTGTATAATTCCTTTTAGCTCTCAGTTAGCATATCACAAACAAGATGCTTGTTGTACACACACAAACTTATGACATCCCCAATGGCGACTATAGAGCAGAGTCTGGCAAACAAGGCAAAGACAGCCACCACTGTGCTCATTCTCAGAGAGCTGATTCAGCTGAATCACAGAACTGCAAACATGAGTTGTTCTTAATTCTAAAGATTACCAATTTGCTGCAGTCTGGTCAGTACTAACAACCTGACAATATCTGAGTGCTCTTTTTTCTTTAGCTCTAAAACATTTCAAAGTAGGAAGAAAACCCCCATAACTGCTCCAGAGGTTGCCTAAGGCAGGTGACAAGGGAAGCAATATCCTACCTTAGGAAACTCATCTATGTATAGAAATACGAATGACACAAAGGTATTTTTTCCTCTCTCCAAGGGGCAGCACACAGGATGGAACAAGCCATGTTAGGAATTCAGAGAAAAAAAACCAACCACCATCTACAGTTTGCAGGAGCTGGTGCAGTACAGTGGGAACGACCATAACCTTGGAAAGGGAACTACAGTATCTTACCTGAATATCCGCAAAAGCCCCCAGGGAATCACTAAAGAAACTCCTAATGTATATTCTATAGGAGTCCATACAAGTTAATTATGATAAGGAATAATGATGATATAGATGGTAATTCTTATGTGAATTCCATCTACATCTATTTATACCTGATTATCAGTGCATGCTACTTCACTTGCCTTTGGTTGTTCCTAAGAAAATCCATCTATACCTGGAACAAAGCTCTTAAAAGTGAAAAGAACTTCTGTATCAAAACAGCAAAGCATAAATGGGTAGAGGCAGAAATACTCTTTTTTTTACTCTAAAACAAAAGCTGAAACTAATGTAGGATGGGGTGAACTATTGGTTTTGACCAGCTTTTTAAATACTTTACTTTATTACTTTACAGGTTCTTTTTTTCTTAACTTAGGGTGGGGAGAAGGGGGTCAGGAGGATGACAATAATGTGAAAAGGATGGAGAACATAAGGAACAGCAAAAAAAGAAAGAAGGAGGAGGAAATAAATCATCAAAACTTTATAACTCTCAACTGCCTCACAGGGGAGCAGAGGAAAAAATCAGACCATTCGTCTTCAGCATGTTTGCTTATTATCTCTTGGGAGAGTTTAAGATGTTATATTTGACACCATTATATGTATGTGCAGTTAACCTCAACCTGCATTGTTTCCTTGTACCTTTGCAGTCTTATACACGCACACAAATACCTTGTACTGATAAACCATGCTCAGTTTCTCTTAGTATTGTACAGAGAATAATTCTTATAGCAAATGATTACAACTCTTTGACTTAAAGTACACTTTGATACTGACATTTGAAAAGGACTCTTTCTAGCTCCAATAACTACACATACCCTCTGTACTCCCTACCATCAAGGATACTTCCTAACACACTTGAGAAAGTAATTCAATAGCTGAATAACCACAACTACACTTTCAGGTCTATTTAAAACTGCAAAAACAATGTGTTCTTTCTCTTGGGAGAGCTATGCTACCATTTGGTCAGACAGCAACACATTTTGGACACACTTCAGAAGTAGTTGCATGCATTGTGAAGATTTATAGTTGGACAGGAATCAAGGCAGGGGTGCAACTCCCTGGAAAACACTGAAATCCATCCACAGACGAACCATTGCAGACAAAGTTGCAGATGCAGTTTCCTGACCAGTTCGGCTGTTCAAGGAAACGGGAAAACTCAACCAACATTTAGTACATTTATTTTCTTGAAATGAATCTTCATGCCACAAGTGAGTGTATTGTTTTGCTGTAATACGTAATACTGTGCTTGCCTCTGCTCCTCCACCAGCATGTGTGACAGTCATTCCAGGCATTCCTTCTGCAGCTTTTTGTTTATTTTGGGGAATGTTTAGAATGCTTTTGTGTTGAAAAAAAATTTTTTTAAAAGTCCTATTTTAAAAAAAGCCCTCCAAGCTGAAGGAATCACCTATACAAGAGCTTCTAAAAGAATAAACACACCTGCTTACAAATGAGTAAAAAGTTACAGGAAAATACACTATTAGGTGCCAGTTCAATTTTCTAATAAATCTTAAGGCTGAGGCTGTCCTTTGATTCTTGTGAGTTTTAGTATTTTATCTCAAATATATAGTTGGGGTTTTTTTCTCCAAAAGGTTATTTTAAGTAATGATGAAAAGTCAACTTTCCACTAGCAGCTATTTGTAGTAATAAACATATAAACTACTAATACAAGCAAAAGTTGAGTTATTAAAGGCATACTTCAGAAAAGCAGCATTAGTTACGCTTCAAGCTCTCAAATAGAATTGAGAGACTGAAGACAATTTAGGAGGAAGAGCATACAGGTCAATTTATCCTCAACAATGAATATTCATTTATTTCTGGTCACTGCCTAAATCTGCTTTTCTAATTCCTTTATTTAACTGTCTGAGATTATAAAGATATAAACCCGAGATCATCTTATTATTAGGCCCATAGTTAAAGCATAAAAACTCACAATAGGGATACAATTAGTTTAAGAACATATGTGCTCTATGTTTACTTCTGTCTGGTAAAACAACAGTGTCAACTGGAATTTGAAATGTTTTCTTTATTTAGATCTTGTAGGCTGAACAATAAGCCCTGACAGCTCTGTCTCAGCCCTCTCAAGGCTCGTACCAAATGAAGCCTAAACGCACCATTCAGCAACTGCACTGGCCACGGGATGTCTGGAATTTGTTATGTGCACTCATCCTTAAAATGGAACAGCTGCTATGAAAGGCTGTTACAAGACACCCAAGGGGGCAAAAGGTTCCAGTGACACCCTTATCTACAACCTGATATGAACAGCTTTTGCTGCTACCCTGCTCCCATCTCTAGGTGTAAAGTTACACGATAGAAGGGCCCAAAAGACTCCCCTCAGTAAAAGAGAACTTCTATGGCTTCTGTTCCTTTTCATGCCATTGACTGTGCAGAGGATTAGATCACCTTTAAAATGTATTTACTTAGTGAAACACATCTCTGTGCCTATTTTAAAGACATGCATTTCAGAAAACTGCATTTCTACAGTGCTACCACCCCCCCACTCACCTTTTAATAAAAGCAGCAATACAGTATTTGGGCCATGCCGTGCTTGCCTTGCTCTCTTGACTGACTATATAGCCTATAAGCCCACAGACTAGTTAGTTGTATGAGGGGCTCAACCAGGATTTGGCTGCTAAGGATCAGAAAGCAACAGCAATATAGCAAAAATAGCTCTCAGGGGAAATATATCTTGTTACTGCCAGAAAGAGTATTTTTGTAAGAGAAACATTTCTGTAGTTCTTATTAGTTAAATAAAAGACTGGAAATAACCAGAAGCATGAAGACTCCAGGGTCTGAGCTCCCATCAGAGTCAATGGCAGATTTCCCACTAAATTCACTGAATACACAATGAACACCAAATGTGGAATACAGAAAGGAAATTATCAGAGGAAGGACTCTTGTTCACAAATGCATTCTGCATCTGCGAAGTTTGTACCGGTGACTGAGTTCATAAATGAGACTAGTGTCCACACACCATCCAACTGTGATGAGTTCTAGTTCTAGTGGGAAAATCCTAGGAACTACTTCTATTCTAAAATAGAAAAGACATCTTCATTTTTACAGATTCACAGTAGTGGGCAAAACCTAGTGTCATTAGAAGGTGTACTTTTCCATAGACTTCCCCTCGTTCCATCTCGACAGCCTCTGCTTTCTCTCTGCTGCTTGCTGAGGTGACTCAGAGACCTACCATGATTCCTCTTCCATCAAAAGTAGGTATTATTTCTTGCTAAAGTTCCTTTGATATATCAAATCCTCTTTCTAAATTTTATATGGTAGAGATAAACAAGCCTGTAAAAAGACAGACACTTGCCCCAATCCCTTTTATGCTTATATAAACATTGATATAATTGCAACAGATAATCAGCATCACTTTAGCCAAAGCTCAATACCAGCTTGTAGATCCATCTTTCAACCAAACCACTATTTATTTCACCATGCAAATGAAATCCTATTCCCTTTCTCTTTACACCGACCTTTGGGATTATGGTTCGCCAAATTTCCTTCCACTGCTCTTCGTAAGAACTATGATTCTCAGTATCACACAATCCCACCCTCTATCAAGGTCCTGGGCTTATATCCTGACATTTATATTCTATATATGCTCTCTGTCCAGGGTTTATATCCTGACATTTATATCCTATATATGCTCTCTAGTGAGACAAAAACCTTACTTTCCCAACCTATGAATAACCTACTCTCTCAGATCGAGTCAGGAATTAAAATCCCAGAGCAATAATATCCCCAAGAATATCTCAGGAAGTGAGGAAGAAAGAATAATCAGGAGAAGCTGAGACTAATGGACTAAACATGGAGTAAAACATGGCTAGGCAGACATAGCAGTAGTATTTGCTGCATTAGGAACAAGGATAAAGTGAACCTGGTTTGGATGCAGCCAGAGACTGGTAAGTGCAAGCCATAGATAGCACACAGTTCTCCTCCAGAGTTTGCCTTTCCTCTTCATCTCAAGATGATTTACCTGTACCAAAAGAGACAATCCCAACACAAAAACTCCTCTCCCTCTTTCAGAGTCCTCTCAGGAACCATTGCACTTGCCACAGTTCTGAGACAGGCAGGTCAGCTCAGAATAAAGAGGGGAGGAATCAAAACTCCTTTTTCATCAGCTACTACTGCACATGTTGGCCGTCTACCATCGAAACAGAAGCTGCCTGCTTCGGGCATATCTGGAAGCATGGCTCTGTATCTCAGATGGCTGAGTCAACATTGTCTTCCTTCCCTGTCACAGACTAAATTAAAACATTAAATACTCATTAAGTATTAATAAACACATTTTTAATGCCCAAAAAAACAGCCTTCCACCTTAGGTTTACCATATTAAAATTATCTTGGACTAGTCACCTTCTCACAGACTTGTGTATTTGCTTCACACTTCCAGCTCCTGTTCCTTCATGCTTGTGATGCCATTTGAATTTGAATTCTTTAGGGAAAAGTGCTGTCATTGGAAAACATACTAAAAATGGCAACAATGAAGAATCTTTCTGTTTGATCCCCCCATCACATTTGAATCAATTCTTTTACTTCCTACTGTTGAGCTTTTGACTGCTTTGGTATTTCTGCTGCTTCTATTGCTGCTCTAAGCACTCCTCTAGATTCACTGTTACTCTATCACCCTGAGGAAACATCTGCTGGGATGCACTTCAGCCTCTCCTTTTTAAAGTCCTCCTGGTATCGTTTTTGTGGTTCAGAATTACTAAGTCAGAGGTTCAAAATAGGAAGAAAAAACACCGACCAAAATAAAACCCAAAGTCACCTGCCTAGAGCTCTTCTCCCTCATTAAAAAATGGATGACTTGGACTCCAGCTGTTCCTTCAGCCCTACCACACTGAAACCCCTACTGAAACAAAGCCCTTGAGACAAATCCTGTGAGCTCACTCTGGGAGGTTTTTTTCAGTTGCATGTGTGTCATCTGACTGAAATCTGCCTTTCCTGTGATCCAGCAAACACACTGTACAATCAGATTTGTACTCCACTTACCTCTTTCTCTCTCTTTCTTAGCATTAATCCCCTCCTCTTTCTCCTGCACAGCTATATTTGGCTTCTATTTCCAGCTACACAGATGTAAAGTAAACCCTAATTTTGTGTCTGGTCAGTGAACTTC
Organism: Bombycilla garrulus; assembly: GCA_013400315.1. Lineage (NCBI taxonomy): Eukaryota > Metazoa > Chordata > Aves > Passeriformes > Bombycillidae > Bombycilla > Bombycilla garrulus. Next base: position 208,015 of record VXBU01000232.1, on the reverse strand, counting down.
ATGACTGCCCTGTTTCATGCACATTCTGTTTTTTTGTGGCTGCCACTAGACTTATTGTTTTACATCTGTTTGCGTTAAAGCACGTTTTCCACTGAATGATTCAGACACTTAAAAGATCCCAAATCCCTCTGAATAGGGTTACATAAATTCTGAAATGTTCACTATTCCCTTCCTCTAAATTCAGTATAATCAGCTAACATTTACTACAATTTTAGATCTGATATCCTCATTCAAATTATTTATATATGTATTATTAAAAAGAGCACTCCCCTTGAGTATACCACTAGTAACCTATATTCAGATAGAGAAATTATCATTTGCACACTCTGTATGTAACCTGCTTTGAAACACTTCTAAAGCCCACGGGCCATTATTGCTCCACAGACCACGACACTATGGTTTAACCAGTAAGCAACTTTATGAAACCTTATAATTTGTTAAAGTGCCGTTAATTCACAGTTTCAATTTTTCACCGTGTATTTTCCTCATAACATGAAAAAGTAGAACAGTATCAAGATGAATCTGGAAAGCCAGAATTCAGAGCAAAGAATGTGTGCTTATTTCTCAAGATTCCTGACTTTCTGTTTGTAACATTCATATTCTGATAACAATGGCAAAAATACAAACAAGCTATTCAAGGGAATTCCAAGCATACAAATCCACAGTATTAAATTTAGTTCTTCAGTCCTTTTTGTCCTGAGTTAGGGTCTTTGTCACTTTTTCTTAAAAATCATCAGTATTTCTCTGACAGTTGGCAAGTAGGAAGGGAAATGGTTTTAAAGATCAAATTAAGCAAACATGATTGAATAATTCAGATTTGCCATGGGACTCAATTATTTCTATTAGAAATCCTTATTTTTAAAAGGAAAAAAAGTTATTTTCTTTGGCATCCAGCTAATTATTTCTTTTACTTCTGGAAACACTGAAGTAGTGGTTTCCTGAGGTTTTACACGTTAACTCTTTCATATTTTTCCTGAGGTTTTACCTGTTAACTCTAGCCTGAAACAACAACAGATGTCCCAAAGACAAGCATATAAGAGGTAAGACATATTTTCCTCTTTGCTAGGAAAAGCATGATATAAATAAATTTGCACACCAAAAAACATTACAGTATTTTTTTTAAAAACTGTCAAAATTTGTGTGGGCTCTCCTACAGTAGTTATTTCTTCCACTTGTGCAGATGCATTTTTGGATACAGACAACTCTGCTGCAGAAGACCTACGCAACCTTACACAATGTCAGTGCATCAACCAGCTGGAGGTCACTGCTATCCCCATGTCTCTCCAGAGCACAGAATCAGGGGAAACAGTGACAAATGCCAAGCTGAGACAAGGCAGCATCATGCTTAACCACAAAAATTCCAGAGCCACATTAGCACAGAACCACCTCCAGGTGACAGGTGCACTCATCAACCACAGAACCACTGAGGAACTGCTTGGCCCTGCACAAGGGCAGCAGTTCCTCATTCCTAGGCAGCCTGCAGGGCTGAGTCAATCAGGCATTAGGACTGTGCTGTCTTTTTCAGCTCTGACTCTGACTACCAGAAAAAGAAAGATAAAAGGTCCTCCCATTCAGGGCCTTATACTGATGGGTGACATGCAATTAGAGAGGACATCAATTGAAGGCCCTTGAGAGGAACTGAAGGCTTGTTACAAACCATGAACAGCACTACACAATGTGCAAACTATCTGCAAGAGCATTCCCTGTGTCAAAATTCACTGCAAACCAACTGTATTAGACTTAATAGTTCATATCCCAGGAAAAGAAAACCCACCACCAAAAAACCCAAACCAAACACAAAAACTCCTCAGCCCCCAAATCCACCACGGTTTTTTTTAAAGCCAGCCCTGAGGTGGGAAACTTCCTGTGTAGAAACCTGTTTGTGACTGCAGAGACAGACACATGGCTATTTGCCTGCTATATAGTTGTCACCTCTGCTCTTGTTCTGCTCCCCCTCTCTTCCAGGGCAAGATTGTCAGCTAGGTGACATGGACTCTCTAGGAACTTACACCTCAAGTGCAGAGTACAGAGATGAAAGGGTTACTGACTTTGTACTCAATAGGTCTGTGTCCTTTCACAATAAGCCAGTAAAATCCTTTCATTCTCAGTTATTTGCATTTATACTGAGGATTTTTTAAAAACAAGAATCTTTACATGACTTTAATTAGGTCATGTCTACAGAAGGATAAGGCAGAAAAAAGGCCCTCAGAGCTTTAATTTTTGGAGCAGAAACAATATCACTTTTTAAGTATATTTGAAAGTATTCCCAGGTTTTACAAAGAATGATAAAACTAAAACTGTTTTTTTCTAATTCAAAATTAACATAGACGATCTTACAGTTAAATACAGCCCAAAGAGGGCAGCTATAGCAAAGCTTCTGCAAGAAACAATGCCATTAAATCACTACACTAAACAACTGTCAATAGAAATCTCACATGAAAAATCAAATGTTCAAGAAGCATTTGAACAAGGTTTTCAGGCTCTTGGTGTGATTCTTGGGGTTGTCCTGTGCAGGGCCAGGAGCCGGACTCAATAATCCCTGTGGGTCCCTTCCAGCTCAGGGTATTATTATAGGATATAATGAAATGGCTATACAGGATTCAAAACCAGAAGTAATTAACAGAAAGATGTACTACTCTGTACAGAGTGGTGCAGTAGGCATGCTGATCCCCCAAGCAAACTGATCCTGTTGCAAAGGAGTAAGCTCCTACCTCCTACTACAATTTCAGAAGTGTTCCGGAGACCTGGTTCCAAGCACAACGTGTTCCTCTTTGTATTGCACTGCTGTTACAACTACTGAGAAAGAAGTGCTTCCCCACTTTGGGGCACTATCAGCAGATTCAGTAACTGCATTCTGCAACACCACCCATACCCTGCAGTATAAACCAGCAAAACACCTCTACTTGAGAAGCACCTGAACTAAATGAAATGTATGGAAGTGAATAGGTAGAATTACTCTGTCAAACTATCAAAACACAGTAACGCTCTCAAACACACCCTGTGACCCACAAGAGAACCTCCTGTTCAGAGGTAATGGCCGTGTCTAAGCTGCACAGAAAGAATAGGCTCAGCAATTTGTCTAGGTTTGTAAAACTTGATGACCTGCTTGCTTACTTTCTGCACCACAGGCTACTGACTTGTCTTTAGGCTTCTCCTCTTAATCAGGCTGGAATTCACAGATTTCATGCACCTTTCAGGAGCCTGGGCTGCAATACATTCAGCCTAATTCAGAGTTCATACAACGCCAAGAATTCATGCTCGGATAGTGACTGCCCCTCTCCAGAGGGCTCTTAGCTTGGCTGTACTTCTCATCAATATATTTATCTGTAAGCAATGAGAAGATTGATAGGAGGACCACAATACAAGATGCCAAGAACCCCTTAAGGCAACATGCAGTCACTGCCATTGAGCTTCTAAACCCATCAACAGTATCAATAAAACTATCTAGCATGTGTAAAAAACAGGTATTTATCTCCTTTTCAAACCCTGGTCTGAAAAGATGATGAAAAGACTAAAAACAAGGCATGCTGAGGTCAACAGCATGTCCTAGCAAGGGATGAAAGATGATCCATTTCCAGGGATGCAGTACTGTTCTTCTGGCAGGTTTTTCACCACTCATCATACTGTCTTGATACAACAAAGTGGCTTTTAACTACTCTGTCATTCCAGCCTCAAATCCTAACAGCAGTCTCCTTGGACTTTGGAATATACTGGCTAAATGCAAAGCAGTTTGGCAGGAGACCCCATCTTGGCAGTAGTTCAGGTTCACTCACATTTTACTGAACTAAGAAGGCGGATAGAGGAAAGATGTTCCAAGTGGTCCTTCAGGTGCTCTCAGAAGGAAAAGGCTGCAGAGTAGATTCATGTGTGAGAAATAATCAACAGAAGATTGACTCAAACACAAAGTAAGGGCTTGATCACAGTGGAAATTACATCCCAGAAATAAATTGCTTCAGGACATGAAGGTCAAATAAGGTGTAACCCTTGATAAACAAGGACTTGGGGGTGCAAAGACCCAGCAACGTGCTCTTGCAGCTCAGAAAGCCAATCCAGAGCAGTGTGGGTAGCAGGGTGAGGGAAGGCATTCTGCCCCTCTGCTCTGTGAGGCCCCTCCTGCAGTGCTGCATCCAGCTCTGGGGTCCCAAGACAAGGAGGCCATGGACCTGCTGGAGTCCAGTGGAGGGCCACCAAGATGTTTGGAGGGATGGAGCACCTCTCCTACAAGGAAAGGCTGAGAGAACTGTGATTGTTCAGCCTGGAAAAGAGAAAGCTTCAGGGTGACTAACTGCAGCCTTCCAGCCACTGAAGGGAGCCCACAAGAAAGATAGGGAGAGAGAAACTACCTACAAGATCTTGTAGTGACAGGGCAAGGGGGAATGGCTTCAAACTGAAAGAACACAGGTTTAAACTAGATGTTAGGATTCTTTACAGAAATTTTTCACTGTGAGGGTGGTGAGGCACTGGAAGAAGGTTGTTGAGAGAGGCTGTGGATGCTCCATTCCTGGAAATGTTTAAGGCCAGGTTGAATGGGGCTCTGAGAAACCTGGTTTAGTGAAAGGTGTCTCCGTTGTCAGCTGGGGGACTGGAACTGGATAACCTTTAAAGTCCCTTCCAAGGCCATTCTCTGATTCTAGGATTATTTCAAAACACCTGATACACCTTGTGTATTATAGCATAAACCTTCACTACTGGAGTCTTCTCTGACTCTGGAAACACCCACTGAAAATAAAACCTTTGTAGTGCAGATTATTTGTCTTAAAAACATTTATTAATTGGCAACACAGTGAGAACATGCACTAGCCTTTTTCTCCTTCAAATAAAAGGTCAGGTCTCACCTTGGTTTGACTTTACAGGAGGCAACTCCCGATTATTGGCAGTTGAAGTGCTTCATCCTGAATTAACATTGCCCCTGATTTAACACCACTTCAGTTTCAGTCAGATTTTCAATTGCCTTGTGCAAATTCACATGGACCATCTGACCATGCAAAAGATCAAGTGAGGAAAAACAACCCAGCCAGACAGAAGAGGTCAAAGTTCAAAGAAAATGCAATATTATTTGGAGTCAAGACAGAACCCAAATGATTGAGCAAAGGAAGAATTTACCTGACACCTATATAAACTGAAATTAAAAAACACTTCAGAAGCAAAGAAAAAAGTAGAAATCTACATTCATGGTTGTATTTTATTAAACTGTGTTTCAGTTGGAAAAGTGGCAAGATCTAGAGTGATATTAAAGAAAAAGATCAGTAGTATAGCCATCTCTGGACTCTTCACAAAGCCTCAGAAACAGCATACCACAAGTCACACAACTGAGCTTCAGAAACCATAAAACTAAATATTAAATACTTATACCACTGGTAGTGAATTGCAAGAAATAAAAAGGTAGCCAATACTGAAAGATCTGTTATAAACCATCATTCAATTCAACGACAAAATTTAAGTAGTCTGCGTTCTCATTCTGGACTCTCTCCTGGAGACAGCAAAACAACACTGGAAAATTTTAACACACAGCAACATGCTGTGCTCTGTTGCAGAACTGCCTAAGAGAACACCTAACCCAAGCCAGGACCTGACAGTGGCAGAAGGTTAACACCAAGCATCCTACCTGTCTTCTGTAACATGATAGGGAGCTTAAGAAAAAGGAACTGGGAACCTAGCACGCTGACAGGCCTGCCATAGAAGGTGGAAGCAGATGGCAACGTTTCAGCCATGCTGCTAAATCAGTATGGCACTAAGCTTGAAGGACCTTCCTCCGATGCTTCAGTTGCTTCATCTCCTGTGTCAGGTATATGGCACCGAGTAACTCTGGGTGCATGGGCAGGGAATTCTCTACTGACATGACAGGGAGTGAAACAAAACACAACACTACTTGATATGATACACTAGAGAGGCCCAAGTGGGCTTCTGTACTAGCATGAGACATCAACACTAGCTTTAAGCCCTCTCATGTGTAGGTGGATGCAAAGTCCTCTGACCCCAGGGTGGGATAATCAGGCCTACAGCACAGACTATTTTTTTTAGGCTCTATGACAAAGAAAAACATATTTTCTCTATATTTACACAAAAAGCTTTTATTCTTAGCATGGCCTGAAGCCACCCTTAAAAGATGAATTGTCTTATGTATTAAATGGGTCACCTGTCCAAAAGAACACCAAATAACAGAAAAGCCTGTGGGTACATATACTCAATGACTACCACTAACAACTGAGAAGATGTGGGATCCTTGCCTGATGAACAGAGCAACTTCCTTCCTGCTACAGTATACCAGGTGGAGATTTACTTAGTTTCCAAAGCATATGAAAGCAGAGGGGATATACTGCAAATTTTCTCCTGTTCCTACAGCCTCCTGAGCAAAGGCCAGGCTCATGTTGCTTATAATAAATCGGCAAGAGTTGCCAGCACTAGAAACAGTAGGTGAGGAGCTTGAGGAGGAATTTAAAATGATGCAGGTTCAGATTAATGGGTTAAAATGAGAATTTTTGGATGCTGAAGCTTGGAAATATTGCAAGTATGGTTTGGGACTAAGTGATATCAAAACAGTTGCGTTTGGAGTAATCAAGGAAAGAGATAATTAACATAGAAAGAGCACAGCTTTGAGAAGCAGACACAAGGGCATACAAAAATGCTCGTTAACTCCAAGATGCATTTGCAAATCTGAGTTTAAACCCTATTTTTCCTCAGTGAATAATGGCTTGAATCCCCTTTTAAAATTAATGCTTTCCATTTTACTATTTCAGAAGGAATATGTGCAGCAAGCTATTCAGAGTGAACAGGGGCAGCTGGGTAGCAGACTACATCCCTGGTCTTGAATTGATTCTGAGCTGAAATGAGAGAAATTTTGGCACCCAAAATGGTGGCAGAGTTCAGCCCACACATGTGGAGACTCAGGATGGCTCCAGTCAAACCAGCAAGTTGCTTTTGTATCTGTACTGGAAAGGAAAGGAGATTCTTTACCATGGCAAGAAACACTTCAGAAAGAGGCTGGCACCTCAGATGGAGGGAGGATTATAGTTTTACAGGAGAGAAGGATAATGTGAGTTTCAGAGTCTCTTTCACAGCTCTGTAGAAGGCCCCTTGACTTGCTTGAAGCTCCTGACACAAACCCTTAGTGCCAGACTCAAATTAAAGGATTCAGCATTAAGAAAATAACATGTTATAGACTGTTCCTGGAAAAGTGACATTGATCTAGTCAGTGCTCCAGTCCAACCCATACACTGGGGCAGTTTCAACAAAACTATCAAGGCATGCCTCGAAGTATGAACTTTTCCTCAAAGTCTCTACACTACTGCTTTCCACACTACACTTCGCTGCACTAAGACTCTCATCAAAGCTCATCAGGGCCTGCAAGCCTGAGTAATAGGCTGGTCTCTGCCTTACTCCTTTTAGACCAACAAGCATAGTGGGAAATGTTTCCTGATCTCTTCTGAGCAAAGGAATGCAGGCACTGAAAGAAGCAGATAGTCACTGGGAGGGCAGAGGAAAGATAATGGGTAGAGAAGGGAAAAATCAAGTAGGGGGAAAATGATTCTAGCAAGTCTAAGCCCCTCAGGTGTTCACATTCCCCTACTTCTACCTGCATCTCTCAGCTTACTCCAGTGTGCCTGTGAGAAAACTGACAACTGTATGAACATCATACCATGCATCTACCATTACTGTGCCGAATTTGCATGCTGCCTGTTAAGAGGCCCAAGTCCAGATGTCTGCTTGGTACAAGCCATTCAAAGGGAGATCCAGTGACACAGTACTGAGGAGATTTGCTTCCAAAAAAAGAAAAAGCAAAGTGCTTAGTCAGAGCAGAAGTTTCTCCTCCCAAGTTATTTACTATCCTCTAGACTGGAAGCTTATTCATAATAAAATTCAGTGTTCCCACTCCCCTATCTCCTCTCTTCTCTTGATCATCCTGTTGTTTGTAATCATCTGGAAAACTTCAGGGGTGTTCCTAAGTAGTTACAGATGTGTAAAGGATGCACAGTACAGGCCACTTCATCAAGAGGATGACATAACCTTGCATGCCAGCTTCAAAAGTAGCTCATTTAATACTAACCCAGAGAGACAATTGTCCCAGACTTGCTTTGTGCCTGTTGAGAGTGATGGGATTAGAACAGCAGCTGGCAGTGCTCTGTTCCAAGAAAGCTCACAGCATTATTCAGTTTTGAGTTCCCTCTTCCTCTGTGGAGCCATTTGATCCTTAATCTCGTATGGATTCTTAACCCTTTTGATGTATTTCTCCCCTTGACAAAGTTTTACAACACATCTTGATGCCAAAACTTATTAGAAAGATGTTACATCTCTACATCTATTTTGAACATTATTTACAAATACTTGTCAACCTTGCATTTGAATGAAAAACTGTCTAGCATGTTGTCATGGTTTGACGCACACATGTATTTTATGAAATTAAGTACAGAGAAATAATATTTTAAAATCCACTGCACAGCTTTTCCTGAACCCAAGTGTGTAACTGGAAAACACTGTCATGATGTTGGACAGCACCTGTGACCTCAGGCTACCAACGCAGCCAGTACCCTCTGCGGCAGCAGTATCTGCCATCTGCCTCTCCCACAGCACAAAACACCTCTACTGCTTAGAAACACTCAAAGTCAATAGCTGTTAAAAACTTCTCCCTATTACTCTGTTCCTGTTCTGCTGGGACACTCTGTCAAGACGTGCTTCACTTTCTCTCAGCAGTGTCCTGTATAATTAAAGGATAACTCCAACTTGCTTTTTATGATCAGGTTTCTTTCCCATATGAACTGAGGTGGCAAGACACTAACATGATAGCTTGGGACAAGTGGTGGCTTCTAAAAGATGATGATCAGAATTGTCAAAAACTAGAGACAAATAAAAGCCAGTGGCTTGAGAATTAGTCAAAATCTGTGATAAGCAGATGACAGAACTGGACTGAAGACAGCTCTGGTTGAAGAGAAGGGGAAACTGCACAAAGGGTCACCAACATTACAGTGAATAAAGAAACAACAGGGAAAAAAGGACAAGAGAGAGTAGTGTGGTTTGATAAATGTCAGATGAAATCAATAAGATAGCATAAAAGAATAGGCTACAAAAGAACTTGGGACACAGAAAACAATGTGTTTGGGGCAGAACTGCTGGAGAACAGCAGAAGAGGACAATAATGCTGGATAGGGCAAGAAAGAATGTAGAATGGCTATATCAGACCTTGTTTTCACCTTCCTTAAAGATCTTGAATAAAGTGGAAAGGAATACATGGAAATCAACACTGACAAATGGATAGACAACAGATGGATGGGAAAATGAAAAAACTGGAGCAGTAGTTCAAGGCTGGGAAATGGCACAGCCAGGTTAAAAAAAAAAGACCTTGAACTAGCACTGGTGAAGTTCCTAAGAGTATTATACAGCTGACAGTATTTCAATACTGTCATTAAAATGTTATGTACATACTACTTAAATAGAAATATTATTCATTACATGGGTTTCTTTTTCACCACCTGATCACTGGCATACATCCCCCTACTGATTCTCCCCCTCCATCTCCCCCGTTCTTGTCTATTTACTCAGTTCCTACTATCAAAAAATCCAATAAATCTTTATTGAGTTAGACTTATATATGAACATATCTCCTCTCCAAGGAACACATTTGAATAATTTAGATGGTGGCTCCGTACTGCATCATTTCTTTGACTTCAGGGGATGATGTGGTGAGCTAGAAAGCTAATTTAGACGGGCTTAAAAATTACCACATTTCCATGATTATCCTATGTTCTAGTATTCAGTCTGACACATTTGGTGTGTATGAATGGTTACTGTATTCCACATGCCCACACCCCTCCCCAAAAGATTTCAAGGAATAGATCATCTTGCACACGGCACAGTAAGTAGCACTATCAAACATGACACATGTACTCAAGTAACGAAAAAAAATCACACAGCACTGCAAGCTATTGTTTGAAGGCAAATATACAAATACAGTAGCAGTGATATTGTAAAGCACACATTGATAGCAGAATTAGAGCCATATTAAAACCCACCCAAGCCTTACAGTGACACTGCTCAAGCCCACAAGACTGACTCTATAGGAAAACTAACAGCTACTTTGGATCATTAAGAATTCAACAATAGGAAATTTTGATTACTGCAAAGGGGGAAATTCCCAGCTTTCCAGTGAGAGGCACAGAAAGGTCACAACCTATTAGTCTATAAAATCACAGCAGTAATTACTTCAACATACCAACATTCCCATTCTCTCAGCCTTCTAGCCTTGGGGTCCAACAACAAAAGCCTCCACTTTCCTTAGCAGACATGAAAACTATTCTCAATGGAATTAATTTGATTAAAAGCATCCCTATCAAGTGTTTTAAATGGAATACGTGACAACACTACCTGGTAGAAAGCATATATTGCTCCATGTCCAAAATAAGAATTGATGAACCTCTTCCTTCTCCCTTGCTATCAAATTCAGCTTCTTGCTTTATGACCTTAAGATGGGTTTCAAACCCATCTCTGGCTTACAGCTAAAAAAAAAAAAAACCACTTAATTTGAAATGTTGGTCAATATAAGGAGAAAGCTTAACATGTGAAAAAATATACACAGAGAAAACCTCTTTGGATATCTGATTTAATAAATAAAAATCCCCGAAACAGGCCAACCATGGAGGCAGAACAGGAGGCTTACTGGGCTTTGGAATACTAAATCCTAACTGCAGAGTGCAGCTGTGGCAAAGAAGTGCTCTGCATGTCACCATGATGACCAAACCAAAGCAGTGCAGCCACACTTGAGACTATCATACTGATTTTTTTCAGTTTAGGACAGCACTAGCTATTTTTTATGTTTCATAGCTCAGTTCTGGCACAAAGTTTAAAACTTTCCAAACTGTTTAACAGATCACACAAACAGCCAGCAGTAGCTAAGCAGGGAGAAAGAACTCTAACTCAGTAATGCATTCTACTGTGATAAATTCTGTTTCAGCCAGACTGTTTCAGATTCCTGTCCTAGTTAAGTCCCACCGGAAGAAAAAGAAAAAAGGAAAGAATCAAATATAAAGCAAAGAACTCGCTGAAATGACTCTTCAGGGCCTTCCCTGCAGTGTTAGCTCTCAAAGCTATACCTGGGCTCCAGTAAGTTTTCAGCCAGAGCAACACTAATTAATTGAGGGCACTTCGGAAAATGCCCTTCAATCCCCTGCTGTGACTGCTGGATGGCTCACAAAATTTCTCCCTCAAGTCCTTTCTGCTCTTTTGAAGCCCTACTGGAAAATGCACTGCACAGTCTGGGGCGAAGGAACAGCTTCCAGTGGATGGGACGCTCCTGGAGGTGGTTCATGAACAGGTGCGAGGGGCCCAGGGAGTGAGCAGGAAGCAAGACTGTGGCTCCCAGCCCTGCAAGGAGCCAGCCAGGGAGGAGTCAAACTCGACACTGCAAAAGCTGCTCCTCATCTGCCTCTGAGCAGCAAGAGAGAAAACAGTGCAAATCCACGACATGAGAGAAACAAAGAGAAAAATCTCAGCTACAAACCAATGCAGGTATATCAGTAGAAATTAAGTGCCCTATGCATCCAAATGTACCCAAAACTTGTGGTGCAAGGTGACCTGAGATGACTGTGGCCGCACCCAAGTGTACCAACGTGGGGATACACACCGGGGTGCTGGGCAGCAGTGGGTAAAGAAGCAGGAAGAAAACAACCATGCCAGTGAGGCTGTGCTGTGTGCATATTTTGTACACTGGATGCCTCTCTGTATATCGGCAGAGAAGACCACAAGAGGCAGAATACAAATCACAACTGATTTTATTCCAGCCAAAACTAGCAGCAAGCGGAGATTTCCAGGGGACTTGGACATGTGTGTTCAGACTCACTGTACTGAAACTGATGAAAGAGTGTTCCTTATGCTGCTCTTGACAGGAGCAAATGATTAAAATTCAAGTTTCTCAAGAATGGCAAAGCCAGCCAGAGGCTACTGACCCAGAGGCAGCTATTGAAAGACAGCAGGTGTGAGCAGATCTCGCTGCTCTTCTCTTGCTAAATCACACATTAGATTTAGATTAGATGTTTGAAGCTAGGAGTGTCAAGGGTGAGCTGGGCTGAAAGGGGCAATAACAACACTGGATGTAAACAGCAGCTTAAAATAGAGAGGAGCATAAAACCACATAGCAAGTGTCTCAGCAGTTTGCCCTGAGTTTTGACCACCGCTTCTCCAGCAGATACTTTCCACAGTAAAAGAAACAGATTTCCGACAAGATTATAATGAAATTGTCTGAAAGACCACTAAACTTCTGCATGTTGCCACTTATAATAAAATCAATACCATGCTATGTATGACATAGTCTATCCTTACTTTGCTGTTGGACTGCCTTTTTCCAGTTCCTTGTTTTTATGACATATATTTCCAAATGTCCATCAGCACTCTCCAAATTCAAAAGGACAAAATCTCTGTTCTGTTCATGGATTCCCTTGAAGAGTAGTAAGGAAAAACTTACAATGTCAACATATTTCATGTAGCTCTACTTCTGCTACAAAGACACAGCTATTTAACAAAATAGCTGCCAGTTCAGAATCTGACTAATTAATCTGATTGTTTGTGACACCCCCTGGATGCCTCCTGGTTTATCATCTGCCATACATAGGTGCCTGTACTACAGAAAAAGACAGTGGTAAAGTCACACTACATAAATATTTCAAAGTGCTATTTAGGAAACATAATTTGAAAGTGCTATTGACAAATTTTGTTACATGAAAAAAGTTACAATTAAATACATCAATCCCTTTGTTTGCACTGATTTATCTAATGCGCAAGCAAAGCAGCTATTCTAGAACCCAATGAATATTCAAATACTAAGCATCATTTTTATTATTTCTAAGGTCAAGTTCTTTCATTTGCAGCTTTTGCTCTATAGTTCTGACCTTACTAGACCTCGTTGTCACACAAACTCCCTTGCCAGCACACTTTTAAAAAAAATAAATTTTCTGATATGCAAATATTTGAAGACAATGGAATTGAGATTTAAAAAATCCAAACCCTATACTGGTTTCCATTTGAGGAAAAAATCTTGCTTTTTTATAAATCATTAAAAGTAACTGTCAGATTTTAAGTATCTCGTAAAATGTAATCAATTAATAGTTACCTCTAATACTGCCATTAAAATATTAATCTCAGTGCCTTTAAAGGTGCTTTGGCTTTGGGTGACATTTTTATTTAAAATTCTAGATTAAAGCCAGGAAAACCAAGGATTCTCCTTTGGTAAAGGACTGTTCTAAAACCATTGTTTGGTGGGGTTTTTTTTCCTTTTTATTTTTTTTTTTCATTTAGCTGATATATCAAGCTCATATTCATATCAGTTTCAGAAAAATAGCAACTACTACTACTTTAAAAAAGCAGAACTGAAAAATCCACTGATCTGAAAATCAAGCATCACTTGTTAACTGTTGCAGAACCATCCTTCTCCCCCATCCTGAGCTCTGCAGCACCCACTGAGGGATCTGCCCTCTGAATATTTTGGTGTGGGAGCAGGGGGAGTGCACATTCTCGGACCATGGGAAGCGATGGGAATGCTCTTCCAGGCACTCCTGGGGATCCAGTATCAGGAAGAGCATCAAAGACTAAACTCCCCGGGACACAAGCCTGTTCACTTAATGTGGTCAGCACATCTGACTTCCAGTACACAGCACAAACAGCTACACTACCTGCAGACAACTGCTGGTGGATATCCAGGGTCAGGTTTCTCTTAAGACACCTAATGGCACAGCTACAGTTCTCCTGGCTCCATTTTGAGGCTGAATATTTGGAACATGAATAATGCCATTAACCCAGGAGAATTAGGTAAGCCCCATGGTTTTCCAATGACTTAGTTTTTGTCTGCACTAATTTTACCTCCAAATCTGCATGTCTGAAACTCCACACTCTTCAAGTCTGCTTAAAGTGATTACGTCTTCTCAGTAAATCTTAGATTGTTCTTTCTTCTGGCTGCAGAGCTGTCTGCCTGCAATTTCTCAAAAGAGAGCCAGGATTTCATATCCATTGGCCCCTGCATTCCTGCCAAAGCCCTGCAGAAATGAGAGCTGCTGCAGCTGCCAGGGTTTATTTACACACATTCCTGCCTCAAATTGAATTAATGAGCATAATATAACTCAGGCAATGTCCTCCACAGCTCTTGTTTCTCTTTGCCCCTCTTGACATTTCTCTCTCTCACACAACCCCTCTTGTAGTCTGTTTTAAAGCAGTATCTAAAGTGATTCTGGTGTAAAAAAGTAATTGGAGACGCATTCAGGCTGATAAACGTGTACATACCTGCTTACAGCCTAATTTATGGAAAGCCCAGGATCACCCTAATGAGTATCTAGAAAGTCAAATTGAACTTATTTGCTCTGTTCACTCCAAGTTTGTCAGTTTAGCAACAGACTCCAACATTTAATCACTCAAAGATCCAGCCTTGCAAAGAGCTCTGATGCAACAGATGAGAGCAGCTGATGTTACAACATATCTACAGTCCTTAGTGTTCACACACTATATTTAGTAAACCATTTCTACAGGTGTCTCCAGCCCATTTCCGTCTTCAGAAATTTGAAATTCTGCACCCACAGCATAAGGGGTCCCACAATTAACAAGCCCTTTAAGCACTCTATACAGGAAGCTTCTGTTATGCTGCTAAACAGTCCAAAGCAGTGTTTCCAATATGTTATGGCACAGACAGAGCCCAGAAATGTTTGTCCAAACGTTCACATCTATATGACTACTGAAGTCCATTCTCCCCTATATTATCACCCCATATAGAGTGTATCTCTCACACACTGTATGCAACACATCAGGCTTGAAAGGCTTAGAATAAAGCCATGCACTTCTACTGGAAGAGCGTTACAAGAAAATTAATAAAATCTTCAGTGATACATACATTTGCTACATCAGCACTTAATCAGCAACATTCACAAGAACATGCCTGACAACAGACGGGATCCACCTGTCTCTTAGGGGGAAAAGGATCTTTGCACAAGAATTAGCAGATGTCACTGCTATAGCTTCAAACTACATCTGAAGGGTGAAAGGGATAAAACCAGGCTCTCCAGATATAAGCCTGGGGGTGACATTCCATAAGGGATGGTGTGCTAGTGAGATTCTTTGGTCTGATGTCTTAGGGGAGATAAGAGAGGGAGATCCATGCAGCAGCAAAGATGCAAGGGTTACTGATATGTTAGAAACCATGGAAACTCCTGAGTATGGTCACACAGGAATATGGGCTTCTCCCTGAAAAAGCTGGCAGGATCATTAGCCCAACTGAAGTGGACTTATTCCAATGCCCATAGCATGGGCAACAAAAAGGAGGATCTGGAAACCACTGCACAGGAGGAAAGCTAATGATGAATTAATGGGAACATGGTGGCATGACTCACACAACTGGAGTGCTGCAGTGGCTAGAACCTCTTCAGATGGAATGGGCAAGGAAGGACAGCTGGTGGGGCAGCCTTGTATGTTAGGGAGCCTTATGAATATCTAGAGCTTGATGACAGGGTCAAGGGTTTATGTGTAAGAATCAGGGGAAAGGTCAACAAGCCAAATAACTTGGTCAGAGCCTATTATAGAGCACCCAACCCAGATAAAGAGGCAGACAAAATATTCCATAAGCAGCGGGGAGAAGTCTCATGATCACTGGCCCCTGTTCTTGTGGGGGAGTTCAATTTACCAGATGCCTACTGGAAATGCAATACAGAGGAGAGGAAACAGTCTAGGTGACCCACTTAGTGGAAGAAGGAAAGCCTGTGGACCTTGTTTGTTTGGACTTCAGTAAAGCCTTTGACACCAATTCCCACACCATTCTCCAGGAGAAACTGACTGCTCATGGTCTGGATGGTTGCACTGTTCCCTGAGTAAAAATCTGACTGGATGGCTGGGCTGAGAAAGTGGTGGGGAATGGAGTTAAATCCACTGGTGGCTGGTCACCAATCACATTCCCTAGGGCTCAGTACTGGGGCCAATCACATTTAATATATTTTAATTATCTGTGTGAGGGGATTGAGTACAGATGATACCAAGCTCAGTGGGAATGTTGATCAGCTGGAGGGCAGGAAGAATCTGCAGAGGGATCTGGACAGCATGGATCCATGGGATGAGGCCATTTGTAAGAGGTTCAGCAAGGCCAAGTGCTAGATCCTTCACTTGGGTCACAACAACCCCAGGCAGCACTATAGGCCAGGGGAAGTGTCTGGAAAGCTGCCCAGCAGTAAAGTACCTAGGAGTTCTGGTCAATAACTGGCTGAACATGAGCCAGCTGTGCCCAGGTGGCCAAGAAGGCTGATGGCAGCCTGGCCTGGATCAGCAATGGCGTGGCCAGCAGGACCAGGGCAGTGATTGTCCCCCTGTGCTGGGCACTGGTGAGGCCACTCCTCCAATCCTGTGTTCAGTTCTGGGCCCCTCACTGCAAGAAAGACACTGAGGGGCTGGAGCGTGTCCAGAGAAGGGCAGCAGAGCTGGGGAAGGGTCTGGAGCACAAGTGCTGTGAGGAGCAGCTGAGGGAGCTGGGGGGGATTTAGCCTAGGACAAAGGAGGACCTTAATGCTCTCTGCAGCTACCTGAAATGAGGTTGTAGCCAGGTGGGTATCAGTCCCTCACCCCAGATAAAAAGTGGTAAGAACAAGAGGAAATGGCCTCAAGTTGTGTTAAGGGAGGTTTAGACTGTATATTAGAACAAGCTTTTTCACTGAAAGGCTCATCAGGCATTGAAACATGCTACCCAGGCAAGTGGTGGAGTAGCCATGCATAAAAGTATTTAACAGACATGCAGATGTGCACTTGGGGACGGACACTTGGCAGTGCTGGGTTAATGGTTGGACTCTACAATCTTAGAGGTCTTTCCCAACCTTAATGGTTTTATAATTCTATTGAAACTTGATGGCAGCAAAGTTGGGGGAGGGTGTGTGTAGAACTTCCAATGTCTTTCATAAATTGAAATTTTGAGCAATCAAGCAGAAGCCTGCTCTAGCTGCAACTCACACAGACTGCAAATTTTGGCAGCATTTGGACTAAACAGAAGTGGTATGTCCTGAATTCCCTAACTAAAAGACACTATACCCAATTGCAAGGCTGATCATAATGCTGTGCTTCTTCTGCATATAGGCTATTCATATGAGGAAAATCAGGTATTTGGTGTTCTATGCCACAAAGAAGAGTCCAAGAAAAAAGGTGGCTGCCTTAAGAAAAACACAGGGCAGAATGTCTGGAAAGAGGAAGGTGAAAATATTGGCCGCAGGAAAGCTCCTGGAAGTGGCAGAAGATCCCAGAGAACAGGGACTCACATAAACAAAATGCTGGGTTCTGGCCAGGGACCTTCACCAGTCACACTTGCAGGTGGCCAACACCAACAGTAGTGGCACAGCAGGCAGGGACCAACCCAGCTTTCCAGGCCAGCAGCGATCTCCCTGCAGGGATGAGAAGTGAGACCTAGGGAACATAATGCTGCAGGAGGAAAATTTGAATTAGAATAATTATATAGAGTAGAAGCATTAATCTCTCTGATCCTGAAATAAACCATAGTATTCACGTACACTAGAGCCAGTCATTTACTTTGTCTTGCCTGTGACAGTACTCAGCTGAATTTGAGTCCTTTTAGGCCACTTTTACTCAAAGCTGACGCAGACTAAATATGGTTTAAACAATTCTGCTAGCTTGCACAGAAAAAACTGATATACGCTTATTTTTCCGACTTTTAAAATCAGGAGACCAGACTGCACCTACTCTTAGAGTTCCGACTCTAAATTCAGTAATTTTACTTAAAAGCTCCTTCTCAGTTCCCTCTTTGGCCATTTCCAACTTTTCAATATAATTCCATGCTCCTCATTAACATTTTCTTCCTTAGACATAGCTGAAATCAAATACACTTGTCACTAAACTTTTACGGGGTCCTTGGAAAACATTTTGGATTTTGTGGCTGCCATCCATATACGCCCCTTGTCCATGTGAGAACGCCAGTGATTCAAGAGTTCAACTGCTCTTCACATCCATTCTGAATGAACAGTTATGCTGAGACCCATCAGCTAAATGAGATTTTGCCTAGCCCCAAATAACAGCACTTTGTATAGGTACCTGATTGACAGAGCCTTATTTTCACTTGTTCTGCTCCCCACCAGACACCTGCCTGGTTACTCCACGTATTCACTTCTCCCTACTCCATGCTTAAAAATTTCTTGTTTTATTGATATTCAGTTTTACAGAAGCACAGTAAAAGTCAACTGTGTAACATTATCAAAGAAATTCCTCTGATTTCTATTTCAGAGTGGGCAAACTTCACTTCAGTTGGGAAAGGCTTTCCCCGAATGCAGCTTCTATTGAAGCAAAGCTTCAAGTAATTACTTTTCACGTTTCTCTGAAATAGAAATAGCCTAAAAACATCTCTTTTGGCATATCTTTGTTACAAATTCTTTCAGAACCCCACAACAAGATTGTTCTATAGCTGAAAATAAAATGCCTAACACTGGTGGTTCTACTGAATGCACACAGACTGCTGGATAATGTGCTGCTTAGATAGATACTGGAACCAGAGTACTAATGATGAAGTGCCAAAAGAAAATCCTTTAGATATTGACTAGAACAGATACCTACTCCAAAATGTTGCACAGAAGAGGTCCTTGCAAAGGTGACAGCCATTTTTTGTAAAGTATAAAATGACACTCTTACAACCATTGCATCTTCTCTTTGAGTCACTCACATATTTTGTATACTCATGAAATGGCAAGCAGTGAATTGAGTATGGTGTGGAAACTCTTATTCCATCAACACGTCTTTTGCTCAGTACTGGGTGCAGCTCACAGCCCTTTACAGGAAGAGCTGATGGCTGATAGGTATTCATCCTTTTCCTTCTCAGAAATCTTCTAACATTGAGATACAAACCATTTCAATCTAGATGTGAATGAGATGATGAAAAAACATTTGCATATAATATTGTTCTAGCTCATTTCTTTTGAAAGGAACTGCCAGCTCCCAGATATTGAACACAGCATGAAGTGGTAAGTAGTACTTGCAGAGAAATGCTGTTTGACACCTTGCATTTGGGACAATTTATTGAAAACAAAAAAGCCATGTTGGGTCTAACTTTTATTCTACGTTTCAGCTACTGTACTGAATCTTTCCTCCTCCTCACCCAGCATCCACCATAAAGCACTCCATGATGCAGAGAAAGAATGTTTATACTTGCTCATCCTCTTTTGTGTGTGACCACACTACTGTCCAAGGTTTCTCTACATTGCTTTGCTGACTCTACCATAAGCATGAAATTGCCTTCAGCCATATCCTCAAAAGGGGAGATGCATCCAGAGCTGCAAGATGTAGCTCTGCAAGATGCTCAGCAAGAGGCTGCAGCAGCTCCTAATAGTGAAAGAAACTAGTTTTTCAACATCAACCTACTGAGAGGTACCATAGCTGGAGTTTAAGCTACAGAGACCAGAGGAGGCATACATAAACATAAGCAACCCCTCCACACTTTAGGCATTATATAACGGACAGCACCTGTAAAATTCTGTCCTTTTCTTCTATCAATCCTATTGAATCCAAAGGAAACACAGCTCTCTGGAGACACTCTCTTTCTTATACCTTCTGACTAGAGTACTGGTATGAAAGCACCAGCTGAAGTGCTGCAAATACCCAAATGAGAAATTAAACTCTACAAGCCAAATAGGTGCAGTTTGACTTCCTGCACAGACTCAAAACCCCAAAGGCACTCTCAGAAGTGGCTGCATTCAATTGGTTTTTGCCTGCCACATCTGCCAGTAGAGAAGCAGCATGAGATACCATCGTTGCTTTCAGCTCTTGAGTTAACAGGAAAGCCGTGGGGGCCAGGGCTGCTCCAGCTGACCCACACCAGCAGCCAGGGCACTCAGAAGGGCTGTACTCCTTCCAGCCTCACTACTCCTGAAGCCTGTATACCTATGCTTGCCTTAGAACGATGTAAGAGAGATCATTTCTACTCCTCAGGGCTTTTTGGATCAAATTTTGACATAATACAATTGGGAGGGAAAAAATGATCTCATGAAACATATACTTTAGGGAGGAAAGGGAATAAAGGTATGTTTTAAATTGATCTGGAAATATTTTCCCATGTGAAATAGTTATGCTTGTCTCTTACAAAAATGAAATCCACTAGCAAAGGAAAGAAACAGCGGCATGGAGCACAAATTCAGCTAAACAAACAAAAAATCTCCCACAAACAAAACCCCTTTATAATATGTAAATTCAAATAAAAACATAACATGACCTTTCTGTCTCCAAGGAACAAAGGTAAAAACAACATCCCAACCAACCCCCATATATCTGCTATCTGGGCTTCCCTGCATTCATCAGAAAACAAAGTGATTTAAGTGTGACCAAAGCAAGCTATAAAACCACTAATTCCAACTCATAGACAGCACCTCCTGCCCTCTGGAATAGATCCCATCTTACTTGCTAAAGGAGTCACAGCTTCATTGCTATGAGTTTAATCACTCTTTTAAAAAACCATCTTCTGTACATAATTACCCTGCCACCTTCCTTTGTTTCTGTCCTATCAATTATAGGAATGGCAGCATGTTGGCCTGCTTTCACGTCCTCTCTGCCATGGCCTTCCTCATCATACCAGATTGTTTAGGCAGTAACATCCACACAGGAATGGGATATTGCTTGATGCCTTCACAGCAGCTGGAAATGCATCTGGTTTGCATACCTGGCAAGCTGTCAGAGCAGTGCTCAGCAGTGACCACGTGTTGAGACAGACCCACACCTCCTGGCTACCAAGCTCCTTGCGCTGCCCCCAGCCCACCCTGTGCAGGACACTGCTAACCTACAAACTTCATCTGCAAGAAATGCCAGAGAGGCTGAGTGCTGCTTCATGAGACGCATAAAAACTGCTTGGCTGCTTTCCAGTTACCCAGCAGAAGAACAGCTTTTTCTTTTAACTGAGATGCACACAAACCCTTGTCATACACGACAAACCCATACTGCAGAGCTACTTGGTTTCCCTCCTTAAGTTTCTAATGCAGAACACAGCCAACATCAGGAATGCTCTGATCCAGCATGGCAAGTCATACGTTCTTAGTTTGTCCTTGGTTGTCAACGGGGCTCAAAACAGACTTTTTTTGTACACAAGAGCATTAGTACACACTGCCTCCGGTACAATACAGTAGCTGCTCTTGTACATTTAAAAGCCAGCTGTTTCTAATTGAGAAAATATGGAATAGGATATCTTCCAAACATCTTTCCACAAACTTGCAACAAGGCTTTGCTACTTCTAAATATATGAATAAAGCTATTTGGGAAAATTTTGAGGGACTTGAAGCAACATTGAACTCCAAACTGATAAAAGATGCAACTTCTGAAGCACAGTACAGAACGATAATTCCATCCTGAGTGAAGGAGCTTGTTCCTGGATACTTCTCTTCCCTACTCCAAAGCCAATAAATTGGGATAACAGGCTAATTACACAGAAGTATAAATGCTCTGTATTTTTGTTTAAGCTACCAAGCAGCATTTACATTTGTTAAGGCTACCTGATCTCCAAATCAACATTGCCCAGACAGCATGGCTAGAGTCCCAGGTTACACCCCAGCACTAAAGAAAAGCCAGCTGACCACCTCTGCTCCATCAGTACAACCTGTAGGTAACCATTCACAACCACTCCCTTTCCTATTGCTCCCCTCTAATGCACTCACCTGCTAGCCACAGTCCCTCTGCAGAGCAGGAACAAAGAAGTAAAGGTGAACACACAAAAACCTTGGAGAAGTTTGAAGCCAGCTGACCACCTCTGCATTGCCAGTTCCCAAACCTGGACGAGTATTTATGCTTCTGGCTTAATGCTATTTTCACATGGATCTATATAGGAAATGCCAGCACAGTGCTAGGCATAGCTGCATACACAGTCCTGCTTTAAAGCCTTTGTAAAGTATTTCCTAAGGAGAAATTAAGTCTGAGGCATCTTTTAGAAGTATCTAGAACAGGTTTGTGTCAAAGTTGCCAAATAGGTAAAGGGGCATGTTTTGGAGGATTAGCCTGCAGAAAATAAGCATGCTTAATCTATTAGTTTCACATTCACAACTTATAAAAATATTCATTTATCTCCATTTTTTCATCTTTGTGGTGTATGACATAGTACAACATAATGCCAGAGATCTAGAAGTGAGAGATTAATTTCTGAAAGCCATGTGCGGCTCATAAAAACAACAAACCCACTCCTTCAACAGATGCTTAAAACTATATGCATGCTTCATTAGTCTAATTTGTCTGCTCAGAGCCTAGTCCAAAACTGCAGAAAATGTTCCAAAACCACATCAAGTGCCACAGAGACCTCTGTGCTTAATAATAAAAACAAACACGATCAGCAAGCATTAGGGACCTCAATCTGCAGGCGAAGTCTGATTTGCGCATAACAGCTGGATGAAGCATTTTCACCAACCAAAACGTTGACACCACAACGTCATGTGCAACTGACTGCAGACAAACAAACCACAATCAGAACAGCCAAGTTTCTAACTAGCACCAAATTGTAGAAATATGAGAAGCCAGAGAGAACAACAACTGAGACCTCTGGAAAACAATTCAAATGTAGAGTAAGACAAAAATATTCTGGAAAATACAAAAAAATGTACATTAAGCTGTCAGCTTTGCAGTGTGGGTTTGGAAGGGCAGTAATGTGAAATCTGTTTATTACACCACAATAATGATTATTATCTTGCCTCCTGGATTTCTGGGGGTTGTTTTGTGTTGTTTCCAAGTCTTGAAAACCATGAAGTTTTCTCACATGCTTTGGTAAGAACTCAATCAGCAGGATTTCAGAGTTTCAGACTGAAGGCCAACTACAAAACTGACTGTGCAACCCAAGCGCATCACACTCTTTATCTACATCACCTCCCTCCCTCAAAAGCCAACAGTGCATTAGCCAAGATAAGCCCATCTTGCTAATGCCATACACACAGATGAATGGGAAGCTTTGCTAAAAGAGCCATAGATGTCTTCTTAACAAACCATTACAACAAGCAAGTCCTGCTACTGTCACATTACATGGAATCAACCAGAGATCTCCTTTACTGGGATCTTTTAGAAAGCATCTTTAATCCAGGTAAAGCTTATATGCAGCTTCTTTAAGAAGTCTTCATAAGCAGACAAATAACCTAGCAAGAATCTGACAGTTTAACTGGAAAAGAAGTAAGTATCTTCTGTCAAGGATTTGCAGAGCACTAGGAAATCAAAGCTCACCTGCAATTACACCTATGAAAGTGGCTCTTGCATGGAGCTGTTTCAGCTATGCTTGTGGTAAAATCATTTGGACTGTGATTCAAGAAGTCTTCTCTCAAATGAAGCTGTATAAAGGTAACTGGGAAGTGCAGCAGCCTCAATTTCAAAACCTCCAGCCATGAGGTTTTGATGAGATGGGCCTCCTGATGACATCCTAAGATCAAGCTGATTGTTAAACCCCAGTTCTGCAACATTACCACATACAGCACAAAACAGAAGTCTAAAAAATTAGAAACACCAATCTGCACTTTAAAATAACCACGGCACACGTCTCTCTCAAAACCAAATTAAAACTCCTGTCCTTCAGGCAGAAACAATGAGACTGATACTCATCTTCCCAAAGATATTTCCTTAATAGTATCAGAAACTAATGAGGCAGACACAAAACACAAAACAAGGTAAATACACTGGAAGAAAGAAATCAGAGATAAATAGTTCATTTATCATCAACAAGCAGAAGCTTCAGAGGGGTGATAGGAATACTCCTTTTCTTGCCAACCCTACTCTCCTTTAAAACACTAAAAATTTCAGCTCAAGGTGGGGAAAGAAGATGACTGTTTTTCTTCATCTTAGACAATGTCTAGATCAAGACTCAAAGCATGATCACTTTCAAAGCATCCTCTTGTACACATATGCATGCTCTCAGGTACAGGTATTTAGACATGTCTGGGGGTGGAAATACCTGCACACAAACTTTAACTCCATAGAGTGCAACATTATTCCCACGAACCTAAAGTACGCTTCAATTCCAATGAAAAAATCAATACAAGAACCGAGCATTAGCAGCATATTTCTTACACCATATGTATGACTCATGTAAGAAACAAGCACAAATGTTAGCACTCACTGTTCCCTTCAGGGCACCAACTCTCCATTGGCAAACAAACAAAATACCCAAGATTGCAGGACTAATGCGTGGCTAATGCGCTCATCAACGAAATACCACTGGGTGGTAAGCTATAAGACCCATAAGTTCAAGGACATGACAATTAAACAGGAACTCACATTGTCAGAGTGGCATATTTCTGTACCACTTCTTCCAGTTAATGAGTATCAAAATAGAGAGCTCTTTTTAAGAACACAAACATCTACTTGCTTTCAAAAACCTGTGGTGGTAAAAGTCTTAACTACCCAAAAGGTGGGAAAGGATTAATATATTGTACAAAACACTGTCATCTGGAAGCAACCATCCAAAAGCAATCAGTTCCCATTAAAGCATCTTGACTCCAAAGGCAAGACAAATAAAAAAGGTACCAACTTTTCTCAGTATCACTGTTCTCTGTAAACATAAAAAAAATCCAGTTCAAAAACTACAAAAATTCAGGAAAGCCAAGAGAGCTACCAGAGAGTTTTCTTGTTCTTACATTATTATTTCTGATACTATTAAAGAGGAATTGTGTGTCTGAAAAGGCTCCCCCAAAGCAGACAGAGTTCGTTTCCAAAGTACCAGATGTCATACTATTGGAAAACTTCTCTTAGGACTATTGAGATTTTAATCACAGCTTTGTCTTAATATCTCACATGTATTCCATTATTAATATCGTAGTGGAAACAGAAAAAGTATGTTGACTCTGACGAGACAGAATAAATAAGCTTTCCCTTGTCCTCAAGGAGGGAAAAATGGCGTTATTTTCCAGTGAGAATGCCCAAAATATTATGGGCAAGAGAAAGAAATACTTAGTGCAAACAGTTTAACAAACCCCAGCAGAAACAAAGCATCACAGTCTTATAAGTCTGCTAGGCTTCCTGCTGACACTTGGTGAAACAACAGAATAAAATGTTTTGCACCTCCTGTGCCTTCTACTGATGGCACAAAGTCCGGGCTGGCACAAATGCTAATGACTATTCCAGCTAAAATCAGCGCCCTTCAAATGCTATTAGATTTGCATTGTATGAGGATCTAAAACATCCTGGAGTTCAGTTTATTTGAAGACAAACACAGTAGCAAGATCTGAAACAAGAACAAAGCTTTTAGGACACCTGGATTACTCATAAATGAACAAAAGAATACAGCAAGAGTAAAGAAATTGCTTAAGTCTAGGAAGCAGCGAGGCAACCTGTTTTACTGACTAGAGTCTAACACAGTCCCAGCTCATTTCACCATGAGCTGGTTCATCACAACCAATTACTCAAGAGACCTTGTGGGAGTTAATGCAAGTGGTAAACAAGCTCCCTTTACCTTGGGAGATTTCCTTGATTCTACAAAAGGATAAAAGAGAAAAAAAAAAAGCAAAAAAACCCCACATTTTTGAACTGCTGCTCCTTCTCTCAAAAATACAAGAAAACTGGTCGAATGATATTGATCCCCTCTAACACACAGTGAAAAATGTAAAACAGTTTATTTCTGCTTGAATTCAAAAATCATCTCTCTAGAATGATAACCTATGCTTAATATTTTAGATTGATAATTACTGATCCAGGTACATAGCTCCACAAGTACTGGATTGGGTGCTCGACCAGTCAGGGTAAATGTGTTCTCCATTTAAAAACAAAAAAGGAGAACAGGTTATTCATCTTGGCAAGATACTCGTACCACTTCTTAAGTCAAAATGTCAGAAAATCAGAGCATAAAGCCAAATGTAAAATACAAACACTTTATAAAAACATACTCGAGAAAATCAAAGCCTTATTAATATGAAGGTTTTATTCCAAAACCTATGATTTTATATGGTGCAGCAAACGTTGATGACCAACACAACATGTATTTTGCTTAAGCTGCAATAAAAAAGAGTCACTTTTGGGAAAAAAAGAAAGGCAACAGCAAACTAAAGCCCATAGTTTGGCCCCTTACGCGTGGAGAAACATTTCACCATATTGTCTACATTTTAGAAGGCCGACATGTCAATGGCAGCACTAAAGTCTGCTGTGGTGGACAAGCTGTTCTCTACTCTGCATGATACTGAAGTCAAATTCCTGCTCGATACATGAAAATGTGAATTAGAGCTACTGATGCTGCACGTGCTGTGAAACATGCAAAGATCACCATGAAATACTACCAGAGGACTGAGGTTTTGTCTGTCAGTCACTTACTTGTTCATCCCAGCCCATCAGCCATCAGTCTGGGCTGTAAAAAGCTGTCCATGAAAATGCATCATAGCCTCCATTATTCACGGAGTTTTAGAACATAATAATAATAAAATACGTACTAAGCCAGAACAGCAACAAAATCATGCCTGACTGTTCTTGTTGAATACAAACATGTGAGTAATCTCAAAAATCTAATTGGCTTGCCAACACTTGACTTTTTCATTATCATTTTCTAGTACACAAGGGTAGCAATCTAAGCATATAATTTCTTGAAATTATTAGATAGCTCTTCCTCTTTCTGTATAATAAACCACATATTTGCATTGAAGTCTAAATTTGGAACCCAATACATTTTTCTGGTAAATTTGAAAGCATTTCCACCTCTACAAAACAACTTTTTATCATACAACTATTAAATCCTTAATTATTACAATTGTTAATTGCAATCCCCCTACTTTAAATATGCACAAGGCTCTTGAATGATTTTGACATGCTTGTGATTCAGTCTTCTCACCAGGGGTTGAAATAATGACATTGAAGGAAAAATGCTACCACCTGGAGCTCAGCTGACATGGAAGGAACAAATCCAGAACTCCTCCAATACTATAATCAACTCTACTTCTGCTAATGTATATAATGTATCAACTCTCCTTCTGCTTCTGACCATCTCATTCTATTCTCTAGAAAATTCTGTTTCTTTAAAATGAATGAAGGTAAAAAGCAACAATACGAAATAAAACATATGGGGAATAAAAACCCATGATAAAACAAAATCCCAAACCAAATATGACATTTTGTCAAACACACAAAATCTTGCCAGAACTAGACACTAATAATAAAGAGCCAATCCCACTGCCATCACAGAGAACTGGGAATTGTACATAGTTAGCATCCATGGTGCACATAATCATGGATGATGTCAGTTTGGGGGAGAAAGAGAGCTCTTCCCATGAGGAGATTAAGCTAAATGAATACAGGGATGAAGAAGAGGTTAAAATGAAGTCCCAGCACTCTCACTGGAGTACAAGTCCTTTGCCAGCACTGTGTGAGTGCTGGGGAAGCACGAGGCAGCAGGGCACTGTGCCGGACTGCAGCCCCCAGAGCCAGGCGCGGGTACTGACCTGCCCCAGCATGTCCGGCGCGATGGGGAACGTGGGCCAGATGGCCGAGTACACGCCGAAGAACACGAGCCAGAGCAGCATGCTTCCCCAGACGGCCAGGTGACTGAACTGCCAAGGAACAGGGAGAGAAGCAGAGTCAA
This sequence comes from Bombycilla garrulus, assembly GCA_013400315.1. Taxonomy (NCBI): domain Eukaryota; kingdom Metazoa; phylum Chordata; class Aves; order Passeriformes; family Bombycillidae; genus Bombycilla; species Bombycilla garrulus. The sequence continues at coordinate 180,516 of VXBU01000232.1, read as the reverse complement.
CACACGGCACTTCCTCCATTCACCCAGCCCAGAAGTGTTTCCCTGTTCAGGTCTCTGTTGGTCTCACTCAGGCCCGTCTACTGCTCTTGGTTTTGGGCCAGTAGCACAGGTTGTTCCAACAGCATAAACCACTTCTCTTTAATCTTTGCCTCATAGCGGGGCAGACAGATACTCTTCTCAGCCAATCTATCTTATTTGGAGCTCCGAAAACTCGCCAGATTTTCCTTGGAACCATGATTTCTCTCATCTAGTTCCTGTATCCTGTCATGCACATGCCAGATTCAACACATAAATCACAGCAGAAATTTTCAAAGGCGCAGGTTAAAGTTCACAAAAACAAATCCCTTACAGCACTGTATACATACAAGCCATATACATCACCCACCTTCCCTGGAGGAAGATTCAGTGTTATGTAATCAACATCTACTGATCAACTTTGCTTTGTTTTGTTCTAAAGGTATTCTAATTGATTTAGATATGCAATGCAGTTTACATCTTTACTGGATTTTAGTCTTTAGACCCACTAAAAGAAAATAAAAGCACTATTAAATGACCAAGAGCACATCCAGCACAAACTTCTTCTCAGTTGCATTAAAGTCATTTTTCCTACACACCCAAACTGTTTTTCTGTTCAGGATGATTTAAGTTGTTTTACTTTTACACTGGAGTGGTTGGAACCAGTAATTTTAGTTGTAACAAGCAACTGAGCTCATTATTGGCTCCAGCTTTTCTGGATGCCAACAACTCCTGTGGCTGATGACTTTGGCTCCAATTCAGAGAAGTACCTGCATAAATCTTAATTACTAATTACATATGAGTTCAGGAACATGGGAATGAATTCACATACTGGGTGCTGGTGGACACAGCGTGTTTGTTCAGCTCTCAGCTTTATACTTCCTACTGGATGACTGTGTCTGTTGACTTTTTTAACAGTATGTCTGAGAACCTAAAAAGTGTCTGAGTATTGTGATGTACTTGCTGTGAGATAAATGCAAACTTCTGGAAGAAGGAGAAGATTGCTCCTAATCTGCAACCACTGGACATCCTCAGAAAGGACAGCTTTCTCCAGCACAGGCAGTGAAAACAAACAAGGAGCCTGCAGCACCAGTGCAGACTGGCAGATAGTTGGGATCAGCTAGAGGTTACCTTACAGTAGGAGCATTCATACAACAAAACGTCAGAGGCAATGGAAAGAACACTCTTCTAGGCACTCTCAGAAAACTGGAATTTTTTTCAATCCTGAAAGTTGCTGGGCTAATAATAAGCAATCCATGGGATAGGCCCCTTCCTGGAGAGACACAGTGGGCAGGAAGATTTGTTTTCAAACTTTGCTATTTATTCTGTTTCACCAAGGAGATCTGACCTCAGTAAATAAGCAACTCCTTATTTGAAACAAACTAACAAAAAAAAACCCAGCCCCAAACCCTCACATAAAAACCAAAAACCTCAGAAATACCCACATACATGCTCAATTCAGTTTTAATGTGAAGAAAAGTAAGAAACTGAAGGATTAAAAAAATCCAAAAAACACTTGGAGGACAATAGGGATTTTATCCTTTCAGTCTACTCACTTTTCTGAAAACTGGGCACAATTCACATCAAAATTCTGACTAGAAGCCCTGCCCTAGCGAGCAACTGTAGTGCTCAGCTTCCCAAAGATCAAGTACTGCAAGGCTGCTGCAAGAACTCATCTTTAAGAAAAGTCAGCCCCATGCAATGGCAGAACAGCACCATCACTGCTTTCTGACAAGGATGTGATACCTTCTCTTGAGCCACAGCCTTCCCTCTCAGACAACTGGACAGAAGGCTCAGGATAGTTTGGACTGGTGCTTCCCTAGCTCCTGGACTTTACAACTACAACCAGTAAAAATAAAAGCAAGCAGAGAACCCAATCTCAGACACAGCCTTATTTTGTAGGAAGTGTATTTATGCTAGTGAAATTACATCTGTTTTTATTTGTCTCACTCAGGTTTTTCTTTCCATTCTGCTGCTAGGACAGTTTTCAAGTTTTGCAGATCTTCACCCTTTCCAGCTCAGCAGACTCCACTCATTTTATGTTGACTTCACCTTCTTCTCATGGTTGTCCCAATCACCTCATTATCTCAGGCTTATATCTGCCTAAACTGCTTCTCTGCCTTTAAAAGACCTTCTGTGCTCTGAAAGAACCCTCCTTGCCCTGCCTGAAAATGTTCCTTGTGCAGTCACCCCATCAACCTTTGCACTGTTCATTCTCCACTGATGTCTGCATTTACCCCTGAAGACCTCATGTGCAAAACCAGAAGTGAGCCCTTAAAGTGTGTTAAATGAATGACAGAAAACAAGAAATCAAGGTTCTTGTGTAAAAACTAGACAGAGTGTATGGCTCGGCCATGTACCCTGCTTATCTGAAACAGCTCCTATAGTGTGGTAAAGCAGTGATGAAAAAGGCTGTGTGTGTTTGGGGGAAAGCCTACTGCAATGCTCCAGATAGGCCACACTTAACATGAAGCTACCCCACTCAACCTCAATGTGTGCATTTTATTGTGCATTATGTTGCCACTTACATCACAGCCTTTCTTTCCACACTACCTACTGGATATACTAGGCTCCCAAAGACTTTGACTGCGTTATTTATTTAAAGCTTTCTGCTGAAACTGTGTTCTCCCAAGTGGCGGTGTCCCTCTCACTCTGTAGAACAAATTGCCTGTAACGAATCTACTTGATGATGGAGAAGAGGCTTAACTCAATGTTGTAAATTTAATACTCTTCAAGTAACCTAAAGATTCTCTCTGTGTGGATTCACTCACAGCTGAAACTACAACCAACATCAGATTTCAAGATGATGAGAGTCACTGTTACAGGCAATGGGACAAGACTTAGAAATGTATTGAGAAAAAAGTTGATTCTAAACACAATTGTTGTGTGAATAACAATAATTTCTCTGTAAAATGACAGTGTTACGGAACTTCAATATATACTAAAATTGTGATATATTTTAAAAAGAAATTTAGAACTGAGGGGATCATGATTATCTCCAAGTGACTGAAAAGACACCCATTACCTAACCAGGGGAGAGGAGAGAAGACAAACCATCAAACAATTCGCAACAAAACAGGATCTAAACAAGCTCACATGCCTTCAATGCTGACTTAGTGATATGCTTTTCTAGTGCACAAGGAATTAATTTAAGGACTTTTGCATTTTAATATGTTGATACACAACACAGAACTGATGCATAAGCAACAGTTTAAAACATCCAGATTTTATTTTCAGATGAGAGAATGGGGCAGAAAATATTAACATCTCCCTAACAATTAAATAACCCATACAGATAGCATTTCATCTTTAAAATTCAGAACAGATGTCAGCTCATTGATCTTCACAATTCCTCCGGGAGGAATGAAATAAAACATTTTACAACTAACAGAAGCAAAGAGGTTAACAAGATCTAAGCCAAATCCTCCAAAAAACTGGTGGAATAAGAATATGTGCCCTCAAAACATCTAAGTCTTGAGGGCAGAGTTTCTTTGTATGTCATGAAAAGTAGATTCCCATAAAGTATCTTGCTGGTGTGGAGAAAAAGGGATCCCATCAAAATTTAAAAAATTGAGTGTTTCAGAGGGGCTAGGGGAAAGAGGAGAAATGTGAGAAAGGTTCATCAACACAGGTGCCCTCGTCCTCCATGTCCCTCACACTGTTTGGAGCTCATTGCCCTGCTGAATTCTGTCACCTACTCGTAACAGAGCACTTGCCCATTTCAAGTAAATAAATCAAGGAACAAAGAGCTACAAAGGATAATTTTATTGATGTGCTTTCTTAAGCAATTACAGTAGTATGTTGATTTCTTGCAAAATTTTCCTCATTTTTAAGTAGAAATGTTGACAATACACTTTTAGTGTACTCTTCCCACCTCTGTCAGGCTGCCCTTTTTCATCACAGGTATTGTGTGAGCTGCGAGTTCATTCCTCTCACATTCTGTACTTAGGGAACTTAGCAGTCTATCCTTACATGAAAGGCCCAATTAAAACTCTGAAGTGCCAAATGAATTTTAGTACCTTCTTATCTGTATTAATACTCATTAGGGAGGAAGGTGTGCTAATAAAATAAAAGATTCTGGAAAGTACTTACTCTAGTCCATGCAGTTGTTTCCAAGCCAGCTTTCAGACAAACAGTGACTACAACATACTGCAAGGAAAGAAAAGAAAGAAGACAACTTCATTACTAACACTCTCAAATTCAAAGGTGCTCATGGCCCAGTCTCCCCTTTACACCTAAAAAGCTACTACCATTTAGGTAGCAACCCAGGAACTTGGCAGGGGATGGGAGAAGGACAGAAGAAGCTATTGTTGGTGCATGTCTGGGAAAAAAAATTTAAAAGAGGGCACATCAGGCACACAGCATCAGATTGATTTTACTTTACTTACACACTTTCTTCAGGTTTACATCATTTTATTGTGGTGAAAAAAAAGGCTGGAAAGAAATTCTACCATTCAAAAATTGCTAGGATACACAAACTTACAGTGTAAACTATGTTTCCAACAAATAAATAGTCAACTCCCTGTCCATTTGTGAATACTGCATCTGAAAGAAGAAGACAAAAAAGATCACATTTTTTATCAGTCTATCAACAGAATGGACAAAAGAACAAGTTGATTTTCAGGAGAAAATAGAAGCTGCAAGTTAATTCAGAAGCTGTACTCAGCCAGGTCTCAGACACGGTGCTCAGATAGAGCACACATCCATGATCCTGGCTGCCAGAAGCTGGCCCAGCTAAAGGGGCAGTGTTCAGCAGACCCTAACATGTAATTTACCTGTAAGAGCTGAAGTATGTCACTGTCACTTTCGCTGTTGCTATCTGTCCTGTACTAATTGTCACCTCTAACAATATTTCTTATCTGTGTGCCTGTGATGAAAAAGCAGTAAAACACCAGCTGACTTGTGGTGAAAGAGAGCTGAATTAAGAAGAGCAGTGACAGTTTCATTTGTAAAGGACACATATAAACATGTACAATATCTCACTGGAGGTTAGTTCAATAGCTGAGCAGTATTCAGTCTCTGCCCACCCGTTCTCTATCAAGTGTGCACAAGGGTGAGTACATGCATGTTCATCTATCATTTTAAAGTGCCAAGCTTGGCAATACTTCAAATGTCATTTAGTCTCTCAGCCCTTGCTGAATCAAACTGGAACACCATGAAAACACATTCAACCACCACACGAATGCCAGCTAAACTTGTTCTCACAGGAGTTTTCAAGCATTACTCAAGCATGATAAGTATTGCTGTTTTCACATGTTTTAAGACAACTGCTAAGGAAATACATGAACAGCAGGGACAAAAAGGCTTAAGATAAAACCTTGGACTCATTCCTAAACACACACTGCCTAAACACAGTGAGCTTCTACCATGAAGATGCCTTAAATTTTAGCTTTTATATTATCCAGATTCTGTACTGCAGTAGTATGTAACTCTGAACTTCATATAAAGTGTTAGCAAGATCTCCTCACAGTTTAGTTCGACAAAAACAATCCTTTTCCAGCCCGAAAACCAAGGACACCATTGCAGCTTCAGGCCCAGAAAGCAAAAAAACACCGAACTGAGGAGAGCAATCTGTGAGGATAGGACTTCAAAATGTGAAGCAGTAACTAGACAATTAACCCCAATATGTAAATGGACCAAAACTTAAAGTGTGAAAACTCATGACATGTCGTCTATCTTGGGTGTAGTCTCAGCCAGGCTCTTGTACTGCCCAAGGTGTATCCTTTGAAGGCCTTTTTAATAAATACCTACTTTATTCCTTTAACACTGTCCAGCCTCTGTTCTAGGTAGCCTCTCAAGGCATCAATGACAGTAACACTTTGTCAGATTTATTTGAAAAATTTGATCTGTTATTCTTAAACAAAGGTTGTGTACACCAGGATCAGTAAATTTCTAAGCCTATAAAGAAGAGTTTCTGACACCCTGACCTCCGTGATGAAGACCCTGTCTAGCTTACAGCTAAATAACACCTAGTAGTCAGTACAGTTAACTCAAGCTACTTGTTTTTTTCCTCTTCTACTATGCTGCAAGTGGCTGTCTCCAAAGAACTGATGGGTTCTGAGTATTTTCCAGTTCTGTATCCCTGCATTCTTTTCAATATTGACTGCTAAGAAACAGCAGCAGATAGGCTAGTGACTATCACAGCAACTGGAGCTAAAGCCTGAGGCAGCTACGTTAGGATCTGGCATGGTTTCTAGGCACTGGCATCTTCCTCAGCCCAGCTCCCCCCCAGTAGCTTCAGGCATTTGCCACATCATTCAGGGACACACCAAGATTTTACAGTCACCCTGCTCCTTCCCCTGGTGTCAATGAAAAAGGTGAAGAGCACTAGGGAACTTAAGTCTCCCATGCCAAATGAACTCTGTTGGTGCCAAAAGGCTCAGTTTATTAAGAAAAAGGCATGCCTAAACACATATACATTTTGTTAGAATAAGCTGACATGGCATGGCCATGGTCTAGTATAACATCACAGTGAACATTTAATAATTGAATAAATTTTCCTCTAAGTCTCAACTTTTTTGAAGTTATATATTTTAATGCAGTAAGTTAATGTCTTTATTTTTCAGTGTTTTCCATGACCATTCACTTTGGGAGGCTACGCAGTCCTGAAATGAATACTTGTGCTAATGAGAACAGCAGGATGCTCAGTGAACATTCATTTCTGAAGCTATACGAGTGTCCCTTCATGGACTGCATGTATTTCACATTCTAAGGAACTTGAGAGGTTAAGAACCATCCCAGTGCAAATGGCACATTTTTGTCTCTGGCATTGAAATCCTTCTTGCACTTGGAAATGCAAAGAAACTTGAAAATTCAATAATCATTCCTCTCTGGAAAAAAACTAACCAACCTATTCAAAGGAACTCAGAAAATTACCCTTCGAGCTGGTATTTCAGTCTTATCATTCTAGTAGTTGAAATGAAAAGCACATTATCTATTCAGGAACTAGAAAAACATCTATGGAAGACTGTAATTTTAATCATAAACACCACAGATGTCAACCAAAAATTTCTGCAGTTGTAATTTAAAAAGAGCTATTCGAGATTAACGTTTGTCATAAAAACAGTGTAACAGTACAACAAAGCTCCTCAAATCAAAACAAAAACCGACCAACCATAAAAGCCCCTCTCCCACGAAACAGAACCTTCTTTTAGCTCACGTACAGAGGAAAGGGAAGTCCCTTTCTTATATGGTCCATCAGCCAGCATGTGAAGTTCCCACTGAGGATATGATACTGACATTTTAATCAGCCAAGCAGGGAAACATGAACCTAACCCCCCCAAATATCTTTACTATCATGCCTCTGACATGAGCATTCATCTTCCCTCCCATTTCTTTTCTTTCACCTCCTCCCCAATTAATCCATTCTGGAGCTGAGAAGGTTTTCTTAAAATCAGTCTTTTCCAGGAAAGAGTTTCACTTGTGAAAAATTTATTATTTTAGATAAGTATTCTCTTCACCAGCCCTGAATTCCTTATCTGCTCCAACTTTATTTCTTAGTACAATCAAAGAACAGATTTCCTGTGGCTTTTCCCACCCACACAACTATACTGGAAAGCTAGGTAGGAACCATACAGGATTTACTGGTCCCTCAAATACCATGTAGCTGCATTACCCTTAAAAGCAAGACTTAATAACCCTAATTTGTACACTGAAGAGTCTCATTTCCCCAGCATCTCTGACTTTTGATCTGGTTTACTTCCTTTCCAGCCAATTGTTTTTCACAGCACTGTGTTATGGAACGGGAGGGTTCCAACAAGATATAAAGCAAACGGTTCTAAGGCAGCTGCTGTAAGAACATTATTCAACCAAATGCTGAGATCTCAACATATTACCATAAAAAAAAATATTAAAAGGCATTTTGTGAAACATCACTCAGTATTTGGGTAAGACTTATTAGCAAAGCAGTAGTTTCATTTTTCACCTATTAAAGTCACTATATGAACAACGATTACATTAAATTAGAATAATTTCTTAAAGCCACTAGACAACCCGCCAAGCTCAGCAGCTAAAGACTATTGAACTGTCTGGCAGCATTATTTCTTGGGACTTGTCACGACCCCCCCTTCTGCAAACACACCAGTTCTGTAAGACTGAACATCAGTTACCAACGTTAGAATAATGAAGCCCTTACCATGCTCCAGCACTTTCAGTGGAAACCAGAAAAGAATGATGGAATGGATAAGGGCATTGATGCAGTGACCCCAGAAAACCTGAGGGAAAACAAACCAAGCCATCAGTAACGTCCAAAACTCTTGACCTCTCTCTAACTCCTAACAAACACTTCTTTGTGTAGTTTAGAGTCAGAAAATGTTTGTCCTGAAGTGAAATACCTAAACTTCTGCAGGATTTATTTTCTCCTACAATTTCTGCTCTTTCACAAGAAAACACTGGTCCAGTTCAATCGTTTTATTCTACCAACTTGAAGCATAATAGGCAAGCATGCTTCAGTTTAAGATCTTTATTGAAATAAGGCAGACAGATTGAGTCAACTTTGTTAAATTACCTCAAAGAATAATTTTAAAAGAGTGATTCAATATTATGAAAAGTTCTATTTTCTTTTAATGGACAAATACTTTGTGCCCCACAGTTTTTAACTAGCAGATAATGCAATTTTGCACATACTAGAGCTTTATGTACTCTACAATTTCCTCTCCAAACAAAGCGATCATACAGCTTCCTTGATTCAGAAGTACATTTAGATGTGCTTATTATGGAAAAGACAGAATACAAAATGCTGGCATTTCCCAGCATTTAAATAGAAAAATGGTGTAAAATGTGGACTTCAATACTCAGAAGTCCAAATAAGCCAATTCAAACTCTATTTTCCAAAAGAACCACTGGAACAGAGGTCTACTAACTATGCAAAAGCACCCTAGCAGACAGTGTTATGACAACAGATATGTTAAATAAATGCAGGCAATGTTATCATGACTTATCAGTAGCTGTGAATTGAAAAATCATACTTGGATACGAATCTAACTTTGAATCAAAGTTTATGAATATTTCATGACCAGTTTCAGGTGAAGCCACAGCAGAAAATCCTTATTTATAAACTAGGATGTTTTTTATTTAAATAAAAAATAATCCCTTGGAAAGAACTGGAAGGCTGAACAATCACTCTCAGTAGTTAGCATAAAGCAGAAGTAACTTGAGGAAATAAGTTATTTTCTGACAAGAAAAGTCTGGAATATAAGAATGCTTATGTTTTTTCATAGAGTTATAGGGTTTCCCTTACCCTTGTGTTGAAACCATCTGCATTTTGAGTGATTTTGTATAGCTGTGGAAATCTAAGCATGCTATCTTGAGTACACGATCGTTCAAAAATTCCCAGAGTAAAGGGTGGCAGTGCTGTGAAAATCTGCAAGGAAAGCAAATACTAATTGAAAGCAGCTCTTAGTTTTAAGTGTATGTCATATAATGTTTCCTTATCTAGAAAAAAGCAAAATTCTCACAGACTTCAGTGAAGATTTACTACTACCTAGCATGTTATTTAACATAATTTTCAATGGTCCAAACAAGTCCAAGCATTAATTTCACCAATTTGTAACTTTCAAATATTGACTTGGGAACAAAAGAAACATAAAAGAAAATTCATATTATTAACCAATAAGCTTAAACACAAGAAGTTAAGCATCAGTAGTGTCTGATGTACCAGCTAACCCAGCAAGGGTCAGACACATCAGACTGCAAAGGAAAGACAACATATATTTTTTATAAAATAGTCTTGTGGGAATAAGTTCCAATATAGCTGCAGTTGTAGCCATAATTAGTATGCAATGTGCTCAACCACTGCTAAGTTTACAGACAGAGTAAATGTGGAAATCACATTAAAAAAATAAAAAATCTACTGAGCAACAAAAGCCATTCTGCATTATGGTACTTTGGGGATTCCCCTGGCAGGCATGAACTGATAGGAACAAATTAACTGCAGTGTGTGTCTGTGCTACGGGCAGACGCTTGGATGACCAAGCCTCGGAAGCCTTCCAAGACAGGCAGCAGGACACTCTGCCAGAAGCAGAGTAAATTAGCCTCCACTGACTTCAGCATTGCTGCTCCTAAAGTGCTTCCAAGATCCGAGGCAGCTCATTTAAAGGCAGCTTGGCTAGCCATGTTTCTTGGTCTACAGTGCAGGCGCAGAGTGAAAGTAACACCAGGGTGCAGGTCTGAACACTAAACTTCATTCACTTCCGTGTACATCGATAGTTTATATCAGAAACATCACTTTTAATCCCATACATACATATACTTTTAACAGTTTGAGAAGTGTTCTTGAAGTTAAGAGGCAGGCTGGTGTTATGCAGTGTTTCTAGGGTGTGTGCATATTTGGAGGAAGCAGGCTGTGATTCCCACCAGCAGCATGCTGGCATCTGGGGAGCCGACAAAGAACAATGGGGAGGAAGAGAGACAAGTGAGCATCAGTAATTACAACCCTCAGTCCAGCGGGAATTGTGCATCTTCACTCACAAAGTGATAAACCAGATGGCTACAATGGCAGCAGGCTGAGGGTAGAGAACAAACTGAGAACACTGGTCCAATATAGTCCAAAGAAGACCATGTTCTCATACAGCTTTAATGTACTTCCCCAGGCTTCTTGTATTTATTGGGGCATTCTCACTTGAAGTAAATCTTCTCGTGGTTTTGATCACAAAGACAAACCTCCAGCATGAACCAGTGCAAAATCAGGAATTGGAACACCACTCTGAATTCGTACACTTCATACTTTATGAGACTACTAATGATAGAAAGGGTTAATCTGCACAGAAGAGAATGACTTAGCTAAAAGCACTTCAAAATCTAAGCCCTACAAATTGTGGAAGTCCCTAATATCCTACTAGCACTTGATTCTCCATGAGTCCAGACAACCTGCTCTAATTTTAGAAAATACTGACCTTAAAAAACAAGGTTTAGTTTCTGATTACAGAAGATGAGTTTTATCCAGAAGCTTTAGGTAGGGTAGATAGATTCATCAAATGAGGTTTAAAGATAATAGATGCAAATATCTAAACATGAATGACAGAGACTGCATAACAGTCAGGAAATTAGGGTGAAGGGAATCAAGGGAATGATAAATCCTTGAATAAGTATCTTCAACTAAGAGTAGGAAATCTTATGGAATAGGGGGCCTTGTGCCATCATTTTTAAAATTAATGTGACAGAAGTTAAGTGGTTCCATTAATACTACTCAGTGATAATTTGCTGGCTTTTTCTGTATTAGCATATATTTGGAATGAGTTTTTGAAAGAAAAAAAAATTAAATTCCCTCTCTGCAAAGAGATTCTTTAACAATAACAGTGTCCTAGCAGCTTATAAATCCAGGCACTGGGCCACTCGTAACATTACATTTTCAGTGTTGAAAACATCAACACAGGTCTATGGTATGCTACAGAACGTGGTTCCAGAGATCCTTCAGACTTTAATCTATGTGATTGATTAAAAAATATTACTGGTTAAAGTAATAAAGTCATATGACCCAGTGTGGCACCCTGCAGGCCATGTCTAAAATCAGAACCTACTCCCAGACTGACACATCCTGCTCTTATTCCAAGAGCAAAATGCTGATGACACAGTGATGCAGATTCTCTTTCTGTATCTAATGGAGCACAAGTCAACCCAAAGCAACAGCAAAACACTTCTCTCAGCATCTAACTATACAGGGTCTGAGAGAAAAAAATTCATCAAAACTCAGAAATTAGTTTTTGAGCACGAACTGTCACCCAAATATTCAGTACATAACACTGAAAATGCTTTCAAGGAGGAAATTCTATCTAAAATCTGCAGAATTTTATGCAGGTTATATTAGGATAGACATCTGTTTTCAAGGTTTTCTTCCAAATTTTCATTCTGCAATAAAAGTGCAATTTTCAATTTTTTTTTCCTACCACAGCGTGGGTTCAAAATGGCTTTTACAAGTGAACTCACATTTCCTAACATACATCTAGCACAGTTACCTGTGACAAATGGGATACAACAAAATAATAGAATAGTCCCAAGCACTATCAAGTCAAAACATGCAGCACTTACCACGTTATACAGGCCAATGCACCATCGCTCAAATAAGATCTGCCCAGAAAATCCATTAACGAAAGCAAACCAAAGCTGAAAAAGAGACAAATTACAAAAAGCTTTAGATTACTCCTGTAGTGCATGCTTCCATTTACAGAAGAGGAGAAGGATGCAGAACACAGACCACCATCTGGAGACAGATGCTTGTCATGCTCTAAAAATAATTATCAGCAGTGCCAGGCAATTATTTTCAAGTCCAACATTTTAAATACTGGCAGAGTACTTCTTGTTTAAAATATAATACTCAGGCTATGGAGCAGTGAGCTGTATTTACATCACTGCTCTAAAAAATAGATGGCATCAAACTATTACAAAATCCTTTTCTCTGGCAAATTAACATGCTTGAAACCAGAAGCCAATCTAATTTCCATCATGTTTGGTAAAGACCAGAATTTTCAAGACAACTGTGTTTTGATGGATGTTCTGCTTAACTTGTGTTGCATTTCTACAGTCCCAGAATTACAATGATATATAAATGTCAGTTCCATGATCATGATTATATTATAGTTTTATTGTCTAAATGATGCAAACGTTATTATTTAATAAACTACCTATTCAACAATTTAAATTGGAAGAGGTTGCAAAACAGGCTGCAGAGTCTTCATCCTTTAAAAAGTTTACAAATGAAACTGGGTAAGCCCTAAGCAACCTGGTTTGCATTTAATATTCACCCTACTTTAAACAGAAGCTTGGACTAGATGGACTTCAAGTTGCCCTCCAGCTGAGGAGATTCTGTAATGACACAATCCCAGGAAACAGCTTTAAGCTTCAGTGCATAGGTAAACTCTTTTCAGCATTTCCATGGATGCAGCCTCTTTGAGCCTATTAATCTTGTTTAAGTACCTTTTTGAAGCACAAACTGCTGTACTGGGTTGGAACAAAGTTTCTTAGTGGACATTGAAAGAAGCTTAGGAAACAACATAACAAAGAAGGGAAAGAATTATCATTTTCCAAGTAAATTGGAAACTGGAGGAACAATAGCAGTTTAAGGGCATCCTGAAACAGTTTGCATATGAAATCATTACACTTATTAGATAACAAAAGATTTCTGAGAATTTCTGGTTATAGTCTCTTTCAAAATCCACAGTACACCATGTTATTTTGTTCAAAACTAGTTCAATATTGCGTGTGAGAACACTTCCTCAAACCACCCTGTTTCAACATATTTCTTGTTGCTTTTACTTTACAAGTCCACATTGCACTGGATGCACTATGTATTGCAGTCCAGTCAAGTGACAGCCAAGCCCATTCCCTTCCCACTCCCTGAGAGCCCACGGCACTTAGTGCCAGGTATCTTTTCTAACATCATTCTGTCATTCATTGGGCAGCACTCTCCTACCAGCATCCTTTATTCTCTGTCTCACTTGTGCAGTATTAGAGGCCTAGCAGTACACCTCAGATAACAAGCAGTTAGCTGTACATCATCTGATCTCTTCCCTGTTCCCACCCAAAATGGATATCGAATAATCAGGAAAAAAAAAAAAAGAAAACGAGATTGCATCAAAACCTATTGCTATTTTCATAGATGCAATATCTAAACAGACCAGGACTCTAACATGGGACAGAGGCAATTTCATGCAATACTGAAGTATTTACAAGGTTGGAAAGAATAACAAATAGCTGTTCAAATAGGCATTTCTGCAAGACATGAAATTCACATGCTACACAAAAGGAAAAAGTGAAACCTTTTCACACAATACACGGCTGGCCTATGGAAATGTCTCCCAGATGATGCTGTGGATGCAAAAGGCAGTTTGAAAAAAAATCACAGAAGGAAAGCTGGAGACCAGATGAGTCTGCCAGAGAACTACCACTGTTCACAAACCAGAGACCACGTTAGCTGAACTCTTATTTCTCTACTTCTTACAGCTATTATATCACCATTCTTGTTTGAAATTAATCATCAGTTCTAATGAACTCCCATTGTGCAAGTAAGAAACAATGATACTGATTCCAACTCATCTGTTTATAACTATGCTTTGCACAGTTGGTCATCTATTTTAAATTACTTCCTGTAATTTTTTAAACCTTCATCTGCTCTTTTGAGTAGCCAGTTTCTATTTATTTCTCACTATATTACTCTGAAGTTTGCACTTTTCAATACCTGCTGCCCTTCTTGCAGCTTGTAGTTCACAAGTGCCCTTGTAAGCTCTCTTAAGGGCTAACAGCTTCATTCCTTTACCACTTAGCTGAAATGCACTAGCCTAGTATCAACTGCAAAATATTTCTCAGGTTTCCTAAAAAAAATTGTCTCTTTCTTTCCCATTGCCAAACATGCATTCAATTAAAAGAGCCTTTAAGCATTCACCTCACCAGCTCTGTCCAGAAAAAGGACATAAGTCACACTCTACATCCCAAATTTTTACAGTCAGTTCTACTGCATTGATACCTTGAAGGAATATTCTGTAAATTTCACTCTAAGGACACAATTAATGGCCCAAAGCAGCACACTGGACAGTCTCACTCTCACCCTTGCAGTGTTCCAGCTACATCAGCTCTTCCAAAGAAACATATGAATCCTCTTTGGTGCAAAGCCTGAGGTCCCAAAAAGAAACCACAATTTATTTGGGGTGTTCAAGTCAGGAACTAGAGGGTTTCTTCTAGGAAGATTCCGAGCTTTAAAAAAGCATGCTCCCAGATATTTAGCAATACTGATCTAGGCATTTATCATCTCCAGGCTTGTTGCAATTAATTGCAATGATGAATGAGGGCAGCAATTCTAGAAACAATAAACAGCTCACAAATCAGAAGCCTGTCTGGCTTAGTTGGCAACCTGACTGTGTGCTCTGCTCAGTTTTCTAGATCCCACTGGGCAAAGCAAACTTCAAAGGTTTGGTAGCAAATGATGAGGCCTTTTATAACATTGGCTCGTGCTGCTTAAGAAATGACTGCTTTCTGAAACCATAGCTTCCCACAACCAGTCCTCCAGCAAAAGACATAGCTGATTATCCATCAAGAGAGTAAAACAGAGCAGCCAGACTTTCTGTAGCCAGCCCATGGCTAGAAGACAAGCCCTAAACCAGGCAAATTTAACATCTTGGATTCTTAGAATCACATTTCCCAACAAAAATATTAGCAAAAATGACAACAGAATAGCATAAAACTTGGGAAGAGCAGAGCTGTTAGGATGCCTTACAGAGCAGCAGACAGTCTTTCAAAGTACAGGTGAAAAACACCGACTCAATAGATCAATTCTTTCTACTCAAGATGTACTGCCCTGCCACAACTGCATGGTGCAGAATTCACTAAACACCCTGCTAACAGCACATTGAGATGAATGAATCAATACAGGAGAGTACTGAGACAGCTGTGTCTGACTGGAGTAAATAGATACTTAGCTATCACTGTCTTGAGTCTTCTGCAGCATCTTTCAGCACTGAAAGAATTTTCTTCTATATAAAAGTTCTCTCCCTATTTCAAAAGCTGATATAATTTGGGTAGGCAAGATTTAGAAAGCGCAGTGTCCGGACAACCCAAAAGTTCAACTTGAACTCTTTTTCTTTCAGCAGTATCCACACGGGTAAAAATTGGAAGAGAGAGCATTTCCAACACTTATGCAGGTCTTCATGCACCACAGGCTCCAAAGAGAGGGCAAAAGTTACCGCTATTACGATGCACTGAAAAGTAAGGGCTGTGCTTGTTTTTCCCACAGATTCACACTACCAAAGGCTGGCTGACAAAAAGACTGTGGGATACTGTCTCATACTTCCTCAATATCTTCATGACAAGAGTAAATCAGATCCTCGGCATAAAATACACATTTATTTTGAATTTAACACAAGCCATAAACTGCCATGCATGGTTTAAGGACCAGCTGTTTGTAGGTATACCTTAAGGTCAGCAAAGGGAAAAAAAAAAAAACAAACCCAAACCCTCCACCTTAATGTTCACGTTAACAAAATGTACTAAATATACTTGAAGTTGCAACAAGCCATGCTTGACTCAGACTCAGTAAGCTGGTAGGAAAACTTGCCAAGTCTGCCTGGCTTGCCAAGCTCCAGGGGTTTGCAGGGCTCAGCTCCAGCACTGCTATGAACAAATGGACCCACAGTTATTAAACCTCTTTTCTGGCTGGAAAAAAAGAAATCTTTTCACTTTAACTATTACCTAGCTGCCAAAAAGCTGGAAAAGCTTATTTGTAACTCAGCTACAAAACATATACTTTTTTCCCCCAAGAAACAAGAGGTCCAATTTAAATGTAAAGAAATTCAGACCTAAGGCTGAAATCTGGGCTGATACATTGCTGTGCTTTATTATAGCAGATATTGCAAAGATGTGAAACCAGTAGGTAAAGTGCAAAAAGAAATTGGAACGTTGCAAACTGAAAGCTAGCCCATGTTTCCTGCCTTGAAGTGTGGTTGCATTCTTTAAATAAGAAACCCCACTGCTGAAGCACTTGATGCCAGCTGTGATGTGGGCACTTTGCCACTAGAAAAAGGGGAGAGGGGAATAAACCAGAGGTCAGCAAAATCCAACAGATGGTAATACTTGATTAATATTGACTTCAGCTGCAGGCAGACTGAGGATCTCAAGGTAGAACAGTCCCACACTGCTGTTTTGAGCTGCACAGCACATCCACCTGCTCTAGAGTGTATTTTGAGAAAAGATCAAGTATTATTTTCAAAAAATATTCCCACTCGAGCAAGTTGGAAGGCAATTTTAATTGCATTATTGCTTCATGCATAATTACTGCAGAATTAATGCCTGAAATAGTAGGAACTAATTTATTTAAGTGCTCTAAGGCACTGGGATAGCAAATCATGTCTATTCTAAATGTGTATATTTATGAAGGTTTGATAATAGACAGCTTAACAAGTACTAGAAATGTTTTCCCTATTCTGCTAAAGGGCACAGAAAGCTAATATAGTCAGGGTATCAACAATTGCCACAGGCACCAATTATAGCCAGACTGGATGCCTTTACTATTCAGAAATTAGTTAAATTCTCAAAATACCCTCTCTCAGCACACACACATTTTACATGTTCTTACCAAATAGGCTCATTTACAGTTTGCCCAATAAAGCAGGTTTGTGTGTCTCCCATGCAGTTCATTAATAATGTATCCTGATTTAAGATCTCTCATTACAGATGTCTCTCAACACCAGCCTCTTATTCCTACCCAAATACTCACAGCCTTAAAATAATGCCTTCATTAGAGAATGTACAGCATCAATTTTATAACGAAGGCAAAGTGTGTTAGTAATAAGATTTGACAGGGTAGGCATGGCTGTCTGAGACTACTCACTTCATTTGCTGAGGAATACTTCCCTTGCTCCTTTTATTCCCCCCAGTGTTTAATAATTCTTTGCTGAAAACAGATCGATATTTTACAACTGAAAAGCACTTGCTCTAGGCCTGTGCACTCCAAACAAGTGCCTATTCAAGGTTAAAAATCATCTCCAGTCTTCTCTGCCAGTGTTAACAATTATTTTCAAAGTTTCATAAAACTTTTGTCTCATTAAAAAAAAAACAAACCTATGCATTGACTACAACGCTTTGTCAGAGAGATACTAAAGCAACCACTACAATAGAAATTTCCTGGCTTTAGAGACTAATTTATTAAATAAGCCTGAACAGCTTTTATTTATCCTATTCTATTTCTTCTGTTCCTGACTTCATATAGTTTATATTTCAGCATACTAAAGACCACAGATTTTATCTGCTTCATTTTTCACTGTTTACAGAAAAGGCATATGCAGAAAATTTTACTCCTTCCTTATAAAAATTGTTTATGTGCTCCTCTTCTCTAACTGATCAGCTAACATCCTTCCTCCAAAGCACACGTAACATTCAACAGCAGAGGCAGACATAGATCAGAATGGAAGGGGGAGAGGGCAAGAGGAGCCTCACCCCACACTTGGACTCACAGTTCTTTCCATTTCAGTCCTCAGAATAATTCTGAAGACTTGAAAACAAAGTAAGAATTAGCAAAGATCTGGGTTTTTTCCTCAATGATTCCCACTAGAAAACAATTCCGCTGCTTATCCCAGTAGTTTTGAGCATTGTGAAAAGATACCACACCTGCAATGACAATATAGCATACATCAAAAGACCTTACCACTAAGACCTAAAATGATTGCCTCTTCCAGCGACATTTGGCCCCAAATACACTAATAAATTTAAAAACATGACAAAACATAACAGGCCATGCTAATGCCTTCCATTGGGTAATGGCTTACTTTTTTTTGTTGTTCCTAGAGTTACATGTTAAATTATCCTATTCGTGTTTACATCACCGGTAAAATGAAGACATAGCCCATGACAGCATATTTTACAGAGCGGAAATATAATTTTTGTTTTAAATGTTATGAAATCATGTAGAGAAAAGGCAGGATATTTCTCCATCTCTTTTGGTG
Source organism: Bombycilla garrulus (assembly GCA_013400315.1). Taxonomy (NCBI): domain Eukaryota; kingdom Metazoa; phylum Chordata; class Aves; order Passeriformes; family Bombycillidae; genus Bombycilla; species Bombycilla garrulus. The sequence continues at coordinate 162,079 of VXBU01000232.1, read as the reverse complement.
TGAAGTATTCCAGGGACTTAATATTTGTCTAGCACACTAATTGCTGCAGAAGCAAGCCTATGATAATGTGATTAGAAATGGTCTGCCCTGCCAAAGGGCAGATGTACTTGTCAAAAGATGTGGTTAAACTTAGCAATTTTTCAGAATATTTCTCTTTTACAAATATAGACAGATACATTCTGAGTTTATTCTTCATCCTTCCTTAAGTTTTCTGAAGAAAGCTGACACTGCTACACTAGGATTTTCATACAGATATATGGGACACCCTTGAAGTCACAGGACTCATGTAGTGACTTGTCAAAAACCAAATTAAAACCCACTGGTTCAGTCAAGCCCTACCACGATGCAGAGTTTCAGTGTGTCCACATGGCCACAGGAGTCTAATCCCACAGCTAGAGCAAAGCTACCAGGATGGATGATGCTGGGAATTGCCAGTCATTATCCTACAAAGCAACCAGGGTGTCCTGCTCTGGCTGGGAGTCAGACTGAGAGGAAACAAGGCAGGACCTTGTTGTCCACGTCCTCCTCCCATCCCCAGCTTGGGAGTGAGGAGGCCTCAGCTGCTTGGTTGGCAAGCTGGGAACATCACACCAGGCCACACTGTCTGCCACGGAGCAATGGAAATTCATGCTATGGACTCCAAGTGCTATCAGCCTTCCTTTACAAAAAGAACAACTGTAAGGAAAGGTTTCCACCAACACAGACATCATCCTTATGCACACAGCAGCAGTGACTACAGGGTTGGAGTCAACTCAGGTACGTTAACATGCCTTTGGGGAGGCTTGCTGGGTGGGTTTTTGCCTCTTGGATTCACCTAATCAGCTTCTTTAACTGCCCTTGAGTACTAGCACATCCCTGTGGAACTGAGAAGTACAACTATTAATAGCTTATGGTCTCTCCTCAGCACATAATTGTGACAGACTGGTCTTGATACAAGTTTCACAACTGTGTAATTGACCCATATCACACACATAAGATAAGGACATGCTACTCTTCGGTTTTAAATGATCTGCTGGCTTTTCTGAAGCTATGTGGTGTCTTTAACCACCGATAACATAATAAAGTGCTTTGAATTTGTTACTCCTAATTTGTTCTCTAGTGCTGAAATAAACATATGAAAGAAAGAAGCTTAACTATTTATATTGATAGGTGAGAAAATGTCAACAGTTTCAGGTAACTTATCTACATGAAATTCTGGTATGCACTTGGAGTTAACTAGGAAAATATATGTCTAGTAGCAAGAAAAACAGCATTTGAAACAGAAGATTAGGGAATTATGGAAAAAAAGATGCTGCAACTATAACCCAAGTAGGGCAATGGAAAGAAAGCACAGAAACAGCTACAAAACCCATCAACCATTCTGCTACTGGATGTAGAAGCAGAAGCAAAGCCAACAAAACACGCAGGGCCCTGTGAGTGAAGCCTGATAACGCCACGAGTCAAAAGTGAGGCTAAACACACCAAGGCTCTTCACACCTGGGCGGAGCACTAAGGCTCACTGCGACCTGAATAAAACACGTCACCACAGAATGTAGCCACAAAATAATTCCACGCCTCTCGCAGAAACAGAGACCAGGAGCTATGACACAAATCTAGCCCTAGAAATAAGCACACAAAACGTAACACACATCCCCTCTACCAAACATTCTATGTGTTTGGGATGGGGAGAGTGGAAATATAGTAAAGATTTTTAGGACTGTAGAATTTTTAACCCTTTAGGGGTTAAATGGTATCAGGAAGGAGCAGGATAGGTATTGAATTAGAGAAAGAAATATACAGAATGCTATAATTCATTAAGAAAATTATACTATTTTTGCTCTTAGTTTCTTTCATTTCATAGCATTGTGTAGCTGGCAGATTCCATTTAATCTATATGTAGCTTAATAGAGTTACCAACCCACATTCAAATGCATTCATTTATACCTGCATATGACACGATGAGCAATAGGATAAAAAGTAATGAAGAAATTAATATTCATTTACTGTAGTCAAAATATAGTTGTGCATTCTTATTTCCTGGATATGAACCTATGCAATGTGTTAGGTAATTGAAATAATTTTAAAATTTCCAAGGACAAGATGCAATCCCAGTACTGACTGAATAAAACTGAGAGTGACCAAGACCCTGACTGTTATTATTCAGCTCCTATTTTATAGGACATTTCACTTATTTCCCTTCTTACTTTTATTTGCAGAAGTCCCTTATGTTACAGTTATAAATGCAGGTTCACAGGCATTGCTCTTCTTGTCACCACATAAAGGAATCCTTCTGCAGAGCTGCTGAATTAAGTGTAAGAGGAGCAGCTCTGTAGCAAGGTCATTTTAGGTCTGGAAACGCAGTCCCCCTAGGATTCCCTGTTATGGCTATGTGAAGGGCCAGGTTTCCCTTGCAAGTCTGTTTTCCCCCCTTCCTCCCTATGAAATAAAATTCAGTCTCTGTAAGACCTTGAATTAAGCTACTTTTATCCAGGAAGTTTATATGAAGTTTCCTGACAGCTTGGAACCCAAGAAAATAGCAAAATTAGCAACAGAAAAGCCAGACCACTATAAAACTGTAGCTCATCTTCTGTCATACTGACAAGAGTAAATCTTTACAGGGGTAATCCCAGGAGCAGCCTATGTTTCTCATTACCCACTACCCTATTAGCATTTCAGCAGAGACAATATTCTAGCCCAAAACTACCAAGACAGACAGTGCAATCTGAAAAGCTTCCCAGTACTTTTATTGCATTTATTCCATTTTTATTAATACATCCATTTTCTTGGTCAGTGGGAAAACCTAATGGCAGACAGGACCTAGCATTTTGTTTTGTACACAGCCGCTCTTAAACATGCTACCCCTTCCCTTAAGCTTCAAAACTAGTACAACAAAAAAATCTGTCCCCTGCTCTCCTTGCCTCGCCTCTCATGTAGAAAATACATACAATATTGGTAACTTAAGTCTACATTTATTGCTTTACGTGCTGGCAAAAGCTGAAAGAATTGGGTCCTAAACATCTTTTGCCAAAACACACAGCACATTGTAAACATGTGTAATCACTTCACTGGTAAATTACCTATTGATGTACTTCTCACTACGGAAATAATGTTTGAACTGCTTTAAGAAAGTGACTAGCTTGCTTTCCCTGCAATACATACAAAGAAATTCTTGGGGTGTCTTGAAAGCATTAGCTGTTATGTTCTGATAGAGCTGTGTACAAAGAAAACCAAAGGTTTTCTTTGCTTGCTAGAAAAAATATTTTAGAGAAGAAAAACCTGTAAGCTCACACACAAGAGCAAAGCATTCACGTGATTCCCAAATTCAGTCTAAGATTTCATTACATGGCTTTAGGAAGGTATTGCACACTCACTCTCGATATCAAGCATGCAGAAAAGACTTCTATCTATGAATGTCTCTCCTACAAAGGTTGGGTAATACAGGAGAGACTATGGCAGACTGATGATGTTTGCTACAAACCTGTTCTTAGTTTCAAGGCATTTTGCAAATTTTTAACCAGAGAAAGTGAACTTGCACCCTCATATTCTTGCTGGGCCTTAAGACAAATGACCACCAAATTAATTCCAAACATGGGCCAGGGCTATACCTCTGCTTTCTCTTTTTAACAAGTTCCTCAAAACCACCGTAAGATTATACACAATAAAAATCTGAGATGACGCTCACAGAAATGAAATCTACCCATGACTAACCTCATTTGTAGAGGCAATGTTCTAAGGAGCAACTTTGAGAATGAAGATGCATTTGCTATCTTTTACACAACACAGAAAAAAATTATGATTAAAGACTAGCTACAAGCTTACTTGAAAATTAGCAAATACATATAAACCATGAAACACTATTTGTAAAGGACCCCAAAGATATTTTGGACACCAAATGAATTTACAACCCAAATAGAATTTCCACAAACCAACTAGTGTAAAGAAAACAAGTGCTGCTAGCTTCTAATACTGCAGAAAATGCAGTGTTATGGGAGGCAGGGATGTGTACAGAAAGTACCCACACCATGATTCCCGTGATCTAGCTGCAGTACACATCCCTTCTACAGCTCCAACAGCAGCTGTACTTCAGAAATAGATTCAGGTGCATAAAAGCACCTGATGAGCACAAGAAGGAATAAATAGATGTGCTCAATTTCCAATCCAGATCGACTAAATGCAGGGGAGATGTACATTTATTCCCTCTTAATGAATTCTTGGGACAATGAACTCTTCAGAACACAGCAGAGCCTCTGAAAGACACTGCTCTGTATGGAAACCATGTATTATGCAAAAGCTTGTCCAACTAAATCATAGTTACGGTTTCCCCCTTCATTTTAGGTAGGGATAGAATAGAAAAGTACCCCTCTCGGGTGTGGAATGTAGCCATTCAATACCCGAGTGGAGACACAATAAGACCTTTTAAAAAAACCAAAAGAACCCCAACAACAAAAACACCCTCACAGCACCTTATGCAAATTGAAGGCAACCAGAAAACAGGCGTAATCAGCTGTATGGGGAAATTTCTGTTCATGTCATATACAATACAGAATCTTTTCTCCTTGGAAGCATGTATCAGTGTTCCTAAGATCTTGGGTCATGGGGAAAGGGCTCAGCTCCCTGAAGGAGCATCTCAGTTCCACCAAGAACTGCAAATGCTAGCTTGGCATAAGAGCATCAAGAAATTTAAACCCAGCCAAACAAATGGCCAAGCCCACACAGGTGTCTATTTTTAAAAGCACGTGCATGCGTTCCAAGCCCTAGGAAAGAGTATGAACCACATAGTCTCCAGCACTCACTCAGTATCTGCAAATATCCAGTTCTGGATTTTCCAAGTCTCCCGTGCCTTGCCTATGCATAAACCTTCACAGTTCTATTCCTTTGTGACTTTCTTGTTTCCTCTTAAGCCCCTGTAAATGTCCTACAATAGTACCTTGTTTTAAATACAAATTAATCCGCAGGTTTATTTATCCATGACAATGAACGTGAGCTGATGTTACATGTGCCATACTGTGAACTTGCCATATCAAGTGAATGCTCTTTATTTCCTGAACAGCTGCTTTGTTCTTCATTTTTATAATCACAGGATACTCAGAGTTCCCAGCGCTCAAAAAGAGTCATATCAACTGATTTCTTCAGAGAAGCACCCTGTTCTATGAAAAATTACTCAGAAGTAGACCTGGCAACTCCCCACTCTACATTTGCATCCTCCCTTACATCTCTGGTTGCAACTCTAACAGCAAACAGAAGGGAAAGCTTGTATGAGCTTCTGTAGAATCCAAGTACATGCTTTCTTGCCTGTGGTCTGTTTCTTGGCATCTCAACTCGAAGTCTGGAAGCATGTAAAACAATTGCACTGTACTTCTGGGGAGAGAGTGGTGATTTCACCAGGAAGTTCAAAAACTTTTGCTCTGTTTCAGAAGCATAAAAATTATTTTGACCCTAAAGAAGGCATGTTGTTTGTGAGGTAGTTCAGATGATTAAACCCAAGCTGCTGCAGTTTTTACATTAGGAAATATTTCCTATCCTGTCAAATCCTCTTTCCCTCAAGAGAAAAATATTCAGTAGTACTAAATTTGTAGTATCTGAACAAAAAGAACATGTGTTCATGCTAGAACCTGATACTAGTAAGACAAACAAGACAGAGGATAACTCCCCAGGAATGATGGAAGGCACCAAGGACCAAACATTTGTATGTCAGCACCTTGCAAAAGTCTTCCAGCCTCATGCAGCCCAGGAATTAGCAGTGTCATACACACAGTGGCTCTGAGGTTTGGGCTTTTCCTCAGTGCGTTATTTCCAGGGGAATAAAACCTCACCTCTGAATGGCAACTTCTGAATAACATGATCACTAATGCAAGTAACCACTTGCCATCTTAAAATTATCTGAAGAGCTAACATTACAGCAGTAAAAACGGATTTGTTACTATTTCTGGGGATTAAGCAAGATGAAAAGTTTCAGGATAAAAAATTAAAAACAGTCATTATATTTATAATTTACCTGAAAAACATGCCATTTACTAAGGGTAGGAGTCTGATATGTAAATTCTGGATGTATTTCTCCACAAGTGGTTGGATGTGGCTGCATGTAGTGATACATTCTCTATTGTTAAAGTTGAGTGACTTAGACAGAATACAATGTAAAGTGGTTTAAAGTTTCTTCTAATATTTGAGTAGTGCAAGTATAATAACAAGCTTTGCCCCCCACCTTTCAACTTTCAGAGCTAAAATCCCCAAACAGTGAAGTGAAGGCTATTTCTGACATCCTCTTTCCCCTCATATAGTCATCCAAACTATAAACAAATGTTCCCTTGCCTGCCATACGGGCTTGTCTACACAAGGAAGTTACAGTGGTTTAACTGCGATGTGATTGTAAATCCACTTAAATTGGTTCCAAATGTTCTGTGAATGCTCTAAGCCTGATTTAAACTGAAATGATAGCCCAGATAGTTTGCTCCACAGATTTAAAACCTTCATTTAAAATTGAATTGATTGTTGTGCTGCAGTATGGAAGACAAATAAAACATCAAATCTGTTGTGATACTCCACTTAGAGTTGAAATTACTCTTTCTGAGAAAATGCTGCTGAGACACTGGAGGCTGGGAGGGCCCTGTGCAATAGAAGGCTGGCTTGCTTTGTTAAATTCTAGTTGGGTCTCTGGTGTCTTTTGAGGAAGCAATAGCTATGCTGCATTTTTCAGTTCTTCCAGAGAGCTGACTACCAGTCTCATAGACACCGACTGGCTTGTGTCCACACTGCCCAGCATCAGCACCTGGAGGAACAGTAGGTTGACTGACTTGTGGCCCTTTGTGCTTGGCCTGAGTAGGCCAACCGTGTGGAGTTCTTTTACAAAACTTGAAAGGGCTGGAAAGAATGGGGTTTGTGTTTATAGCATTAGTGAGGTTTCGTGTTGGGGATATAGTGCAAGACAAAAGAATATTTGAGGGTAGTAAGCTGACATGATTTAAGGTGGGGTGACCATGTTGAGGAAAAGTTCTCAGACTAACTGTGGGCCATATGCAGTGAAAAGCATCTCATATCTTAAATGCTTTTGTCACTGGATAATCTTCCTTATGTTTAGATTAAAAGACTTCACTTACCTCTTAGCACCATTGTTTAGCAAAAGCAATTTCCCCCATTCTCACCCCAAAAGACCTGGGATACCACTCTGTGGGATTAAGCAAGATGAAAAGTTTCAGGATCTAGGCAGAGTTGACAAAGACCTGTTATTACAGCACAGTGTTTAATATTGCCAACTAACCAGCATTTTCGACATGTTGAAATTTGTGGAGAGGCAATCTCTCAACTTTGACTCACTGGTGACCTGTATATATTGCTCCTTTCCCTTCCTAGCCAGGCAGGAATAACCTGCTGCACTATCTTCTGCTTCATGTAAAGGCATGCACTTGAGCCCAGTGTTTTGAGCCCACCTAAAACTCAGAGTCCAAAATTCTGGGCTACCCCCAAAAATACAGTGCAATTGTTTTACATGCTTCCAGACTTCGAGTTCAGATGCCAAGAAACAGACCACAGGCAAGAAAGCATGTACTTGGACTCTACAGAAGCTCATACAAGCTTTCCCTTCTGTTTGCTGATAGAGATGCAACCAGAGATGTAAGGGAGGATGCAAATGTAGAGTGGGGAGTTGCCAGGTCTACTTCTGAGTAATTTTTCATAGAACCGGGTGCTTCTCTGAAGAAATCAGTTGATATGACTCCTTTTGAGCACTGGGAACTCTGAGTATCCTGTGATTATAAAAATGAAGAACAAAGCAGCTGTTCAGGAAATAAAGAGCGTTCGTTTGCTATGGCAAGTTCACAGTACAGCACATGTAACATCATCTCACATTCATTCTCATGGATAAACCTGCAGGTTAATTTGTATTTAAAACAAGATGCTATACTCTAAACTGCTGTGTCAGATTTCCCCCAAAGAACAACAGAAAAGGAAAGAGAATACTGGTAGTTACAGGTTTTAATTGCACTCACTGTGAAGGTCTCTCATATGAGACGTAACTCACAACCCCCAGAAAAATTGTTTTTCATCTACATGGAAATTTTAAAACCTCTCAAGGTTATTTCTAATACAGCACAATTATTCTTCTCAACACAGCACTAGATTTAGAATTTCAACCTAGAATTTCAATGTTTTAAAAAGCAGGATCATATACCATGAAGTAAATCCACTGCCACAAAGCAATAAATACCTTGGCTAATTAAAAAACAAAACAAAACAAAAGGCACAAATGTACATCAGAAAAACATATTGCAAACTATTTCTCATGACTGAAAGGGTCTCCTAGTTACCATAGCCATTACAGACATATTTCCCTTCGCCTGTTCCGCATGCTTTACCATCAACATGACAAAGAGATACTACAAGCAAATTATAAAGATTCTAGCGTTCCAAAAACCCACCAAAGACAGTTGTATCACAGCAAAGCAAGTAGCTCATCTTTTCACAATTACATTTTCAGTAATTCCTCCCACACCTTATGCCAGATTAAGCCAAAACAAAACCTTTGTCAAACTGATAACCCTTACAAAATTATACCATAGTTGATGCTACAGTATAGTTACTTGCATTTATGGAAATCTTAAAATAACCTCTTAGATACACACAGCTTAGTTGTTGCCATTTGAAGGCAACCCCAAACCTTGCTCATGAAGACCTTCGTCTATAGAAGTAGTTAATTAGATCATCTTCCTCACTATTAAGAGGGGTTTTTTTTATATTAAGGTTTGAAGGTTCTAAAAAGTGTTACTAAGATCACTACCTTCCTGTCAGCATCAAAATACACAAGACAATGAAACAGCAGGGTTTACAACTCTGCTAAAGAGTGTTTTCTTTCTAATCCTGGCACCTGGATTGTATAGAAATTCACCTCAGATAAAAGAACCAGCAAAGAGAAAGCACTTTCTCTCTTCCAGAAGAATTAGGATCCAAACATTCAGATGGATACCCTGTGAGAATTTCTGAGAAAAAGAAAAAAGATAAATTTGAAACTACAAGGGGAAAAACTGTTAAAATACTTAAAAGAGCCTTGTGCTTAGCAGTAGTTGCTGCTGAGAGTGAAGAGTGAACAGAAGCTTTTGGCTTTTTTTTTTCTTTGTTTTTTAAAGTAAAGCTGACTTATAAGCCTTCTGCAAAGAGCTCTATAGTTGAATAATTTAGCCCACAGATGATGCTTTATTAATGGCATGCTTCAGACGTTATCACTGGAAAACTGGATGGGAGCCCAGATGTCTGGTTTAAGACCATTTTTATTTCCTACATTTTCAAAACAGTGCATGGGGCTTGAGCTGCACGATTCAGACAAACTTAATGGGAGTCATGCAGCTATGACTGCATATGTTGCTTTGAAAATAGAGAAACACTGGTTTGGGTTCTGCTTTTCTGAAGCTCTCCCTGCAGTGATTTAAAGGTGTTTTTTCCTCTCAGTCTTTTCTCTAAAGGTCTTCTACACTTCACCTCACCATGTCTGACAGATAAAGAGCTGAAACTTCAGATGCCTCATTTTTTGAAGACCCCAGTACTCTGGCCTTGTGTGGTACCATGAAAACAAACAGTAAACTGCCAGGCAATTAAATTTAGCCCACTGTGTGTGTGTGCTCAATTTTACTGCAATGGGTTACTTCAAATCAGAACAATGCTGTAAGCACTCAGCAGAATTACAACTTGGTATCAACATACGTCATTTATTATGATTGATTACTACTTACTGTAAACCATTTTAATATCCACACAGGATCAAACTTAATATAGGTTACTCAGGTTCAAATCAAAACTTCAATATATATATTGTATTACACACCACACATCTCTATTGGAAAGCCATGCCGTAAATCATACATTAAGGAAAAAGAGAACCATTCACATGCATAATTTACAAGCTATTTAATAAAATAATTTTGCTATATTTCTGTTGATAAGCTGTAAGAACAATTTTGCTACATTCTCATTTTTTCAAATAGCTGAAAAAACAGACTTTCTGTCTTTCTTTTATTTTCTTTGAGCATGGGTGTTAATCTTCCCCTTTCTGAGTTTATGAATTGGCTGCTAAAGAAAGGGCCCACCCCAGTCAGCTGGCAGTTTGCAAATCTGCCTTCAGGTCCAAACAGATTAAATCCAATAAAGAATCAGGACTTCACTCTAACCTCTCAATTCTGCAGTGACATTTCAACAGAAGAGTGAAGTGGAATATGAAGACTCACTTTCACATTTTCAATGCTCATATTTTACAGAAATAAATTATACAAGACACCATATAAATACTTGAGCTCATAACAAGTTCTGAGAGAAAGAGCAAGCAACACAAGCAGAACCACCTCAAGGGAGCCTAGATGAGAAAACATATAAATATTGTGAAGGTAAAGATCACCTGTGGTAGGCCAGCAGGAATAACTTTAGAGAACAAAAAACTGCTGCACAAGGCTACCTTGCCCTCTTACAGGAAAGACTAACATGCACACCAACACTAATGATGCATAAGCTACACTTCTGAATTGTATTCATCATCTATGTGATAATTACAAAAGCCATGACCCCCTAGAAAACACCCTCCAGAAGTTTTAGAGATCCTCCTGATCCTGACCAGTGGTAACAGGATAGAGACTATCACAGATATGACAGTGAGCCTGTAGGGCTTATTACCTTCTTGCAAGGTTTAGCTAGAATGGCATCTTCTTCAAGTTTCCTGCATTTCCTAAGACCCTGTCCTAGGTTACAATGTAAAAATGTGCCAGAGGATCTGTATTCTATCTCCATCTTCATTAACTGTTGAAACCAGGAGGGGCAATGTTTTTCTTTTCCTCCTCTCCTGGACTATCTCCTGTTAATGGGCCATCAATGCCTTGCCCTATGAGTCATAGATAACTCCCTCCTGGAGCCATTTGTGTTTAATGGGCCATCAAGGACCCACCACATGACTCATAGAATGACATCTTCCCATTGTGAGATGCTCCGCCCAGGGGGAGGAGCCAAGCATTCCCACCTGGATATAATGTGGGAATTGGGACAGAACAGGCAGCCCTTATCCACTGGTTTCCAGAGGACAAGAGCTATCAGACCTGTCTACAGGATCACTACTTCAGCAAGACCACCTCATCTGGACTGCTGCCACCACCCCAACCAGCAGAGTATCAGGTTGTAGTCTGACTCTGTCAGTGGTTTTGTTTCTTTTGTATTACTTGCATGTATTTTACTTTTTTCCTATTGAATTGTATTTCTGACTTGGAGTCTCACTGGTTTTGCTTTCAAACCAGCACAGACTCCCTGCCCCGGGATCTAGAGAGACTCATTCTTACTAAGAATGCACATACAGTACATCTTGTGTCACCCTAATGACAATCTGTCATACTTCAGGAATTCCCCAGTTGTCAGTTTTGGATATTATTAAATTATTTAGCGCACTGAAACACTATGGAATAAGGTCTTTCTATATTAAGGTGCATTAGGCTTTCGTATTCTTTACGAAAGAGACTGAGATTAAGCACATGTCCAAAAACAGGTCAGAAAGACAGGCAAACAGCCTTTGAGAGAAATAACATGTCACCAGTGCACAGAAATCTGGAAAAGGGATAAAAATGCCCCAATTCTTCCCCAAACAGTAAGTATGGTATTTCCCTGCTAATTTCAGTGACAACAAAAAACAAATGCTACTGAAGGTCAGGTTTTCTGGTGCCTACCAACAAGATGGCCTTCCAACAAAACAGTCTTCCAACATTAAATCAATATCATCTCATAAACATGCATATTTCCTAGAAAAAAAACCCAAAAATGCAGTATCTTCAAGCTCTTCTCAGCCTTTATGTCAGTAGTTTACCTTAAACTTTGTATTACTTTGTAAAGCAGGTGTCAGTACAACAGAGAAGTGACCACAAACGACTTGTTCCTGCAAGCAGTTGCCATTGTAGGAAAAACGGAAACAGTGAGATGGCTGAATTTTTAACTTTTTCAGCAACACCAAGTACGAACATTTTATACTCATACCACAGAGGCAATTCATTTGGCTGCATGAGATTAATTTTCCTAAGGCTACAGATATGATTTAGATGATATAATAACATACAGTAAATAATTCTTGTTTCAGATTTTGGGAAATAATCACCACAAATTGAAATACTAAAGATATTAATTGCAATATGCTTGTTCTACTCTATTCCTTTCAAATTTTCATTAGCAACTGATTTCTTTTAAAGATAAGGAATACTGGGAATTACCAAGTCTGACACACTGCAACTATAGTCTCCTGTTGTATATACAATGGGGATTTCAAAATAGTTTGGGAGCAGGTTTAAGCAAGAGTAATGCAAACACAGAAATAGCTCCTCTTTGAGAAATACATCAAGGATACAAAGAGACATGTGCATTCAAGGGGTTCAGTTCAAAATGCTTTTCAGGAAATAGCCAAAATTCACAAATCATTGATAGAATATGCTAAGCTATTAATTCTCTGATGGAAGTGTGCTGGACTTCCAGCTGTCTGAAGCACTAAAGAGAGACCTGTTTAAATTTTCTACTACTACTACAATTTGTTTGGGTTTTTTTTTCCCTGCCCCTCTTCCCCAACCTAGTGAAACAGCTGTGACTGACAACTTTTATAAAGGTACCTTTCTGCTTTACAGCAGACATTAAACATTTTTATGGCTGGTAAAGCAAGACACCTTCAGGTGATGCACACACAAACATGCACATTCAATTCAGAAGGAAGCCTTGTACGGTTTGGAAGGAAAAAAACCTATGAGTGTGACAGAACAACATGTACAATTCTAAGACAATGCCTTAAACCTCTAATTCTCTGATGTAGCTGCAATTCAGCCTCAGATGATACAGCTATGAGCACCTGAACAATGCTGGTATTACCCCACATTATTTTTCGGGATTGCCTAGAACAGTCTGGCAAAAACAGGTACTTCATGATTTTGGGGACACTGCTGCATGAACCGGGAACTCGGTGGGGAAAGTGTAAAACCCTCAAAATTTACACCAGCTGTGCAAGTGTTGACAGGAGATAGTAAGACTTTTTGAATTTTTACAGGGTTATCTTACAAGATTGCTCTCAGTACCAATCTCCAAAAGACAAGGCCAAGACAACTTCATATCTGCAATGGAAGCAGAAACAATTTAAATGCAATACTATTGCCATTTTTTAGGATATCATTCTTCATATACTGTTAAGCAGGCAGCCACCTGCCGAAACTGCTTTTTGAAATGAGATACATACTCACTACAGGAGTTTATGTGATTGATACCAATGGGGGAGGGAGAAATAAGTGAAGCCTGGCAGGTGAAGATCTGTTTGTCCCCATTTATTAGAATTAAATACTAATTGCCTCTGTTCAAACAGAAGAGAGCAGACATTTGCTGCTACCAGAGTGGCTTCCAGATACACCTCCAAATTGAGAAACATGATCATTAAAGTTTTATCTATCTTCATTATTTTTAATGTGACAGCAGCTGTAGGAGTACTGCTAGACTTTATATTATAGAAATGAATGCAGCAGCAACTTTCCCTACAAATGAGAAACTGAACCATGGGCTCACAACCCCAAGTGGAGTTTATTGTACCCGGCACTTGTATAATTTATTGCTGCTTTGGAGTTGCAATAAAAATGTGCAGATTTGCATTTTCATAAGAAAGCAATAACAAATTTAGTAATGAATCTCCAGTGGATACCAATGTGGGTAAAGGGAGTACCTGAAACTTCTCAGGATACGATTCCCCACTAACACACCAGTAAAACAAATGGGAAGACAGAGTCAGTCAACATAACCAAAACACCCATCCAAGAAACCAGAGTCAGTCACCAACACTCAGATTATGATGCAGTCAGCTACATGAAGAGTGACAGGCAATGACCAGCAGAATTGTGCTGAGTTTCTCAAGAAGAGAGCTCTCTGGAGATCACAATTTACTGATTTGGCAGCCTGCTCTATAGGGAACAAAATTGCACTAAAAAAAAAAAATACAATCAAGCCTTTAGACAGACAGACCTTCATGCTCATAAGTAGCTCTCAGTGAGCATGGTTATCCTAATAGTGAGTAGGAATAAGTCCCAGACATTAGAAACAATGCAAGTACCAGCAGTGTATTTGAGTGCCCAAATCAGCAAGCTAGAACTTGCATTATTCTGTGTGTCATCCGTTTTAAAATGCAAACAAGCTAAAGACTTCAATGCTGAAGAGACAACAGTTGTTCCCCTCAGGAAGGGAGTTAAAGTTAAAAGTTAAGTTAAAGTTCAGTTAAAAGGGAGAGCTTTGTGCCTATCCAAATGCTACCTCCCCTCCCCGCCAACCAAACTGGGCTTTACAAACCCCACAGAGACCTTTCATAAACCACCAACACATGCTCCTGTTCCTTCACCAAGTCCAAGAAAGGAAGGTTTGCCAGGCTTACTTGTAACTTTTTGCATTCCATAAAGCCAAATACATAAGGATTTCCAATCCTAATCCGTATTTTTAAATGTCCCACTTTCATTCTCATGCCTTCCCTACATCGCTTTCTCAGCAGTATCAGTCAGTTTGAAGAGAACAGCAACTCTCATGTCTGGCATCCCTTGAAGCACTATCGTGGTTTTAGGTAACATTCCTGCTTCTTCCCCTAGATTTACTGCTCCTACCTTGTTATTTCAACTTCAGCAGAAATCAGGGGCTGCTTAAAAAGTAGTAGTAACTGCTTCCAGAGAAATACAGTGTGCCAGAATGTTCTCTGCTATCATTTTATCACTCCTCCATTGCAGAAATAGCTTGTATTTTGGCACAAAACAGCTCCTCCTTGCTGCCCAGATGGCCTAACACACATTCTTAAAGATTTCCACATACATACACCCCACAAATCACACAACATAAAACCCAGTAATGGTGCATACATTTTGCTAAAATGACAGTTTCTGATACATTCTCAGTTTTTGAGACATCACAGCTTCTTTATGCACATCAACAACATGCGACTGATACAGGGAAAGGATTTTTTGCTCAGATATGTCGTTGGGATCAACTACCACTTTTCAGCTTCCTTCTCACTTCTTCCCCAGGTCTGTGTTTGGAATTTCTTTGAGTAAAAGATACCCTGACAGTCCAGAAGGGAAAAATTGGTTCATTCTAAGGTCCAAAGCAGTTATGCTATGGAGATTACTAGGGATATCAAGAAAACAAATTCATGCCCTTCATTTGTTCCACCTCTCCAATTTTTTTGTCTTTTCTGCAGATATACATAAGCAAAGGCTCCCATCTTAGCTTACTAAAATAACATGTAAAGTCTGACAAAAGTCTATACCTCTGTCAGAAGAGCCGGTCCTTTCTCTTGTCTAAGGGCTCCTGTGCACATCAGGAAGCTCGTCTGGCTGAATACTAACCTTAAAGAGCCCATCCTGCAGCTGTGCAAACACTCATGTCTCGGCAAGGAAGAGAGGAGAAACGCATCCCTGGGGAGTCATGAAGACCAGACTGCCCTGTTTACTGGCAGTGCACGTTCATGTCAGATGAAAGCACAGCCCAGTTGTGGATTCAAGTGATGGGGAAAGCACAACCCTATGACAGGTACAGCAACATCCATGACAGCAGGAGGCACTGGGCCTTGGAGAAAAGTGGCCCCTTCGAGGTGAGGACTACACAAAGCTCCCAGTGGAGAAAGCTGCTGGACCCATTGCATGAACATGGTGTGGTACCACCAACACAGACTGCAGCAGATAAACAAAGACTAATAATGCCACTACAGAGGCCACAGCTTGAAATTTCCTAGGTACCATGCATTTACATATTCAACAACTGTAAACAAAAGAAGAACAGGGGAAAGTGGAGCAACTCAACAGTCTATCCCTGTACTGCCCATTAATCAGGACATACTAATGTGCATAAACACATTTCTGAGTACTACAAACCCACATGTCATTTTTAAGGCTAATGAATACGAGCTGACACAAAGCACAGGCTGAGTGTCACATTGCTTTGCTGCTCCAGACTCCTGTCACTCCTTGGAAACAAAGGGAGAAAAGGTCAAGACACTGCTAGCAAAACGAAAGGGGAGACTCACTTTTCTATGAAAATTGAACTTGACAGGAACTATCATCACAAATAATGCTGAGGTTCAGGTGTTACTGACTACTGAAGGTTTAAGTTTATGCTGCTATTGAGCCATCTATGTATTTTGGTCTGTTACTATTAATAAAATCAATCTGCATTGTCATTTACCAACAAAGATAGCATTATTTAGGATTGGATGAAAAAAACACAGTATTGGATTTCTTTTCTAACATATTTATTCAGTTCATAATATATACTTCTTTCTGAAACCCTGCAGAAGCTAGATACAACTAAGGCTAATATATTCCATCTCCTCCCTTTCTAAATGCATTCATGCAAAAGCAATTAAGGAAAGAAATCCAGCAAGAAGAAACAAAACAAAATAATTTTTTCACGTTTAAAAGCTGGCGGACCAAGTTTTGACTTTCTTCACTCTTTGGAAAGCAGGAAGTGGTTCTTCACATCTTTGTCTTGATGGAACAGAAAGACTGCAACATAGACCCAAAACATGCATCAAGAACTTGGCTTTCGTTTTGCCCCTCTGCCTTCTGGGGTACAGTTTTGGGGTTTTAACTTAAGCCTATGATTACTGGCATTTATATTGCACGTTTAAGTATACCCATAAACATATGTTAAGAAGATGGTTGTCTCAGACTTTAAATATTAGTCCTGAATCTCCTCTCCCTTGCCTGACACAGACCTCATTACACTGGGCTGTGAATCCTGGCTCAAAAAAACCCCATTGGTCCATTATGCCTTTATTTCACAGCAATTGCACTCAAATTGCAATGGCTCACAAAAGGAATCAGGGTCAAAATAGTGAGGAAGAGGAGAAGTAACAAGACAACATTATGAACTGTCAATGGAATATCAGAGGCAGGAGCTACAACTGGCTAATTTTTGACATCTCGGTAAAGAAAAGTGGCTAAATCTAAAGTAATAGTATCAGTAAATAGTGCAATTTGCTATTTCTAGTGCATTTTAACAAATGCTAAAAGATTTTGTTGAAAAGAGATAGAGGAGATGTAAGGAGTCACAAAAAACAATTACACACTCTCTAGAGCACAGAAATAACCAGAAACATATCAACAGTCATAGCTGTCTGCAAGGACTCTACCTCTCAGTACACAGGGAAAAGACAACCTGTTTTGGACAGGTTACTCAAAGCTTTCACACCTGCTGTGGGCTGTCACACAGGCCAATGCTTCCCCATGCCTATTCAGTTCAGTGACAAAGGATTCCCACATTGGAAGGGAGACTCCCAAGGGTACTGAATGACAACACTATTTTAATGTCCCTAGCCACAGAGCTTTATCTCCTGACAGGGCAGATATCCCTTGGGTCAAATACAGTCAAACCACTGAACTGGTTTCACAGGAGAAGAGGCTTTAAAAGCACATTTGAAAGCACCCCCTGTGCTGCTTGAGATTTACTCTGCATACTGATCATGGAAGACATAGTATAGTTTTTTACCTCTGACTCTGCTATAGTAAAAAAACTTGGTTCAAGACCATAAACTTGGGCAAACAAACTCTCCAAAGCTATACTCCAGATTTTTTTCTTTGACAAACTAAGATACTTTTTATTTTACATCCTTCACATGCTTTTAAACTAGGTTACAGATGCCTTTTATGCATCCCAAGACAAAACAATCTCTAGTGGTTAATTAGTGAAACTGGATAGAGGTATTTTTATCATTAGTGCTCATCCAAGTAAAATGGCAAAATTATTTTCTAGCAGCATTTAAAAATGGAATCTGCATTCAGTTAAATTTATTCTCTGCCCTAGCTTCTTTGGGTCATGAGCATATAAACCCAAGAAACCTCAAAATAATCAGGACCAGCTCAGTTCATGATACATATACTGGAAAGAAATTCTATATTCCAAAAACTTGGTGACCCTACATTCCTGAGCTAGCATTCAGAAGGATTTTGGAGTTGTATGTGAAGTGGTATTAAGACACCACGAGTTATTAATTCATTGATTGCATGCATCTGTACTAAAAGGTCTCTCTAGAAAATATGATCTTTAGAAATATGCTCCAGCAGTGCCTCCAAAGATGCCAGAAAAATGCCCTTATCAACAATTAGAAAGGAAAATTTGCCAATGAGACTGCTGTTGGAGCTCAGGTAAAATTAGCTTTTTTGTTTAACTTGCCAAGAATGAAGAAGCACAGTATGAGTAAAATGCTTCAAGATGATAAAAGTGAACACAAAAGAGAATGTTTCAGTGTTATGATCAAGTCTCTTACACTCAAAAAATACCAAGCTGTAGCCTGACCTTACTGCTGGCAGGCAGCTGGCAGCCAGGCTGACTTCAGTCCAGGCAAGGGAAATTCAGCCCATACAGACCAGCACTTCTTGTGCTCACACAACAATGTCCTAGCATGTGGCTTGGAATAAATAAACTCATTTTATTTCCAAACAACTGCCCGGAAAGTAGAAAATGCAATTACTATTCAGACACTTCAGTGAGACTGCTCTCAGGCAAGTCACCATGCATTTCCAAAAGTGTGCTCCAAGCTAAATTCCACACTGTGAAATTGCACAAAAGCATGACTTGTGAATCAGTATTATACCTTGTTTGTAGCATTTACAAACCCTCTGTCAACTCTGAAAAGTGTTTTACCAAAGAGCCATGCAAAAAGAACTGTAGCAACCTCCTTTTCATACCTAGGCTAAGCAGTGTTTTTAAATAGGAGGATAACATCCGAGTTTAACTGCAGCAGATACAGCTAATTGAGCAGAAGTAATTCTGCTTTTCTCTCCCCTGGAAGACTGAAGTCTCCCAAGCTGTACTTAAGTAACAGAACACGCACACTTATGTGGCCATTTTAATGCCAGTGTCTCAAAGCTTATCAGGAGAATTAGACTCACAGTTCCAAATTGTCAGCCGTCAGTGGCACCAGGGCAAGTTCTCCTCGGCCTCCTTTCTAAGCATTGTGTATTACCATTCTCACAGACACTGATCTCTCTGGTGACCAGCTGAAATGGACCTGAGGGAATGGCCTAAAGCTGCATCAGGGGATGGGATGTGTAGGTTGGCTATCAGCACCTTGGAGGGTGGCTGGGCACTGGAAAGGCTCCCCAGGCAAGTGGTCACAGCACCAGCCTGACAGAGCTCAAGAAGTGTTTGGACAACACTCAGGCACACGGTGTGACTCTCTTGGGGATACCCTGTGCAGGGCCAGGAGCTGGACTTCCGTGGACCTTGCAGGTTCCTTCTGACTCAGTTCATTCTATGATTCTATGAAAGGCAAGTAAATTGCTGTTGAAATGTATTTTGAAGACTGCTATTTGGAGCAATGAGGTACAGGAAGAAATAGAGAAACCTCACTTCTTTGGCATGACAGCCCTATGGCTTATCTAGCAAAAAGCAAAACAGACAAAAAACCCTGCTCCACATATGTAATATGCATGGGACCTTACTTTGCTCTCAGTTATTCCCATGCAGATGTGGAATGTCTCAACTAAAGGAAGTCCATTTACAGGGGTATAGGTATGAAAGAAAATCAGCACAGACCTAAAGGATACATTTGTGAAGAGATGTTTTACCATACATGCATCCATGTATTGTAGTGTTGATTTAAAAAAAAAACTGTCAAAATCACCCCCCTTCAGTGCAGAACAGCATTGCTAAACTCAGCACTCAACTGCTAAGCACAAGTAATTCCATTATAAGGTTTATTTACACTTTGAACACCAACACAAATATGAAATTTAGCCTTCTCTGTACCAGCAAGTAATGTCATGTGCATTGAATCAGTCAAGATGAAAGTATTTTTAATTAAAACAATGTTTTAAATTAAAACAACAAGTTATCCAATACTGAGTCAGAGCAGTCAATGTTTTTCAAGTCAATGCCCAAAGCCATAAGAGAAGTTATATTTTATGTGAAAAGTTTTAACTTTTGGAAAGAAAGCTCAGCAGAAATTATCAACAATGAACTCCTGAATTTCAAAGCTGGTTTTGTCATGCAAAAAAACCTAGGCATGGATTTTCCCGAGTTTCATAATATAGGTTTATCTTCCCTAGTAAAAACTTCTTCACATTAGGCTCTCTTCTAAATATGAACTTGCATTTTTATTGGTGACATAGTTAAACTGAAAAAACATTTACTGATTGTAGGACTCCAGCTTTGAAGAGCATACTGTTCTGGAGACGACTAAATGTTTCACATTAAATGGCCTCAAACTTAGAGAACAACATTATCATTGCTTTGGTATAAGCCCACCAAATTATGAATTTAGGATTTTTCACACCAAATTAAGCATACATTTTACCAATGGGGAAAAAAAAAAGACTGTACCGTTCATATTCCTCTTACGTAAATGTCCACAACAAATTGATCCAGCCACTCAACATAATCTGTGTCCAATAAAATATCAGAGTAGATCTCTTCTTGAGGTGATCTACTGCAGTGTGCACTGAACCTGGTGGGCGTTTCATCCAGAGATTTTTGAGACCATGCAAAGGAACCTGATTTATCATTTATAATATCTGGAATGTTAAAAAATTACAGGTTGTGCTGGTTGCAAGGTGTAATCAAGGCAGTGCTCATGAATTCAGAGCAATGCTGATAGTTTCCATCATGCTTGGGAAAAAATCAAACCCAGCCATTATGTAGCTGGGCCAGTTTGGTTTTCTGGGAAGATGGACTGCTCTCTCATGATTCACTGTGCAGTGCATAGCACTACAAAAAGAAAGGAAAATTAGCACAGATTTATCTTCATGACTGATTCCTTGGGAACTCTTTGGATTAACATGCTCAATTAGGAGGCAAAAAACAAGAAGTCAATCATGGATTAAAGTTGATGAGATCAGCCTATACACAATGCTGAATTTCTTCAGACAAGAGGGGGCTGAAATAGAGAATAAATTGCCAGTAGCAGCACGTAAACCAGGTACTGCAAAGAATTCAGATATATTTTTAGGAACAAAAAGCAAAGCACTATCTGGACAATTCTGGGTTAGGTTGGAAAATTGTATTTTACAATATTCCAAGAACTTTGGCAGGCTCCTTGCAGAATCTGTTTCCTGTAACTATTTCTACTAAAGAATGTTTTCTTGAATTGGAGCCTGCAATCAGCTTTTTTGGTGGGCTGGAAGGGGATAGTGTTCTGTGTTGCCCTAGGTCTTCTCCGTGTTAAACCCGTGTACAAGGCTGTTACACAGTGCAAGAGAAAAACAAGCACATATGTAAGACTTGTTTTACCACAAATTATCTAAATACAGTGCTGAGTTTCACAAGCTTTGTTCCTCACACTGTGTTCATTCCTGCGTTTTTCATGTCTTCCAATTTCTGTGCTATACCCTCCGTAAGTATTCTGCACTTTTTTAACTGATTAATATTACCCAAGCTGAGAGGTTTGGAATCCCTTTCTTTTACATGTTTAAAACACAAATAAGAACAGAACAAAAACAAAAAAAGCATTCTGGATAGGATTCAGTTACCTTAAGACAGACCCCTCAGTACTGCTGCTTTAGACAGGTGATGTCACAGGTCCTGTGACTTACCTGCCAGTGCCATACTGCTCTCCATGAGTCCAGAACCTCCACAGAGATTATCTACATGGACACTACATACATTTCTCTCAGACCCCTAATTTAAACCTGATATACCAATCTTAAGGACACTGAATCCCACCTTTTGTCTAACTGAAAGCACCTGTCTACAGAGAGTAAGTTAGTTATTCAGGATATGTATGCATTTGTGAGAATCCAAATCTAGATTCCCCAGTGATATAAAATGGAAGTCACACACACATTTCTCCTTCGCTTCACCACACTAAGAGCATCGTTCTAAGCTTACCACACAGTAAGTGTGTACATGCACAGAAGTAACAATTATTAAATGCCCATTGGCATTTGCAGTATTTGAACAGGCAACTGAATAATTTGAATAAGAAGACTAGACAGCTAGCTTGCCTTTTTCTTGTTATCCTTGTTAGAAAGTTTTGCAACCAGATGTTCTTATCTTTAATTTAACACTGGGGGAAAAACAGCTCTTATTTTGTAAGAAAGTTGCTTTATATGACAACAGTTACAGCGCTTCAGTCCTCAGCTTACTGCAAAAATCCCCATGCTTATGGTTTTCTATTGCCTGGCTGTAACCTAAGAGTGGCGAAGTGAATTGGAAACAGAAAGCAAAGAGATGTAGGTAAAAGTCAGGTCATATAAATGAAGGATAAGCACACAGAAGCATTAGAGCTGTATATTTTTTAGTACCATAACCAATACACTCATTTCTGCTTACAACTGGAGAAGAGAGTTGAAATTCCCATGCCTGCTTTCCAACTTTATTTTTTTAATGCCTGTTGTGTTTGATGGAAAAGCAAGAAAAGAGGAAAAAACAAATGCAAGGTCTCATGCACCAACATTTCATGTGTGCTTTTGCAGCCTGTGCTATCAGCTCGTCTGAAGTGGTGACCACTAAGAGTGCATGGAACACTTAACAGCTCTCATTGCCAGACCTTGCTGACTCACAAAATCACCTCTTATTTAAAAGCACATTTCTCTATGTATTGTGTTTACTTAGAGCTTTTGAAACTTGGAAATTCAGCTCTAGAAGAAAACTTACGAACTTACTGTTCTGTTGTTTAGTATGTCTATCTTGTTTAGCACTGCTCACACATTAGCCTTCCCTTTCAGCATCTACAAAGAAACAGCTTTCTAATCTAGGCTTACAATTTATCTCTGGATTCTTAAAGTAGAAATTAAAAACATGCAGCAACCAAGGCATGTATATTATATTCTCCTCTTCCCACCTGCCATTCATTTCTCTGTCACAGCCCTACACTGCCAGACCTTGACACTGGGGCAATCTATTCCCACCCCTGACTCATTCAGCAATGTATAACACAAAAATGCTTCATATTAAGTATGTTTCAAGAAACCAACATGCTCCAGTGAAGTACTGAGCACATTTTTCATGCACAATGAATTGGCCTGAAAGCTATCTTCCATGCTACTGTTTCCACAGAACCATTCCCAAAGGTCTTGAACTCTTACCTGATATTTCTGATACCACCTTTGATCTTGCTGTGTTTCTACCTCTCCGAGCATGACATGAAAGCAACATTCCTGTATTCTTTTACATTTGAAATCAGCTATATTTCAAAGCTCTGATGTCAACAGGACAACTTTATATCATCTCCAGTTAAACATATCTGCTCAACAGATGTGAAACAGAGCTTTCGTTTCACTACTCAGTTTGAAGCCAGCTACATAAGTAATTGAACAAAATGGTATTTTTGAGTATGCCCAGGTACTTGTCTGTCAAATCTTTAAAAGCCAAAACCCTGCCACTGATCTTCTGCCTCAGGATGATGCCAAATGGTTGGCTTTCCTTAGAAACAGATTTAGTGCACACTACTAGTGCATGCAGACATGGGAAATACAGGAACGGACACCAAAGAGAGGGCTTTATATTTTCATTTCATCCCTGCAGCCAGCTTGCTAGCTTTCTGTGTAGATTTCTCCTGCCACTCCTAGGACAGACCCAGCATGGATAGTCAGGAATGGGGAAGCAGCAGCAATTTATCCATCAACCAGCTCTGTGGATGGAAAGGCTTGATTCTGCACCCCTTTTGACAGGTGAGTCCATAAGTAAGTGGACCTCAATTTTATATACTAAAGCACCTTGGCAACAGTGATATATAAGGGTTCAGGAACTGGGCTAAGAATTACACCAAAAGGACTTGAATTTCCAGGATCTGCTTCTCTTTTTGCTTTTTATACTTCACTTCACTTTGTATTTTCAAAAATCAAGGGGAGAAATCAAGAGAATGGCAGGAGGACAGTGACGAAGAAATGGTAAAGGAGAGAGCAGGCTAGAGAAAGGTGAGGAACACAGAGTTACAGCTGCTAAGCCAAGACAAAATCATTTCAGATTTCATTAAACTTTATTACTTTGATGACTTAAAATTCACCTCTTAAAAAATACTAGGAGGGCCTTTTCAAGAGAGGGAAAATACACTCCCATCTCCATTGCCCCTGCAACCATTAAACCACAAGGCCTGCTGTGTGCTATACCACCTCTCTAGCTGCATGGAACTATCTCAATATGGACACACATTTTAGTCATCAAAGCAGCTGAAAACAATTCCTGAGCCCCTGTCTCTGATGCCTTTCCAGGCATCATCTCCACAAAAAATCAGCCACTGCAGAAAGGTAAGCATCAGCCTTAACCCCACAGCACCTGCTAGGAGTAAAAGACAATTACCTGAGAACACTTTTCACAAAATTCTGTATTTTAACCCAGGACCTAAAAAGAAGCTGGTAAATTTAATTTTTCAGAGACACAACACTTTGAATCCTCCAGATTGAAGTGTACATAGCTGGTATCAAGATGAACTTCTAATGTATGAGGAGTTTTAGAATATCAACATTGGGATGTTGAGAGAAGACATGGTAACATGCTCTTCTCAAGAATTTACCATTGTTTAATTAAATGAAATCTTAATGCCTTAATTTGCATGCCTCTGCAAGTTCTGTACCGATGTTCTGCGTGCCAAGCTGGACCACCACCTCCTCCTTCTCTCTGGTATTTGCAAAGTATCAGGGAACAAAAGTTATGATAGCCCCAGTGCTTCTCTGCTGCAAAAGTCATTTATATAAGGCTTACTATATCTGTTCCTCAGGTGTTAAAACTCCACTGAAATAAAACAGATACAGTAACAAAAGTATAACTGGCAGTCATATTCAGGATGTGCTTTTTCATTCAACTGTATAAATATTTACTTAGTACAATCCTTCTGAAGATACTTAGAAAGCAGCTTAAGTTCAAATCCCTGTTTCATTACAATGCTGAAAGAATATTCCCCATACACCACATATCCAAGAAGAAAGTATAGGTAAATATTAAACTTGTCCAGAGCACTGGGAAACAATCAGCAACCCACCATATACACAAGCAACAGCGCAGAAGTGCCAGGGATTTTACTACCATTCTCTCAAGTTGAAGGATTTATTCCCTCATGGAGCATATCTTTCATGAGCATCATTCCATACCACAAACTGATCAGCACTGCCAAGCCTCACAGCGCATACATGAAACAACCTCTCTTGCTTTGTGTAAACCTAAGGAGGGAATTAAACATCTCTTTTCTCTACCCTGTGAATACCACAACTGGTGTCTCTTGGGTTTCCAGGCAGTTTGGCTAGTTTTCACAAAGTTTTGGAAGGAAAGTTCCTTAAGGCTGCTGGTAAAGGAAACTCACCAGGGAAAACCAAATTGAGCTCTTCCCATTGCTGCATGATGACAAGATGATTTCTGTCACTTCATCTCCCTTAAAGCCTTAAACTTGCTCCCAACTTCTATGCAGCACAAGCACAGAGAGGTAACTGAGGTGCAGGGCTGCATCTTTTAAGACATTTTTCAGTGCTTCAGCTGTTGGATGAAACTGACTTGTCCTCAGTCATGAACATGAGGAGACACAAAAGTTCATTTGGCTCAGGACAGTATGCAGAAAGAACAGAACACAGCCTAAGACAGTACAGAGAACCTCTGATCTCATATTCTCAGAGCAGACTTGGATTTTATGTATCATACAGAGATATCTGGCTAATAAAATTCCACCCTAGGGTAAAATAATTGAGCTATCTCAGGATGGAGGCCCCAGAGAAGTTCACTTGCATTCATGGGAAGGCATAGTTTTGTCATACAACTTTTGGTGCAGAACTTAATTTACTTGTCAGACTATAGTAAAAAAACAAAGACACGTGGTGCTATAATAAGGTAGAAGCAGGATTTCCAAAACTAATTTTCAAATAGAGAAAAGAACCCTAGCAGGAAATCATGAAGGTATTAAGCATTTCCTGCAAAGTTCAGGCAAAACCTCAGCAATGGCCATCCATGGTCAGTAAGAAATATATTAGAAGAGTTCTTTTTAAAGCTACTTATATGTTCTTTGCATAATAACAAATAGTTATCATCTCCAACAGCATGTCAAAACCTTTACTTAAAATGTGATGTACTCTCTTGCAGTAGACTAATGAGTGTTGAAATTTTAACAGATAACAGCTAATTCAGAAATAGCACAAGAAAAGTGGAACAAGTTAGTGGACAATATTTGTTCCCTAACATCACACACAGAAGATGATTAAACCCTGATGGAGCCAGGAATACTGAGCACTCTGCTCATTATATGACTTACTGAAGAGCAAAATATTACTCACCCACTATCTCCTCTAATTGCTATAACTACCTGCCTGATTATAAGTGTTGCAATTTTCTGTTACCCTCATTCGTGGCTGCTCAACTGTAAAAAGAAATAGAGAATCTGGTATATACGCACATACATTAATAAAACTGATGAACACTGTGGAAATTGCTGTACCAAGTGATCACTTGATACTCAACTGATCAAACCACTGACTTCAGGTTCCTTGAGTATTTCTAACTTGGCAACAGCACATTATAAAAATCCCTTCCTGATATATCCTAAATTCAAGACTATATTCTGCAGCATGAGAACTACATTTTTATCTTAAACACAGTGAAATGGAATGGTAGTAACAATCTTAAGTCCTCTTTAAAAACCAGTTTCAATATTTGACATCTTCCAGCAAATTATTTCCAAAATATAGTTATGTTTTAATAATTAAATCAAATAAGCTGATTCATTTGGTAAATGAATGTCATTTTAAAATTATGTAATCTCTTCCCAAAAACCAAAGCAACCTAATTTCAGTTCCAGCTCATCTATGGTCTTTGTAACTGGAAGGCAACAGCTGTAGTTTTGCATAGTTTATTATTTGCCTATTAAATGCTATTAAATGAACTTTTGATTTAAATTTGGCTCCCAAATTCAAGTTTTTATAAATATAAGCACCAATTGAAATGTTTCCGTAAATACAAAGATGCTTTCAATGAGAGTGTTTGCACAGAAGGAATGAACTTTGTCTCATATCCAAAGCTTCACATAACTGAAAACCTTTGGTCTTCCTTTATAAACATGGAAAGATTCAAGTGAACTCATTTGAGGAGGGAACCAATTTAAAATTGTTAAACATGGAAAAAAATGGCAGTCCTTCCTGTTCAATCCACTTGGGTGAGCTTTTGTAGTTATAGGAGATTATTTAAGGAATAAGCACTAGTAAAACCCATCCATTTAGTTACTCTTACCTCAATAATATACAAAACCACATTTTTGTAGAAGCAGTACAGTATGCATTTGGTAACTCGATTGTAACTCCAAGCACCATGGACCAACAATAGCTTCTCCAAGTAGGAAAACTGAAAGACAGAAAATAAGTATATATATTAAGAACTGCTAAAAAATCGGTTGAAAGTAAATGCCTGCCCTCAAGGAAAAAAAATAATAAAATCCTCAAATCAGCTCTGAAAGCTGTGCAAAGGCAATATTTAAACAACAGAGGATATATGCAAAAAACAACTCTTAAAACTAAAATCTTTTTTTTGTAGCAAAACTTCTGAAGGTTCTAAAAACTGGTTTTAAATGGCAAAAAGTCTTCAATTGTTATTACCATCCTGATGGCAAAATCAGTGTTTGAGGGCTTACAAGGTTCAGAATCTCCTTTCCCTGTGTAAAACAAACAACCTAATAATCAAAATCATCTTGAGCTGAAATAAAATACACAAAAGGTAAAGAGGAACAAAAGTGGAAAAACAGATGCATTTATAGAGAACAGATACCTACATTAACATTTTCTGCCCACAAAATGGATGTGATTGTGTGATTATATAAAATATTATAAGTATTTAATGATTAATATTAATAAAGCAAGGTACATTTGCGAAAAAAGGGTAAGTAAAGAAATCTTGTATAATTGTGTACCTTTTAATGCTAGTCTGAATTCCAGATGGAGCTCAAATTCAGAACTTTTGAAAATTGACTTTTATGGAGCCAGTGTAGCAATCCAGACTGGGAAATGCATAATTTTCTAGTCTTGGCTTTGTTAGTGAACCTTTCTATGACCTGCAGCATTCCTCTTCTGCCCAGTTACCCACAGCTCAAAGTGATGACTGATTTTACTGTTTAGCATGTGTGTACCTGAAAGGGATTTTGGACACTAAGGTAATTATTTGCTTTGCTTCCTTTTCCACCAAGTGACTTGACAGGAAAATCCTGACTTCCTAAATTTAGATTCTACATTATTTATTTTAACCAAAACTTATTTGAAATTGAAACTACAGTAATTACTTAGGACTATAGTGAGGCAGCTCTGCTCCCATGCTTTCCAGCAATGAATTCACTGAACCACAAATCCTGTAAGGATAGCCTCTCTCCCATGCATCAGCAACTCAGATTTGTTGGGATATGCCAGCAGAGAAGGAGAGAAAACAAAACAAAAGTGAACCAGGCATCACTGTTCTCTGCTTAACTCGAGCAGCAGATGTAACTGGGACACTCCCAAGGGAGTAGCTGACCTGCTAGACCCCTGACGACTCAAGTTAATATGCAGGAGAGCTACAACTTTCCTCATCAAAATCACTAACAAAATACTGCCAAGGCAATAAGAAACTTGCCACAATGTCCTTACAAGTCATCCCAAAGTTCTTGTGGAGAACAGTCAGGCACAACCTGAGAACCTCTCTCTGCTGAATCTAAGTGACCATCTTGGATGTGGTCTTCTTGAAAGCTTAAGGCAACAAAGAATCCTACCATTAATTGCTCTTTTCTGTGCCCTCATGAAAGTGAGTGCACTACAGAGCATGACAAGGAAGCTACTCAGAGCCTAAAGAACACACTGAGCCTGCTCACACCAGTGAAGAGTCAGTCCCATTAACACATGGCAAAGAACTGAATTTGCTTTGATGCTGATATTATGCACATGCACAGCTACTGGCACAGACCAGTAAAGACAGGGGCTCTACCAAGACACTGCCCTTGTTTGGACACTCCTGTATTTACAGCATTTTGAATCAGCAGGGAACATTACAACCATCTGGCCAGCCTACCTGTGAAACAGTCTGTGTAAGTTTTTACAGTCATCTCTATATCAACCCTAGCATAGCTTCTTTTATACAGATATTATCTTCTAGAATCTATCTTGACTAAAGGATGAGGTGATAGCATGGGGGAGGGGGGGGTAAGACAGTGAAAAAGCATCCCCAAAACAAGCCAATTTTTCCAAAGAAAAAGACTAGAACAAGAAAGTTCGTTGAATAAAGAAGCTTCCTTAATTAAGAAAAGGAAAAAGTCCCTGGACACCAGATGTTATCTGGATTAAGATGATAAAGCTATTTACTGAGGAAAAAAAAGTTATTGAAGTCTACTACTGTCTCTCGAACTAGTTAGGTCATTTGATTAGGGAATTCTCTAAACAGAGGTCACTGGTGCAGTATAATTTCAATGGAAAAGGATGATTCAAACAGATGCTCCTTGCACCTGTGGAAGCTATTTCAAGTGGAGTAAGACACAAGCTGGCTTTTTATTTTTGTTTGGTTTATGCTTTGATTCTTGCTGGAATCCCAAATGAGCCTATATAGAGACTCTCTCTTCTCTAAGTGCCTACTTCTGGCAGCACTGCATTTGAAATAGCATTTGAACATGAGATGCTACATTACAGTGGTCGTCTTAAATTACTCAATAAGAACATACTCTGCCTTCAAGGCATGCACATACAGTAATGTTTTAGTGGGAGTTATATGTCTTTGCTGAAAGAAATACACTCCATGGAGATCAAGTTTTTCTTTTGAACACTAATTTACTTTTTTTTTTTAAGCACATACTACCACACAATATTAGTCTCCTCTACTAGAGGGATTTTTTTGGTATGTTTTCTAATTTAATCAGGACAAAGTTCTTCTAAACAATCACAAAAAATACAGTTCCACAGTGTTTCAGTAATTTTTGAATGCCGTAATTCTGTGCTGGTGTCACCAGCTTTTATTCCAAATTGAACTAAAAAGATTCATTATAGTCAGTAACTCACTGACTGGAATTTGAACCAAGAGCAACTTCCATGTTCTAACAGTAAACTGAAATATGGGAGCTTTGTTAATGCAAAAGCAACACGTGAAGGTGGAATTACTTCTCCAGATTCAAAGCTACTGAGACACAAAAGAAATTACATATGTAGGGCCTTCTACAGACAAAACTCTTGCTGCTTATGCTTGGTTACTAAAGCAGAAGTAATAAATGATCTGAGGAAGTCCAAGTAAAAAACATTCCATTAAGCTGCAAAGCAGAAGCTATATATAATCCACTGAAATTAAAAATGTAAAACGCATTACAAGATACCGGAGACAATGACTATGGCAGTTCCTATATACCACTACTGGAATATGCTACTCTTTAGGACAGAAAAACTTGGAAAAACTGCCTACAATTCTCAGGATAGATTTTGTGAAGTCTCAGTTATTCAAACCTGAAACTGAGTGTTCTTCATCAGAGGTCAGAGCAGAGCAGCAATACAAGACTGCCACTCTGCTTCTCAGCAGGATTAACACAATAAACAGTTATCTGTGCATAAAGCAGCATCACCCCTGGTTTTTCAAACCCTCACCTGCCACTGGAAGCTATCAAAAGATGGTAATATTTCATGTCACTTGCTAGAACCAGTCTGACTATACCCTGCCAGCAGGGAGCATCAGCTGAAATTCTGGTCACTGAAAAGACAAGGGATTTTCTCTGCTTCTGGTCAGCTCAATCTGATTTTGCCCTGCATCAGTCTCAAACACATAGAGCAGTTCAGGTGTAAATAGCATTCAGAGGACATGCAGCAACTGAAGCATCTTTTTCCTTTCTGATTTTTCTTCCAAAGTCTTGATTTTAAATGGTGGTTTCTTCAGCAAAACAAACAAACAAACAAACAAGAGGCTTTTAACTCCGCTGTTTAGCTGAGGTAATCAGTTCTAATTTGATGAACTAGTTTAGGAGCACTCACCCAAAACAATGTTCAAAATAATGTATGTAAAATGAAAATGCTGGCCAGCTTGCTAGAACTGTGATTAAATCTTGGATGTAACACAGGGGGGAGGAGGAAATAGAGGAGACACCTCAAATTAAGAGCTGCCAAACCCTCACACACCTAATTACAGTCCCTACTCATAGTAAGAGAAGAGTTTGCACCAAGACAGATCAGTTACTTAAAAACATATCAGTATAAGCATTACAGGGATTGCTTCCCCCTGATTAGTAAGAACCAAGATATTGTACAGTTGTCAGGAGCAAACTAAAACTTTCAAGAGAGGTGGAGTTTTGCCCTGAAGAACACAAAATCATAACTAACACCCAAAATATATCCAAAACACATTCTAGACAGCTGCCTGGAGAAGGAAACAATCAAAGCTCCTTCTAGTTTGAAGGCTAGAAGAAGCCAATCGAGCTGTACGTGGCTGCACAGTGCATTTCTCACAAGATGATATGGCAGTTGTTCATTCTTGCATCTGACCTGTGCAATGGCATAATCCGAGCAATTGGTTGCCTGCATGCCCTCATTGCCACTGATCCCCACTCCAACGTGAGCTGTCTGGATCATTCCAACGTCATTGGCACCATCCCCAATGGCAAGTGTTATGGCATTGACGTGTTTCTTGACCATGTCTACTATTTCAGACTTCTGTAGAGGAGATACTCTGAAAAGGAGAGAAAAAGGAGTCAGTTTCTCACATGCTGAGTTGTGTGCCTTTCCCAAAAGAACAGCTGTAACCTACATTTAGAAGTAATAAAAGGCAGTTGGTGGGAAGTTCCTTTAGTCAACAACTAAGCTTCAGAACCTGTGCCAAACTATTTCAGGAAAAAAAGTAGTTTTTAAAATAGTTTCACATTTACCTATTTTCTAATAGTGGATGCAAAAGAAACCAAATCCATAGGAAAGGTTTCAAAGCTTTGTTTTCCTTACCCAACCCCTCTTAACTGGCATAACACTGGTGATGTTATATTGGGAACACTGGAGTTTCCTCTTCAACTATGACAGCTTACAGATTAACAGTGCAGGCTTCCCTGCCTCTTATCACCATTCAGGAGGACAAAGACCACAAATACATTCAGAGACATTTTCAATGGTTTGCAAAAGATACTGCAGACTTACTTTATTAACATCTTTATCAATCATCACAATGAGGGGATTGGGTACACCCTAAGTCAGTTTGTAGATGACACCAAGTCGGGTGAGAATATTGATCAGCTGGAAGGCAGGAAAGCCCTGTAGAGGGATCTGGACAGGCTGGATTGAGGGACCAAGGACAGCTGTACAAGGTTCAACAAGGCCAAGTGCTGGATCCTGCGCAGGGGTCACAGCAACCTCAGGCAGCACTACTGACAGAGAAGCTTCCTGGAATAAAAGGACCTGGAGATGCTGGTCAACAATAGCTGAACATGAGCTAGTGTGTGCCCAGGTGGCCAAGAAGGCCAGGGGCATCCTGGCCTGGATCTGCAAAATTGTGACCAGCAGGAGCAGGGCAGTGACCACACTCCTGTACTCAGAACTGGTGAGGCCACACCTTGAGCTCAGTTTTGGGTGCCTCAATTCAGGAAAAAACATGGAGGGGCTGGAACATGTCCAGAGAAGGGCAACAGAGCTGGGAAGGGTCTGGAGCACAACTCTTATAAGAAGCAGCTGGGGGAGTTCTGATTGTTCAGCCTGGAGAAAAGGAGGGAGAGGGACATCCCTGATCATCCTCTACCAGCACCACAAAGGAGATGGTACCAAAGGGGGGTGTGGTGTCTTGCCTCAGGTAAAAGATTATGAGAACAAGAGGAAATGGCTTCAAGTTGTGCCAGGGGAAGTTTAGATTGGATAGGAGGAAAAAAATTAAGGGAAAGGGTTGACCAGTATTGAAACAGGCTGTCCAGGGAAGCGGTGGAGTCGCAATCGCCAGAGGTATTTAAAAGTTGGGTAGATACAGTAGTGAAGGTCATAGTTTAGTGGTGGAGACTTGCCAGTTAGAATTATCTTTAAGGACTTTTCCAACTTTAATGATTCCATTCCCTCCTCCAGCTGACCTCCCCACTTGTCAGGCCATCATTTCAATCTCAGACTATGCGGGTCAGATCAGAAAGCACAAGGCCACTTCTTGATCTCAAATATTTCTCGTGTGCTGCTGCAACTCTGACCTCAGCATGATGATACTCAATTCCAATGCAAAACCAAAAGACTGACTCCATGATATCTGAATATCCTTATCAGATTTATTGGCAGTTACTTTAACCTGATTCTTCTCTCATTTTATATTAGTTTCAAGTCAATAAAATTCATGGAATTCAGAGTTTAACTACTCTAAACCAGGCAAAAGTGAAAAGAAATAGCCAGGACTAGGTTTCTAAATTGGATAAGACACTCAAAATGCCCTTTTGTCATGGAAAAGGTAGATCAGGTTACCAAATCATATGAGGTATTTTGGAAATACCTACATGTAGATTAAATATTTCCATTCTAACCCCATCTGTACAAACAAACCTAATTCCTTTCCCCATCAGTTTTAGTTAAAGTTCCAAATTATTTTTATTTCCTTAAATAAAGCTTTAGACAAAACTTTTCCACATCTCAAGTCAGCCACATACCACTCAAAAAAAAAAAAAAGTAACTGATATCTAAAAGCTTTACTATTAAAACAGGGGAAGAATAGGGAGCTTGGAAAAGCAGAGACAGAGGTTTTTTACATAGCTTTTTTTTTCATAGTTTCATAGTTTACATCTTGTGAGAGCAAGTTGTTAATACACCCGTCTGGATCACTGCTGATCAAAAAAGCAGTTATCTTGTTGAGCATTATGCTTTATGGCCTTGGTTTTGTTTAGTAAATACCTATGTAGGTATTTTATTAGTAAATCAATCCTAAAATAACTTGATGAGTAATTTGGGCAAAAAAACCCCAAAACTTGCTAAACTCAAACTTCACACATGAACTAAAGCACCTGAGAAGTCTAGCAGCTGTCCTGTTCCTAAAAGTCAAATGCAGGAAAAAGTTGAACAAACCATAAAGTTTACTTAATACCATTCGATAGATCTATTAAACACTCCACTACCTGGCAGTGAAAACACCACTTGGCACTGCAGAGGTCCAGTTAAATTACCAACACAAAATCCCACCACATGAATCCATGGAGCACCAAAGGTGTCGGTTTTTAATTACAATTAGGCTCTGAGTATCATTTACACCAAATTTTAACTTCTCTCATACATGCACACACACACTCCTCCCTCTCCCCCAGTACTCACATAATATAAAACACTAAAGCATAGAGCAAGGAGTCAAAGGGACTTCAAGCCATAAAATGGAAACTCCAAAGGGACTTGGGGCCAGTTGTGGAGGGTTTGGACTGATAAGTGCACAGATCCCCACTACCAGCCCCAGGGGCACCTCCAGTACACAGGACCATATACTTTTGGCAGTCTCCTCATGCAATCGTTTCTTCACAGCAAAGTACTGCACATATCTGCTAACAGCCTTCTCAGACATACATTTCTCTTGGAATTTCAACTTATATTCAATTACTTTTCAGTTACCTAGCAATAGAAATACCTAAGAAGTGCCCTGTTTTCAAATATGCTTAAAAGAGCAGGGGAAGGAAAAAAGACCAAATGTGAACAGCATCTCTGACTCTGTAGTTTAAACCAGCAGCTTGTCTACAGACACTTCAGACATGACCAGAATGTGGCAGAGATGCTCAAGCTCATTCTAGTGCAGTTTAGCTGGGACATGCCAAGCAAGTTAATGCAGCCTGTGTTCATTTCTGTGCCTACAGTATAAGTGTGGTTTCAGATTTTAAGTCAACTTTGCTATTAGCGACCCATTATTTGGCAAGTCAAGGGAAGGTCTCTATAAAAATGCATTTTTCAGCTACATAATGTACACAGAGTATGTTTTTACTGTCTTGACCAAATGAAGTTAATTATATTCACAGTTACATAGCACCCAGACAATGTTTAATATCCCTATATGCTTAGTAAGGCTAAATGAACTATCAGAACCACTGCATGTGCATTTTAAATACCACAAATATTTATAGACTTGGTTTAACAAGATGAAATCTAAGTCAAGATTTCAGCACAAAGTGTTACTTGATGGTAGTTGTTTTTCCTAAGCAGCAGCTCTATAACAAGCATCCTCTTTGACACTTCAACAGCAAGTACAGCCTGCAATCCAGAGAACACGTTTTGTTGCATGCAGTACATTAGCCACCAAAGCCACAAACTGAGATGATTACTGATTTCCTGAGGGGTTTTTCACCTCTCCTCCCCCAGCTCACTGACTCAGCCTCCAAAAACCTCTTTTGCTCCTTGTAATCTGTTTGGTACCAACACATTGCATTAGGTGACCATTAATCCCCTTAGCCAGATGATCAGAGCTGTGGTACAATTCTGCACATCTGATAAACTGTCTACAGGAAGAACTGAAGATTATAGCACAGGATACTGTTAAACTGCAGCTCCCCCAGGTATAGCCAAGTTCACAAAGATTATGGACAAATGCATGAGTTCAAAGTAAAAAGCACAAGGAAAGAACTAACTTTTCTGAAAAAAAAAATCTGCAGTGACAGAATTGGTACATATAATTTGATGGAAGATCCCTGGCTTTCACTGCAGAGCTCACTGCAACAGTATCAGGATGTAAGCCTTGCCTGGATATACATCCAACTAAGAATTAAGACATGAATAAAGCATCAGTTGCATCAAAATCCTCTGCTTACTTTTGTATTCATTCCCTGGTCAGACAGCAGCGCTTCTTATAAAGGTTCTTTGAGTGCCACTCAAGAGTTCATGGAAACATTTTCATTTATACAGAAGTTATTTTTATTGCCTCTGCTCAAAAACGTCTTTGACAACAAATTGATTGTCTCCTTTACACATATTTGAGGAAAAAAAGAAGTCAAGTTTCGAGTACCACAACTACAGTGATATAGATCTACAAACTGATAAGATCAAGTCTTCGAATTCTTGCTCAAACACTTTCCCTGACAACCTGAATTTAGCCTACACAGGTTACAAGAGAGCCTGAGGTCAAGACTTCACCTTTATAAAGTGCCTATCATTCAGCATCTGGCTGTGCAATATGAAGTGTCCATGGACGATGGCAGTGATACATGAAGGTAAGTGTCATTCACGCAGCAGAGCTGCTCCTTGCCCACCTCTGGGACTTCCTTCTGGTAACCTTGCTCTTGAGAAAGCAAAATCTGATATGGAAAACAGAAGGCTCTTGTCAGTCTCAAACCTGTTAGTCTTTATCAGCACCTTTAACAGATTAATACAGAAAGGCCTTTTCATCCTGAAGAAGATGACTGATGTCTTCATATCACATTGCCACCTCTGTAATGGCAAGGGTGGAACTGCGGGTGGGCACAAAGAACCACACCTTGTGAAGAAGCTGGGAGAGAATGCAGCCCAGAGCCAGGGATTCTCAGAAAAATACAGACTTAATCATCCTTAGGTTACTTAAATTCATAGGGAAACAGTGGAAGGAGGCAGAGGGTGAGTAGTTTATAGGTAACAACACAATGTATTGTTGTATCAGTAAATACTTTACGGTTCCACTTGAAATTTGAGGAGGCTCATGAAAAGTAGCACAGAGCACTGGACAGAGCAGTAACACAGATGATTTCCAACGAGGATGTCAGTGACTTCCCACTGACTTCTGCAGATCAGGTCCCAACGGCTTTGAACATTTAGTTTGCATTGGCTTCTTTAGCCTGAATACACTTCTGCAAGCAAAATTCTTACCTGCTGTGTTTTGCGTGTCAAGAAAAGTTCTACTTGCATGATCTTATCTTAGGTGTAAGGAGCTGGACTTATGGGTCCCTTCAAACTTGAGATATTCCACAATTCCACTCAGCATTGCACTGGGAGGTTTGTTCAGGCTTACTTTATTTTTTAAGAGAATTTAACCAAGATGAAAGATCTTTTAGTTCAAACGTTTTCATCAGGAATACTTTATGAGACAACTACAGCAATTAACAAATTCTGTCATAATTTAGTGGAAAGTTTCACCAAAAAACCAAACAAAACCCAACCAACAAAAAACCCCCACAACTACAAAAAAACCCCCAAACCAACAGTGAAGCAGTGATATTTTAAAATAAGTATCAAACACTTTATTTAGAAACTCATTTTGGTACCAAAGTTTTTTAAAACCTCAAAAGTAGAAACATGAAACCATCCATTTTAACCAAGCAAAGCAATGCAATAGAACTTTAAATTTTTAATGTGCTTCAACTGATTTAAAACAATTGATTATTTTATTGCACACTTTGTGCAATCTACAAAGCTATCCCTCTTATTCCCAGAGTCCATCTAATATATTCAGATGGATGCAGTCACAAATACCATAGGAAGGACACAATCAGCACAAGCATCCCTGTGTGACACCAGTCAGCTGCACTCCATAAGATCTTGCCAACAGGAAGTGAAAAAGAGTTTTCTTAATTCTGTTCCTATGCATACCTGCATTTATTGCAGTTACAGATGTATGACAGCAACTGATGGCAACTGTAAAATATAATTCTCACACAAGGCCCTTAAACTGCAGCTGCTTCACTGAGATGCCTCAAAGTATAAGCCGGACATAAGCCCAGATGGGAAATAAAAATGCAGTATTTCAGAAAATAATTAGTTTTATTTATTGCATTCGAGTCAAAAGGACCAAATAAAGACAGGCTTCTGCTACAGAACTAGCAAATGAGACTATCAGTTGTTTATAAAAAGATACATGATCAATAAAAATAAAGTCAGTAAATCCTATGGGAGTCCTTTTATTCATAAGATATATACAGAGAAAAGATTAGGTAATTTTTAAGGAAGAGTTTATATCCAGACCACCTTACATGGCCATGAAGAGAGGCAGTCCCACAAGCTCTTCCACACCTAAGCAATGCACAGTTTGATACCTACTGTCAGCCATCTCCTGTGTTCTCCCATGTGTTGGGTTTTCTGGGGATTTTTTTTGTGGGTCCTTTCCACAAAAGCAAGAAGACTAGAGCATTTCTGTTGAAGATTGCATACTTTTCACACTCCCAATTCAATACAAAATCCTCTGAAGACACTCTTACCCATGCTTTTAAATTTTTAATGTTCATTTGTGAAAAGACAAAGGCAAGGAAGGAAGCTGTTTGAAGTATTACCTTTTTCTGCTTCCATGCCATAACAGGCATAAACACAAAGACATTGATGTCTTTAACATGAAACATGAAATTGATATCCTATTTCCTTGAAATGCCTTGTTAATGCAACACAAAAGGCCCTTAAGAGTTTACCTTTATTGCAGTGAACATGATTTTACCCTCTTCTATCATAAAATACACTAGTACTTCAAAAAAGCTCAGTGACCACATCTGCAGAAAAGGCAGATGAGAGAGCCCAGAAAGCTGAGAGCTATGAATAACACTGTCATAAGTGTATGCATTGGTTCCCAGAAGAAGAAAAAAAAAAAAAATAAGGCAAGATAAATCAACACACTGCTAAAAGTAATGCTCAAAAAAGAAGGAACATGACCATGACATAATATTTAGCAGTTCTTAATTATGCAGTTGATTTCTCCTAGCACATATCAGCCTGCACATTTCAGGCACATGTCATCCAAACAAGGATTAGGCCTGAATTGCAGTCATGATGCCCTGAGATATCTTGGATAATCTTATAATGATACAGCAATCCACAGAAGAAAAGTGAACAAAAGCACACATGTTGACTGAAAATGTGCCTTGCACTGAATGTTTTACATTCAGTAATTTCTCTGAACTTCATCCCTGGCTGACAACTTCCATAGGACTGGCTTTGGTGCGGTACTTACATTTTTGGAGTCAGCACTGAGTGAACTGATGGGATAATTTAATGTTCAGAAAAAGCAGCAAAGGAATTCATCCAACTACATATAAGTGTCTTCAATGGAGACATTTCTATCTGCACTAATCACACCACACTCCTTTTATAGTCAGAAAGAAACAGGCACTTCTGGAGCGCAATTCATCTGGCTTTAGACACATACTTTTAAGGTTGTAGTTCATATCCTCCTAAAACTGTTGCTTTCTCTCAAGCAAGGTAAAGGGAGCTGAAGGTAAGTGGTTCACATGAAAAAGTGTGGGATAGGGGGTTACATTTGTTATAGTTGTTAAGATCTGTGTTCACTAGAAAGTCCTGTAAGAAGGCACAGCTCCAGCCTGGATGGTTGGAAGCCGGCTGGGGGTTCAAGGCAGTGATGAGGAGGAATGGGTGGACAGGACATGAAGGGGAAGCTGGCTGGGTGATGGAACATGTGGACAGCAGGCTGCAGCTGAGCAGCCAGTGGGTGCTCTTCTCCTGGTAAGTTTTGATTATGTCCTGTGGGTGTTGAAGGTATAAAAGGGGAGTGTTTTTCACAATAAAACCATTTCCTTTGCATGCATAAGGGAATCTGTGCCTCTCTGTTCCTTATTGCTACCAAAAAATTGTAAAACTTCACAGAATGAAGCCCTTCTTTTACATTACTGCAGTGCTAAATACCTTTAAATTAATCAAATGCACAGGCTTATACTCTCCTGTTTTCTGGTAAGGTAGAATGCCTGCTTCCTCCTGACACTGTCACCTGATGCTGAACTGACTGACACACCTTCCCTTCTAAAATCCTCACTTCTTGACTCTGCTCCCAGCGCTTGCTAATAATTTTCTATAGCCCCATCTCTTTTGAACAGACAACCAGAAGCTTTACCAAACCTCTACTGGCTTCTGTAAGAACCACCTCAGCTTCTTCATCCTTTGTCATTTCATTTGCAGTCTCACTTTTCCATACCTAAATTTTTAGTGAGCAGACAGTCCTTCAAATTGCTTTACTCACCCAAATTTATTTGACTGGTTAAAGTCTGGTTTTTCAATTCTAAAGAGTTTTACATCCTATTTCACCTATCATCAGGAGTCTCATTTCATCTTACAATAAACACCAAAAAAATCTTCCTTCACTTTTTCAGTCTCACTGGTGTGCCAGTCACACACTTGCCTTTCTGAGCAACACATATTACCTCTAAATTTCAGAACAAGGGATTTTTGATGCCTAGCACAGTTTTAAGTCAAAACACATGCAACACTTCTACATACATCACAGGATATGGGGCAGTTTTTTAATTTAATGGTTACCAAAGCAGTTCCTTCTGCATCACTTCAGATAGATTAGATATGCCTTC
This sequence comes from Bombycilla garrulus, assembly GCA_013400315.1. Lineage (NCBI taxonomy): Eukaryota > Metazoa > Chordata > Aves > Passeriformes > Bombycillidae > Bombycilla > Bombycilla garrulus. The sequence continues at coordinate 122,028 of VXBU01000232.1, read as the reverse complement.
TTAATATAAAGCTCTCTTTGTAGTTATAAAGGCCTGAATTATACAGTCTTCTGAACAGGAAGAACACAAATTAATTTAGTGTATTTTTACCACAAAAAAAAAGTTTTTGCTAATTATATGGGTTTTTTAACATATGTATCACTAGAGAATTTCTCACTTGCATTTCATATTTCAATAACTCATTTGCCTTTCACAGTTACCACTGAAATGAACTTCAGAGGACAAGGGCTACGAAATCATCTCTTTATAAGCTGGATTTGAGGTATTAAGCAGTGTAACAAACACAACGTTCCAGGAAACACAGGGTTAAGTTTCAAATCAGCATCTTCTTCCTCTTTGATATCCCTCCCTGCATGTTTCTGTCTTGATTGCCCTTCCCCCAATCTGCTTTATGGGGCAAAGATTAAATACAGAAAATCTAGTTTGGAAAACAAATTATTTGAAAAGTGATGAGTTGGCATAAGCAGAGTATTGAATGAAAGAGTATTTTGCATTTTTAACTATAATGGTCACTAGAGGTAACAGATATATGTTTTTAAAATGAAACCAATATATTAAATTAATTTTGAAGCACATTCATTTCCATGCTAATCAGCCTGAGCAGTTCTCATGCAACACAGAAACCAGTCTTTTTCTAATGACAGGGCAAAAAAAATTCAGGCTGCAAAACATATAGATTAGTCCTTTTATAACCTTGAGGACATGCACACAGAGCCACCAGCTGTATATTTCACACAGTAGAGCTGTTTACAAAATCTCGCAACACATGATGAAATTAAATGATGATTGACACTGTGTCAGTTAATAAGCACATCAGCCCATTTAGTGATCCTCTGCCCTGTGCTGAAGCCAAAAGATCCACCAGAAGAGCCAGGGTGAGCACCTGCCTCTAGAAACAGAGCAGCAGTATCGTGAGAGCATCAGTCACACCACACACGCGGCCATCACGGAATCAGAATCATTAAAGTTGGACAAGAAATCCAAGATCATCAAGTCCAACCATTAACCCAGCACTGCCAAGTCCACCACTAAACCATGTCCCCAGTGCCACATCTACACATTTTCCAAATACCTTCAGGGATAGTAACTCAACCACTTTCCTGGGCTGGAAACATCGGACCACACATTGAGCATTTTTATTTCTTTTTTCCTAATATCCAATCTAAATCTTCCCTGTGCAACCTGAGGCCACTTTCTCTTGTCCTGTCACCTGCCACATGTGAGAAGAGACCGAGCTGTATCTCCTGGTAACCTCCTTTCAGGAGCCTGACAGGTGCTCTGTTCTTCCACTCAACTACAGCTCAGAAATAAAGCAAAGCAGCTTTGGACACCACTACTGTTGTAAACTACTGCTGCTTTTAGGATCATATACCTAAGAAACAAACTACAAACACTGGCATGAAAAGAAAATGAAGGAACATGTAGCTAGTAGATTTGAGAGAGTTTTCTATTTCAGCATCACTACAGGCACTGACAGATTTTTTCCTTCCTTCTGAATTCCAGTAGCTCTGCATGATTTATTTTTCTCCCTTCTCTATGAAATGTTTCCTGGAATTTAATATAGAAATTCATATAAATTATCAACTTGCAACTACATGTTATAGTTCAAAAGCCTAGCATCTCTGAATTATATGCTCCTGGAACAGACAAGAAAGACACAATCTGGAGCAGGGCATCTTATCCAGTAATTATCATCACAGGGCTGCAATCACATAAAAGACTCACTGTCTGAAGTGAAAGTGCCACATCTGTAAAAATGTGAGCTTTCAATTTCAAAACTAACAGTATACCTGAAAAATCATGGTCAACATGTATCAGGAAGAGGTGAGGTCCCAAATTTTCCATTACATCACCATCAAAATGCAAGTTTTTTCCCACCCTTAAGTTCAGTCCCTATTGAACAAAATGTCTGTGAAGACCCTAAATCATTAGATTTCTTTTTTTTTTTTTAATAACTGAGCTTCTGTTTCCCACAATCTCTCCACAGCTAGGAAAGTTGAGCACCAGGGTGTTCCCACTAAGATTACAAAAAAAACCCAAAATGAAACAAAATTAGGCCCCTATTATATAGGAAAGCCATCGACAACTGCGAGTCTGACTGCGACTGGTTCACTCTTGGTCAACTATTAAATCTGTGCTCTGTCCAAAACCAGGTTAGGTATTAACTTACAGCAGAACATTCACAGCATTCTCACTACTCCCAAACACAAGCTGAAAGAAAAGAACTTGACATTAAGTTCTAACCTGACTGAGGCTCAATACAAGCAACAGTTTTAGAATATTACTCCTTTGTTTTTCCTCTTTCCCCTCTTTACTCCTTTCTTAGCAAGGTCAGTTATTCACTAATCCTATGGTTAAATCTCAGCATTAAAATGCAGCATCCAGGGCAAGGGGGTGATTTTGTAGTCTTCATCTACAATCTGTAAGTTAATATGACCAAATTTACATCAAGAAGACACAGTAATAACATCTCTGCACACAGACAGCCACCAACACAGCCACATTCTAGGGCAACCTGTAACCCTCAAACACATGGCTCAATATATACACAGATCTTGTTTAAGACACAGGAGTGTCCTGTGGTTTGTGAAAACAACACTGATAAGTAGCAGCTGCCTCTATAAGAGCAAAATAGAAGAACAGATGGCAGAGTGAACACAGCACATATTGGTCCCCTGCACCCTTGACTGCCAAGCACCTTCTGTTATGAGTGTTCCAAGGCCAAGGACTCTGTTGCAGGGAAGAGCGTGTGAAACCGAAGCTGCACATCACAGGCTGTCACACGAGGCATAAGCATGTCACTTGCTGCAATAGAGTGGGCAACTACTGGGCAAGAGGAGGTCAATCTTGTCCAGTCTCACCTGTGCCACACTGCCTGAGCAAACCATCCTCAGAAGCTTGTGCAGGCATTTTGGTGCAGACAGGGAGTACTTCAACAGCCCAGGATGAACACACACAGTCCAGCATCAATACTTGCTCCTTAGAGCTCTTATTGACAGTGTATATATACACAGCCTGAAATACTTAACACACAAGGTAAAGCCTCACAAAACTCAATTCTCTCTTCTTTTCCCAAACATGTGTTGACTTCAGAATTATGTCTCTTGAAAGCTCCAAGATGGCTACCTTGCTGTTACTGAAAGGTATCTTCAAGAGTTTTGACAAAAAATGCATCAAAGGAATTGATTCCCTGAATGTGTTTCAACTCTGAGAATTGCTTTTCTTTTTCACATACGACTTTCAGTTTCTCATCCATATTCCTAACCACAGGATCACCCATATCAGTACAGACAGAGCCTAACACATGACTGTGCTCTGTGGACTACAGACAGTTTAAAAGTACAAATGTTCTGCTTAATATAACAAACTAGGCCAACGATTTTGCTTCCTGAGTTAGGCTAAGAATACAGAACTAGGTGTAAGGTCTTCAGAATGTCAAACATTTTCATCTTTACAGAAAGAACACAAAACGCTGCAATTCCCGTTTGGTGGCATACATGTCCACCTATCACAGCATATGCTTAATTAGTACTAAGTTGCTAAGAGGAATCATGCCTTCCACCACTCTTTTTACTTAAGGGAATAAAGATAGACACAGGAATAATTACACATAAGGAGCTTTGAAACAGCATAGAGAAAACAGGTGCATTTATGTCAACTCTCTCCTGAAAGCTGGCAGAAGGACATTGCCTAAAGGACCTTCTTCCCTGGAAAGAAAACCAGCTTTGAAACATTTCAGCAGACATTATAATAAGCCCTTTCCTATTAACTTGTGGTCTTTCAAGGTGAACTGTTGGGCATCTGACAGGTAGTGTGAAGTACCAGCACATTACTGGGGTCAGAGGAGAGCACATTTCTTCCATATACACTTCCTTACCATATCAGCCTTAGGAGAGAGTTGTTCTCCCACTGCTACAATGTCTTTTTAAGCACTGGGTTTCTTCAGACCATTAATGCCACAGCAATACCGAATTTGACCATATCCAAGTCGCAAGCATCAATGGAATCTGAAGTATCAGACAGAGCTACCTTATTACTTATTGCTTATGTAATACCTAGGTCACCCATAGCCTCAGCTACAACTTGAAGAGCAAAGTAAGCCAAACCACATGAAACATCTCCTTAAAAAGACACCATAGAAATTGAGACAAAAAAGGAATTGCTTGAAGTTGAACTCTGACGCTCTTCATGACTTAAGCAAGATTAGAAGCAAAAAACCTGGGAGGAAAAATGATGAGTTGCTCATGCTGAAAAACTCGTGGGCTCTAAAGGAAACAGAAAAGCAGCTTTTGTGAGTTAGATAGGATACTCTCCATGTGTACCAGAGCATATCAGTACAGCTAAGCTGATGCTTTCTTTTTTAAATCCAGCTATGAAAAGCAGGTCAGCTTACAGTAACTTCTGTCTAGAGAACAGCTTTGAGCCTATCCACGCACACCTGACTTCATTATATGCCTTTTGTAGCAGCATGAAGTCAACGGTCAATTTACACAGTACATTTTGTTTTCTCTTTTAGTTAAAAGCTAAGATTTGGAAGCCTAAATTGACTAAAACCTCTTTAGGATATATCAGAAGTTGATAAGGTTATATGTTTCACATACTGGCAGAACTCAGGTAACAGCAATTCATTTTCAAATACAACATACTGAAAAATCCTATAGCCAAACAGGTACTGAGGTAAAAAAACAAGCCCCACGTTCAAATATGACCTGGTAACTGGAAAGCAAGATCTCAAGATACACTGCACAAGTGGAACACAGACGTGGTAATGCGAAAAGTGCTCAAATTCAAAAGACTCAGTAGACATATAATGAATGCCTTCTCCAAGCTGGTCTACACTGCAGGATACAAGACATGTACATACTACCTTGAAACAAACTGTGCCTGAGAGCCGGGGGGGCCAGAGGGGGACAGATGGGGGCAATAAGAGTATAATGAGTTTAGGAGGCTGATCTCAAGCCTCCTAAAATCAGATATACCAATTGTTTTGGTAATGACAACCGCGTATGAGAATCGACTGTAAGAGTTCCCATGGCACAGCCAAAGAGGCTTGGCTGTCTTGCTGGGCTACCAGCACACACCTTCAGGGTACTACCTTTTATTAAACTAAGATTTAAAAAGTGATTACACTTTGTACACATCTATACAATTCTCTACACTCCATTTCTCCAAATAGGGTCAGAGCAGCCTTGCCAGGAGTTTGCTGGCAGTGAGGTTCAAGGTATAATCAAAACCACAAAACTCCAGGAGGTCACAGCTGCTCTAACCTAACATGAAAGTGTTCAAAACACTCATTTCATGAAAATGGAGACAGATTATATGAGCAACTCTCCCATGAGTATAATGGAAAACCATCAAGATCATAAACTACTAATTACATTTAAATTCATACTTGACTGTGACTTAAAAATCCAAGTTAGTAAATTGGATTAAAAAAACCTGTAAAAACACATTGAATGCCAAAAAAAGGAAATTCCTAAATTTTCTGAATGTAAAAATAATCCAAATAATTTGCAAAGAATAGAAAAACAGCTTATTCTCTACATGCACTTGGGCATAATAGTACAGGAGATGCCCTGCCATTTAATTTTTACGAGTACAGATTTTATTCACGTTCATCTTGTTCAGTAAAATAACACCCCAAACAGAAACCTACATGTTGGTGCAGGGCAGAGCAATTCTCCAGAGGACCAAACAGTTTTAACATGTTAGAGATGTAACTAATATATTATACTTCATAAAGAATAAAGTTCACAGGAATAAGGACAAACGCTCCAAGTGGCAATGGTCAGATGTACCATGAGGTTCCATCCTGCCCAATATCAGTAACCCAGATGATGACAAAAGGCATACCCTCAGCAGGTCTGAAGATGATGCTGAACTAGGGGGAACTGGATTACAAGGAATCAAAAGGCTTTTACTGAAGGGAACCTTCAGAAAATCAGGAACTGAGCTAACAAGCCTCACAGAGTTCAGACAGAGAAGGACTAAGCTCCATATCTTGGAAAAGAATAACTCCACGTACTAATGCAGGCTTGGAAATGGTCAGCCCATAATCCAGTTATGGTGGGCATCATGTCCTGTGTGAGCCAGAAAAACACTTCTAGTGTGGTCAAGGCACACCATGCTGAACTAGGGGGACCAGGACACAAGTGTGACCAGGACAGAGACAGAAGTTATTATCAGTCCTCTCCTCAGCACAGGTGAGATAACATTTATAGTACTGCAAAGAGCCCAGCAGAGCATTACTGGGGTCTAAAACATGTAACACGTGAAAGGAGGTTGTGTCACCTGGGTTTGTGCAGGTAAGGGGCAGTTTAAAAACAACACTGTACTACTGCATAACACGGAGTTACCTGAAGCTTCCTATAATATCAAACAATGAAACATGGGCCAATGGCCACAGACTGAGAACACCTACACCTGCACCTGAAATCTCAGTTTAGTGACAATTGAGGCCCTCCCCTACTAAAACACTGAAACAGTCCCTGAAAAGGGCTCCCATGCGATTCTCACACAGTGAGGCCTGGGTTTCAAACAAGCTCACTTAACACACATGCTGCCTTGTGTGCAGAAGGTCTCCAGTGAGACAGAGCATAGATGGGCACTGCAGTAGAGAAGTGACCTCATCTCCTTCCCCTGCATGTAGTCATCATCCCATGTTTTTGGAGCATCTTCCCCAGGTAAAGTGTCTTCTCCTTCCAGCCTTGCCTTTTCCTCATCCATCAGCACCATCACATTACTCCCTTTCTCCTACCTGAATTACCCACTGGAATTGAAGTAATGGAAATAACTGTGCACAATTTCTTTAACTTGAAATTTTTGTATTTCAGCAGTGGATATGTTAGACTTGGCAACACTGAAATCAACAGCTCTTTGGGTAGACACTATAAAATTTCTTGGTTATTTTTATGCCATAGACTTCTCAGTTTAAAAAAAAACCCAAGACATCTGGCATAAAAGCCAATCCATCAGAAGAAATAAACATTTCTCTTGATAAATCTAGACAGCCAGTGTAGACTCAACAGAAACTGCTCTGATCCAGCAAAAAGTTCCACGTGGTAAAGATTGTTGCCAAGATGGTCATCTCTCAAGCACTTATATTTTAGCACTCTCCACATTACTATCTCCAAATCTAGCAAAAATTAACATCTTCATCTCATTTGTTCATGTCTGATCATAACCTACTCCTCAAAGAAAGACCTTGTAGTAACAGACACTTCTAGTTTCTTTCCCTTAGCTTTGCTAGACAAAGAAAAATGAGAACTAGACCTAACTCTTGCAGTTTAAGAAAACTGAGCATGAATAAGTAGGAGAACTGAAAACTGACTGTCAGCCTTATTTTGCTATGAAACTTAAGCATATATATTTGAGTTGGAATTTTCCTAAATGCAGTATCAATATTTACAAGTAAGGCTGATCAAAAGACAGCGGGTTCAAGAAGAACAAAACCTTTTAAATTACATTGCACCATAATTATCATAGTCAATGCTAACTTCTACAATAAGATTTCCCAGCCTTTTATGTCTCAAACACACTTTTATTCATTTCTATCCCTTCCTGTGCTTTACTTCTTATCTGTGACATTTATAAAACAGCATTAAGTAAGACATTAGAAGAGGTACAGATGCATTTTAAGTGGCTCTTTACTCAATTTAGTAGCTGACAGTAATCACTACAAACCCAGTCAAAAAACTAATCCTTCATGGAATTTAATGAGGCTTGAAAAAGGTCCAGACGATTAGTCAGTCCTCTGTAGAACTGGGTTTTCCCAATAAGTTCCTGTGAAAAAGTTTCCAAGGGAAGTTACATCCACATGTCATGCACGAATTATGAATATTCAGCATTACCAACTGTCTTAGCATTCCCAGTAGATTGTGCAGCAGGAGATAAAGAAGTCAACTCAGTTGTGCATGCTAATCAATGCATGAGGCAAACCATCACAAGAGAAACTGAGAGTCCTTTCCTCTGTAGCATTCATGCAGTTGCTAAAGAGTAAAGGAATTGAAAATTCAAAAAGAGGAGGGAGAAGAGGGACCCTCTGATGACGATGTGGCCCAAACTGGAATAACTGCTAGTACAAACAGGCTCACTTTCAAATACATGTGGGTCAGAAGGAACAGCACAGCTCAAAGCAGTGGCAGTCATACTGTTTACTCTCCTTTTGACATAAAAGCCTTTTCCTCTGTGAACAGCTCTTAATGCAGGAATATCTAAATGTATGCTAATGCCCAACAGAGCAATAACTTCCTTTGATTGATTCAACAGTACTGAAAAAAAGATCAAACCAAGTATTATACAAACAATCCATGTCTTCAATATGGTATGTGTCAGCATGAAAGCTGAAAGGAGTTGAACAAGCCAGCTACTAACGTCTTGCATGGTTCTGAAAGTGCCAGTGTTCTTAAGTGCTTGCAGATAAAAGTGTTTTTCTGAAGTTGTGACATCAATTTATAGAGCTCTGTAATATAATGAAAGCTCTTTGATTTAACTTGATTTATGAAGCAAAAGCACTTCTGGTGTCTTTAGAAAAAAGCATAGGAGTTTACAATAAACACAAGATAATTAACTAATTTTGCAGCCAGTTACTCTCCTGAAATCATAATTAGGGAAAACAAACATGACCTCCCACTTCCCTTTTTATGCTACTTAAAATTCCTTCTTCTTTCTTCCATTTCACTGACTCACCTTTCTTTCAACATACTTTCACTGGAGAGATGCCAGTGAAAAACTTCTCTGGCATTACTTTAGGAAAGATATTTTCAACTTTCCACCACTAGTCCTAATACTCTGTTTCTCTCCTCAGCTGCTGTAGTGTTCACAGAAGACATACACACAAAAATAAACCTGAACCAATGGTGCATGACTCTTTCAAGTGTGCCAGAAGTAGTACAAAATCTGGCTGAAATGGGTTATATTCTATCCTTCCAAGGTTCAGCACAATGTCTTTTTTTTTTCCTTCCCTGATGCTTACCCTCTAATTGGATGTTATTTAACCACCAGGAAAACAAATCTCTGGTTGTATTTAACAGACCATGTCCCAGATGAGCAAAACACAAAAGGATAAATGAATTGTTTCTTTAGTTACAGACAGATTCCTAAATCCACTTCAGGGGACAGGCATAAAAGCTAGAGGAGATGAAACCATTTTTCTCTCTGGATAATCACTACACACAACAACAGGAATAGGATTTAAAAATCAAGATCCACAGATCTGTCTTCAAGTGGCACAGTGGGAGATGAGTAGCATTCCTTACCTGAACCTGATTTCAGGCAGGCAGGAGGGGGAAATGCTGTGGGGTTTTAAACTCCCACAGTCTGAAGAGGACACTTAGCTTAAGCCTTCTTCACATGGTGCCTTCAGTACGCACACCAAAGCCATCCCTTAAAAGCATTTACACATATGGAGGCCTATTTCACGCATCTCAGGCAAATTCAGGCATAACAGCTCCTCATTAATCTCAATCCTGGTCTCACCTTGGAGGTGACCAGCTAGAAGCCATATGTTTACAGGCCTTCAGCACTTCAGTTGTTACACAGGCTTTGGAATGAATCATATTTCTAGATCTAGGAATCCCAGCTGCATGTAAGGAAATCACTCACCTAGGTGAGCAAAAAAGAAAGGGAGGTAGGGAAGAACAAAAATGTCAAAGTCCTTTCAAACAAGGACCCTCTGTCTGAAAAAAGGCAACATACTGTAGGCATATTTACTGGGGAGGAAGAGAGGGAAGAAAAGTAGTCCAAGTATGATTATTCTTCACGTCGTCAAACGCAGGAACCTGATGGCATCCAATGAAATAACCAGGGAGATTTAAAAGGAAAAGAAAACACTTCCTCTACACAGTACATAACACCCTCTGTCCAGGGTGAGATTACAGACTAATCTCTAATTGAGATTAGAGTTTAAACACATTCAGAGAAAAATATTTAAAATTTATGAATGAAAAAAGAGCAATGAAGGACTGTGGAAACAAGATGTAGATACAGCTGCTGGTAACAGAGGTTTCATTTACTAATTGTACATGCATTCCCAAGGCAGTCACTACTGGTCACTGTTAAAAACCAAAAACTGGATTAGGTTGGGTCTGGTCCAACACTGACATTGACATAGGAAAGCAGGCTTAGGATCATTAGCTGACAACTACAGCAAATGCAAGTTTCTATATGGATTTACCACTAGTTAAAGAACAGCTGTACTGCGAGGTCATCCATAAAGTTTGAAGATAGCCTACTAAAATCCTCTTGGAAGAGAAAAGCTCACCTTCTCCTTCTAGAACTGCAATGAACTGGACAACAATTTGCGCAGTGAATTGCAGAACTGCAGTAGACTGGACAGCAGTTTGTGCAGAGAAACATAAATGCAGTGCCATGACCCCTTATCCATCTGAACTGAAATCCTGACAGTGGTAAGCCTACTTTTCTGCACATCTTTCTCCTAGGCAAAAAGAAATCAGTTACCACTGACAGCATATAGCAACTTGACAAAAAATATAGACTATCTTAAACTTATGAGGAATTTTGAAAAGTTACAATGTTTTTGAACATGGTATCTTCTTATACTCTCACTGTCTATGTCTTTCTCAGAAGGGGGGTGTTCACAAAAGAGAAAAGCCAGCCTTTTCACAAAACTTCTGGATTCATATGCTTGATCTATCATCCCCCCCTTACCTCATATTTTGCCTCTTCCATGTCTGGCAGAGAGTAGGTCAGTTATGAAACTTCTGTGTTGCAGGGTCCCTTTTGCTACTGTTCTGTTCTAGGCTTAAGCAGCACTTCAATCGTAAATGAGATGCTTGAAGGCTGCAGCAACCTTTAAGAAGCCAATCTTATGACAGTGTAATATAGACCTTAACAAAAGTATCCCAAGATAACAAATTCAAATTGAATAATCAGCTACAAGGAAATGAAAATACCTAATTCCATTTTACTGCATGTATACCACAGTTGCTTCTTTAATTCAGCAGTGAGAGACAAGAAGGACATGCAATAGCAATGAAACATTTTAAAAAGAATACTCAGCCTTTAACAGACTTTAGCCATTAGTACTAAGGGAATCCTCTTGAGAAATGAAAAGCATAGGAGAAAAATAATAAAACACAGCTATCACTACTCCTGAAGCTTCAGACAGCTAACAAGGAGAATTACATTCTTCCTCCATGTACTTGGGTATTTACTGATACTTTTGTTCCTTTGCTTCTTGGGTGGCAGTTGTCTGAAATACCTATTTGAGCTAACACACTTCCAGAAAGCAAAGCAAACAGGAAACACAAAGGGATAGAGAGTAAAATCCCAAGAAGCTCTCACAGGAGAGGATAACAAAGATCTAATTACACCGAGATTTTCCCCCGCAAGGACTCAGTCAGACATCGTGCACATGCAAAAAGACATCAAGTATTTCTCCTTAACTATTCTTGAGTTATCCTTTAACAAAGAAAGCAATCTTAAAAATCAGCAAGAACAGTAAAACAGTATTTTACCAATTATCCCAGATAATATTTTTATTCTTACTTGAAATGAATGCTAACAGTAAATACACTGCGTAGCTCAAATGCATGGTTTCACCTGAACAGATGAGGGGTAAGAGTCTCCATTAACACGAGAGAAGAATAAGAGGGAAGCAGTTTTTGTACAAGACAGAGGATACTCAGAACATGAGGCCTGCAAGTGTCTTATTAAAAACTGTTCTGGAAGTATTCTATAACAAAATGTTGGGCACCACGACAGAACTGAAACATTTCGAGGTCAGTGTAGCTACACTGGTTTGAATGGTCATTACTCCATCTGAATAGATGTCAAAGGGCTCGTCAGTCTACACCTGGTACAACAAAATTTGTATCAGACAAACTAGATTTTTCTGGCTACATAAAATTTCCTATTTGTCTCTTTTGCTACTGTTTTGCTTGACAGAAGTTCCTCAGCTTTATTAGCTACTTTCTAAACAAGAATACTTGGCGAAAACAACCAATAACTCCACTGAAGGATATTTTTCCTTCTGCTACATATTTGTTAAAAGGGAAAAGAACCTTGGAGAAGCTTTGCTTTCAACAGAGCACTGTGGAAAGCGGACAAAAAGCTTACTGCTTCCTGAATATAGGAAACAAATACTCTTCTCCGTGCACCAAAATCCCAAGGAAGCTTCCAGCTGTGAAATAACAGAGCTTAATGAGTTCTGGAAGAAATCTACCAACTAACAGCACATTTCATCAAGTACAACATAAGATGTTGAGGATCAGTTTTGTCCAGATCATTTTTCTCCTGTTCTGGAAAGAGAACTACAAAGTTTCTTTAAACCAAGTTGTTAGCACAAAAGACAACTTTTAAAAAGAGCAATACATCTAATGCCACAGGAAGCCTGAAAACTGCTTTGGCAAATCCATGTTTGATATGTTTGCTGTCTCCTGAAATCTCATCCCATTCCCACTAAAACTCCTGACTTTTAAAACAAAGGAATTGATAGAAATCAAAGTTTCTCCAAAAGTTTAAGTAAAGGAAACCACACCAGTCCCAAAGGGATTAAAATATGGAGAAGTCAGTTTGATCCAGAGACTTGAATGATCACAAAAGAAAGTGATTATTTCCATTGTAATGTTTACACCAGATATTGGCTGGATTCCTGCTCACATTTCTTTAATTATGCCTGTATAAACAGAACTATTACACATCCAATTCAGTATCATCTGCAGTTTAGGGAAGAGATGTCTGTAAAAAAATATTTCTCATTAATGAAACAGCATTTTACAAAGGGTCACTGAAAGAATGAGAAGTCATCTCCACCAAGCAGCTGAACCTCACAGAGCTGCAGGGTTCGGTGAGAATGACCTAAGCTGCAAGCACGTTAATACACAGTCGGCTTCCTTCTCAGCATCCTGTCAATACCACCAGGGGCTGGTCTTATTTCATTTACATATGCCATAAAAATCTTTCCTGGAGAGGAATATTACATTACCGTATGCAGATTTTCATCCAGGAAACTGAACTTGAGGACAGCACTCATGAGACCCAACTCTCTTAAAAAAAAATCCCCACAAGATATCTCAGAGGGAAAGAAAAAGAAATAAAGCAGACAGTAAGTTAGCAGAGATTTTTTCTGCACTTCTTTTTTTTTAACATTTAACTGTTCATAAAGACAGTCAATATCTGCACCAAAAAGGAAAAAATATGCAGAAGTGCAGTAGCGACATCTTTTTATTCTGGTACACGAATGAATAAATTAACACCAACATTCCTCACTGCACCAGCATCCTGTCAAGACAGCTGCCCTGCCAGGAGCCTCCTTTCTCAATGTCTGAAAAAGCTAAACCTGCCCAGTTTAGCCCTTGGGCCCCTCCTAGAAGATCCTGTTAATTAGGCGAAGTTCTGTTAAGGTATGTACAGGGTTCTCTCAATACATGTGTACTCAGCTAAGTCTAAAGGCCCTCCAACACTTTTAGTTTGTGAGGTCTCCAAATGGAACAAACAAAAACCAATGGAGAGATACCAAGCGTCCCTTCAGCAATGGATTTAACACCACTGAATTATTGAACAGAATGCCACAAGGAAATACAGGCTTTCCACTTCCTAATGCACAGCATCACTGGATGCCCATACTGCCTGTCTGGACACAGAACTGAACTCCCATATGCTCCTACTGACTTGACACTACTGCCTACAACAGATTTATACAGCTGGTGTCAAGGAGTTCATGGAGTTCATTATCCCCACAGATGGAGCAGCAGACTACCAGAAGTCTGTACCCCGGTGCTGAAGTGGATGTGACAAAATAAATAGTTCAGAAGAGTACAGCATGATATGAAAAGAAAAGGAAAGCAAAGGAAAAGGCCAAAGAAGGTGAGAAAGTAGGCACCAGAAAACTCTAAAGCAGGAAACCCAAAAAGCGGGAACTGAAATACCCACACCTTCCACTGTTCAGTAAAAACCCAAGGACAAGCTGAGGGGCCTTTGTGAGAAAGGAAAACTGGGATAGGGGGAGAAAAGGAACAAACTACTAAAAGGTCATGACATGAGACATTGCAGGATTTAAACACAGACTGAAGCTATTTCCTGTTTTAAAACTGCGAGAAAGTATTGATTAGTATCAAGGAGACTGATTTAGGATAACATAAATCACACTTTTGCAAGAGTTGAAATGTCAAGAATGCTTTAGCTTTTAGAAAAGGATGGGGTTTTGGTTTTTTGGTGTTCTTTCAGTAACAGCTAAATAACAAACTAATGCAGTACTAAAAAACAGTTGTGAGGGGTTTTTTTCCCCTGAGGAGCAAAATGGGATCTTGGTTGCAGAATGGTTTGAAGACTTTTGGATCAAGTGAGCACAAAAACAGTTCTCAGTGAAATGGCAAAAAAACCCCAAACTTAAACACACATCTTTTTCATGCAAGAAGTGCTCTGTTTGTTACAGTCAGTCTTTTTCTTTAATTTAGGTGCACTGGTATGTGAAAAAGATGAAAAATTAAACAGAAATAGCTTTTCATTGAAATTTTTTAACACTTGTTTTCATCACTGAGTTCATATGGTTGGTTGCTTTGCATCCCATTCCTTAGGAGTTTTTAAAAGGATGTGGTGCCTATTGTGTACCTTTCACCTCCGCCAGTCCTCTCCATAAAACAATGCTAGTGCCCATTTATTCCAGCATAAGTAATTTCCTCTGATTTAAGTGCACTGTACTTGTAAAGACTTTACTCAGTCACAAGTTACCATTACACATTTAACAACTGCATCCTTTTAATCCCGTGTATTTGCCACATCACCCCGCACATACACACAGAGATGGGTTTTGTCTATTATGACTATCTCCCACCAATTTAGGAAGAATTTGATCACCACCCGTTAGTATAAAGTTACAGAAACAAACAACTGAAGCGACCCAAAGTAGTTAGAGGTTTGAGTAACAGTGATGCAACACAATAAAACAAAACTATACTTTCATGTTTTAGCATGGTTTCCAGTCTGATTGACAACAGCACTTAAGTCTCCTCAGATAAGTCCTTCTTCAGTTATCTACTCTGTGTAAAACACTGGCCTTGAGGCAAATTACCCCAATGTGTCCACAGGCCTCCGTGCAGCTGAATGAAGTGTCTTCTGTTGATTGCAGCTCATGGCTGGACACACACCACTTTCATCAGTGCATCTATGACTACCTCAGTCTTTTTATCTTTCTTAATATTACATGCCTTATTAGGCTGTTACTCACTTTCCATACTAGAAAGCAACAAGTTCTGGTAAAGCAATGCTTGTTCCTTGCAAGATTAAATTCATGGTTCTTACTTAACAAAAAAAACCCAAGCCAAACTAAAAAAAAAAATCCACCCAAAACAACCAAACAACAAAAACCCCACCAAAACCAAAACTGAAACAAACAAAAAACCTCCAACGACAACCAACAAAAAAACTCCCCAAAAACTCACAAAGCAAAACCAAACCAGCAAACTAAAAAAACCAAAACACCAAAAAAACCCTAACCAAAATGAAACTGCAAACCAAAAAAACCTCAAACAAACAAGCTCACCCCACAACAAAATAACATCCAAAAAATAACCAATTAAAACTAAAAGCCCCACAAGTACTTATGACCTCTGCTTCCAGCACTCAAGTATCCTCCCTACATTTTTATAAGAATTAATTAAAACTCATAAAAGACCTTCTCTTTGTTCTACAGTTCTCATGCAGGTTTTTTTCACACATATGAATGTATTTGGATCTCTTAATATTTCAACCAAGCTTTCTGTTCTTTGGACTAAGAGTTTCATTGAAAACAAAAATTAAACCCCTGTTATAGATTTTTAGAGTTAGCCAGATTTCAAAGTCATGTAAATGTCCTGAAGCAAGTAATCTTCCAGCAGTATGTCCACTTTTCATTTTAACGCAAATACAATAGGGAACCCAAAGCCTGCTCCATTGAAACACTTCCTAGTTCAAAGCCTGATGTTTCATCCAGCCCAAAGTCCTTGGACTGTGGCACACTAAATAGACTTCTTTTTCCCCTGTCTTGTTGCAACTATTTTGTTTTAATTTCTTTTATTGACTTGGCTGCTTCACAACTTTTGATCTCCACCTTTGTGCAAGGCTTGGAAGCACCAAATACATGGAACAGTTGCCCAGGGGTCTAAAATGTATCTCCTGAATTGCAGTGCTTGTGCCCACTGGCATAAGCCCTTAGCAGCAGCAATTAACCCTTCAGCACAACTTGGAAGAGCCACCTGATTGCATCCACCTGCAGCTCCAGGGCCTTTCATAAAGGAGTCTTTCAGGAAGCATGTTGCATGGCTACCCAGTCCAATTCTACACTATTCCAAAACACCAAAGAGCACCGCAGAATCATCTGGTGAAGCCACATCTATGCTAAGATCCATCTAAGCTGGACTGGAACAAGAAGTGGTGAAAATCTAATTGGGGTGACCTCCATTGCCTGCATACACATCCTCCCCCCAAATCCCACCTGTTACACATGATATGAAGAATTTAATTAAACTGGAAAGTGGTGGTATAAATATTCTAGAAGAGCCGTTTCTGGTTCTATGCTGTAGAACTGTGACCAAGACTGGATTCATGGGGCCCCTGCTAAGCTTGCTTCCACCTCCAGTGAGGAAATTCATATGACCTTGATATTCAAACTAATTTCTAATGCCTTCCCAGCTCAGAAGCATATTATCTTTTAACTGATTACAGACCTGTCTTGATGGTGGTTGACTAATTCAATCACAACATAAAGCAAAATAGAAACAAACGCTTTTTTCAAACCTAAAAAAACAAAGACGCAAAAACTTATTACCAAAGCTGGTAAATATTTTGGCTGGAAGGGGAAGTAATGGTGGGGGGTGGGCCAGATACTTGCAATAAACCAAGAGCAAAACTATATAAATTAAATATATACCAGAAGAATTCATGGAATAGCCCAAGAACGTACTTTTACCCATACAGTTGATCAGAAAAGTACTAGGAAGAAAACAGTAGCCAGTTTAGCACAGGCTTCCTTTTGCTTGTGTTTTCAAGCCTGCTATCTGTATTTGTAGCCAGCTGTTCCTGTAGCACAGCACATTCCCCCGCTAAATCCCACAGAGGACTGCTCTGTGTGTCACACTTTGGGAAGAAGTGCCTGAGACAGATGTCCGTTCTCACATTTCTGTGAGGCTGGCATGGAGCACCTCTCCCCTTGCCTGGCCGCCTTCTGGTGGGATCTTCTGCGTTTGAGAATGCAAGTGCCAAAGCAAGGGCAAAAGATGCATTAAACTGATTTATGTAAATTGGTCAAATTAGGAAACAAAACATTTCTGCTGAGGGCTATTTCCCTCCAGATAAGAGAGCGTTGTTTACTCTCTAGTAATAATTTAATTCCATACCAGTCATCTCTGAAGCACAGACGCTGTTTTGTTTTACTTACTCAGACAGCAGTGCTTGGAGGGGGAACCTCTTGGGGGATAAGTTTTGGTTGATAGAGGATGGTAGAAGAAAGGGAGACTGGAATTGTAGCTTGTGCTTTCACTGCTTTACAGTGTGCACTGCAACTTCCAGGTGAAAGAAAACCAGCTGCTGCAATAAATTCCAGGCAAGTTCTCTGCTTTTCATTGTGCAGTACACACCTGCCCATACTGTATGTAAAGGGGGTTCAGTGCCTTCCTTCCCAAAAAATCCATGCAGACTTGGTGAGTTTTTCTCCTCGTGGGTATGAGAAGAGCTATGTGCTTTTTCATTATACTGTAAGCAAAGATATTTTCACCATCCTGAAGGAACAGGCACGATTGCCTACACAGAACTGAGCAACAGCCAAGTATTCTCAAATGCTTTCTTGGAGTTTTTGCTTTGGAAAGCTATTACACTAACTATCGGCTTTCAAATGGATCAGCACTAGAAAAAGTCTCTAAGATCGTTCAAGATGGTTAAAATAGTCAAAAGACCAGAAAGACTGCAGTTGTGCCCCATCTTTAACGGAGAAATAGGTTCAAGCCTGCAGATAACCACCTCTTTCCCACTTCAGACATTCTACACATCTTTCCACCATTATTTGTTATAAATAACAGCATCACTGCACAAATGTGATTTTAAATCCTAATCTCACATTGCATCAAGCACTCTGCATCTAACTGGAGATGTTTAATACCTCACAGAACCAAGTTGCAAAGAGAGTTTTATTATGAGCCTTTAAACCACATCTACAGCCAAACTTATAGCCCCAGATGACACAATTTGACAGCTGGTAGAGAAAGGAGAATGAAGGGGAAAACTCTGAAAAATACTGGGGAGAACAAGAAAGGGCGAGGGCACTGTGGTGCCTTGTCTGCCATTCTGCTAGTTCCTTCCTCCTTCTTTTGACATGGCTTAAAACAGGAAGAGGTTTTACAGCTCTGTAATAGCCCAAGCCTCCTGTTAGACCAGCACTCATATAGCCCTTTCCCCAACATATTACCACACAAACTGAGCACTACCCCCATGACATCAAGTGAAATCAAGTGAAGGGCAGAGCCTTGGCTGTTTCTAAGAGTTTTATTATTGCAAAGATCAAGGAAATGTGAAACATTCCCAGAGGGGACACCACTGCCATTTCCTGAGCAGGCATTTCACTCCGATTTGTAGTCATGGAACAGAAGGAAAAAACAAATGTTCACCTACTCCTGATATTTATGTGTTATCAATTACCTTTAGGGAATCACCTTGATCAAGGGTCCAGGATCCTCTAGACCCTGGCAGCTGTCAGTTTTATCTGCAGATCCATGTATAAGGTTATGTATCAGCAGCTGCATTCACACTGGAGTGACAACTCTCTTGAGTCCAAGAAAAACTACCCTATTTCTACCTATTTTAAACCTTTGTGGTAAAGACAAAACTTAATAAGCAACACTTCCTCTACAGCCTTTCAAATCACTTAAAGTCACAGCATTCTGGTATCAAACCTATCAGAGCTTTATACTACTTCTAAAACTGAGTATTTGCTCCTGCTGAAATATGTTTGGAAAATAGAACTACATTTTTAGCATTAAACATGAAAGCAGATAAGCAACCTGATCTTCTAAGTCATTATTCATCAGGGTTGATTTCAAGGCAGATTTGCATTTGTTTCTTCTATACGGAAGATATTTAACACAATTATTCTGAAAGACACAGCACTCAGGGAAAAATATTATTGGTACAGCTCAAGAGATCCTAAGAAAACAAAAGTGAGGACGTGGGCAGCAGGAAGGGAGAGACTAATTCTCACCTGTAAAGCCACATTCAGATAAATACTATGCTTGGTAAATCAGTATACATGATGAGGCTGCCATCCTCAGGGAATCAGGGAGGTATTGCAGCTGACCTCCAGCGAATAACTCGTGTAAATTAATTCCGCAAGAACCAGCTAATAAGACAAATATTAGAATACCTTAGATTGTCTTCAATATTTATCTCCTTTAATTCCAGTCTAAAACTAGATTACAGGGTCATTCAAATCTTTCACTCCTAGTCCTGTGCAGAAAGTTCTCCAGTACATTTCAGAACAAAAGGCTTCTTCAACATGCTGCTTGATAATTATGCACACACCTCAACTAGCAGTACAACCAAGAGAAAGAAATGGAAGCTTTTTAACTTTTTAAGAAATATCTAATTATTTGCCTTTCAACTGCCCCAAAATGGACTAGCATAATTTTATCCTATCAGGGTTAAAATGTTACATATACATTGGGAGACAGGCCGCAAGTAATAAAACATTACCACTACTTTTGATTTTCAAATGAAATTTCATAGTTTTTCAGTTTCAGAATATAGGGATAGTTCCATGCCACTTAAACTACTGCTTTTTGGTTAAAGAGAGGGAAGTCAGAAAACCCCACAAACTTGATTTAAACATTCTGTTATGCTACTTTTCTTCCATGCTGTACAAGTAGGATAAAGACTGAAAAACACATTAGAAAATCAAAACCCCTTAAATAAGCTGTTTAAAAGCAAAAAAAAAATACATGCTTGCACACATTAGCAGTAGATGGTCTGTTTAGGAGCATTCAACATCCTGAATTCCAGATAATGATACCATTTGTTAGAGAGAAATGGTTAGTGAAATCAAATTTTAAAATACGTGCACCACTGGATTGCTGGCAGATGCCCATCAGAAGCTAATCAGTTTAATCACAGATAGACCTGGGTTAAAAAAATCTGTAAGTTAATTCAGAGTGTCTAAGTCTAAGAGAAAGGTTACTATTAAAAAAAAAAAAAAGGTAGTGTTTTCCCTACCTGTGCTAAGTTCTGAAGCTACTGATACTCAGAACTGTCTGACACACCTAAACTCCAGTCATCTCCAAAACAAACAGATCCCAATTTACAACTTGCAATTTTACCAGCCAGCAAAACCCAGCCAACAATTCTGAAGGTATTCATAAAACTGATAATCCATTTGCTGCAGACAAAGTCTTTTCTCTGCACTGAGCCTTTAAAAGGCGTGTGTTATTGTGCTAAAAGGAATTAATAACTCAGTGGAAAATGCACAAGTCATAGCATAGTAGAGAACTTTCCTTACAGTAAGATACTTAAGGAGCTCAGTTAAACGCATCAAGGTTCATTCAGTTACAGTCTTTATATAATGGGACAAGTTCTCTTTGCTACTGCATAAGGTCACTCTTTTTTTATCTTGCCTGGCAAATGCCACAGAAGACTCACTAGTTGGTAAAGTCGAGTAGGATTTTTTCTTTCTAAGAACAGTAAAAAATATAATCTACTAGAAAGACTTGTTTAAGGTTGTGGTAGAGTCACAATTTCAAATTGTATTTTCTCCAATAAGATTTCCAACCCAGTTATCTGATTCATTAATTACTCACACTTCAATATTGTCCACAAAGAAGATTATCAATACTTTGACAATAAACTAATGTTTAAACCTCACTTTTCTTCCCTTCCAAATTAACAGGAGTGCTTTTATTGGGCACAAGTCTTATTCTCAAGTCCAGAAAATGGTGTTGTCTGTTCTCCATATCTGACCAGAGAGAAGCTGTCTGCTGTACAATTAACACTTGTTGCTTCCATCACGGGAAGTTCCAGTACAACTTCGATAGACCCCAGACTGTAGAAACCGGATCTCCACAAGAGATCACAGGCACAAGAAATACTTCACACCACTGTATGAGATTGCTCCAATCTCTTTTTTTAAATGCCTGCTCCCTCTATGAGTGTATAAGCTATGTGCAGAAATGTGGAAGCCTTTTCAAGAACAACTTTTTTGTTCATCATGAAGAGGTTACTAAGCTGTAGCCTGGGATTCTTCAGTACAAATCTACTCTGGATTCTCAAGATGGAGAGATTTATTTCATACCTGCCAGTCTGAAAACAAAATTGGAATCCCTACTCCCATCCTAATCATCTTCCATCAGCTACTGCAAATCTTTTTACTTCCACAAATGCCCCTTTCTCACACAACAAAATAAAATGCTGCTTCCAAGAGACCAGCATTCACTAGCAAACTCTGACCTTAATTAAGTCTTGATTTTCAATATTCTTCTTGGCTCACCTATTAAATCTTACAAACCAAGTGGCCCATGCTTTACACTTCAGCAGTTCATCACTAATCTCTCATGCTCCCCAAATATCACTTTTCCCAAGCATCTTCCCTTTCTGCACTCTGAACTTTCCACATGCATCTCTGTAGGCACTCCATTCTCCAGATTTTCTTTTTCTGTGACAAAACACACAGAAAATATTAGTGGTTAAGCATGCAGCAACTAGGGTTCACAATGACATTCAGAATCATCCTGTTACAACTGCAAGCACAGAACCCATCACATTGACTGCCTGTCTTTCCTATGACTGGCTTCTTGGCAGAAGTTTATGAACTGCCTGATGCAAAATTTCCTGCTGGAGCCCACCCAAGTTCCATCCCTTTGTTACTCAAAAGTTTATTCCCTTTTTCAGTACTGGCAAAACTCAGTATTACAGCACTTCTGAAATTACTGGGTAGTTTGTCAAATGCAAGACATGAAGAGGGATTCTGAGCCAATGGTAAGGCACACTGATGGCATTAGGACTTAACACAAACCAGAAATTTGTAAGGTTTAACAGTAATAAATCCTCAAAATACTTAAATTATTTGACAGAAAAAGTGGAAGGCTTTGGAAAAAAATCTATAGAAAGTCATTTTTTAAAAGATTAAAAGCAAATGTTAAGTACTTTGTATCAGGTTTGTCTGTCTTGATTACCTACGTTAAATCAAACAGAATATAACAGTGGACATTTCGGAGAAAAACCCTCAAATGTTTTCTATTAGGATGTTAAACTTACCTTTACAATGTGCATGATCAATTTTAAAATTGCTAACATTGGATTTCCTCAGTATTACATGTTTTATTAATGTCATTTATAAAACAATGCATTCCCCTAGTTGTAATAACATCAAGCATCAGTTGAAACAGCAACTAGTAAAATGTTTTTGGCAAGACTGAGAAGTATAGCACCAGCAGATCCAGAAGCGCTCTGCTCCCTAAAAGCTAATGAAGTTCTGAATAGGGACCCACTGAAAGTGTATCTGTGCTCCTGACTCCACACAGCAGAGCACAGAAAACAACAAAGTCACCACTTCTTGCCCACACGGCTAAAGGGTATCATAATGTAAAAACACTGGAGATCATTGGCTTGCTTCTCTGAAATACCCCACAGGCACTGTGCACCCACCCACGCAGACTGGGGTGGGCAGAACAATTGGTGTCTCCCCTCTTCTCCAGTGAGTGCCCTATAAACAGAATAGGAGGAAAAAAACCCTTGGTTTACTGAGCCACTCACTAAGAAATATTTTGAAACAGTAGTTTCCATAAACACCAAGTAACAATATGCTGAACTGCAGCTTAGCTCAGGGCATAAAATGTGATAACTACCTCTTTGTGAAAGACACTTAAAAATGAATTTAGTTTCTGAAGTATTAAATGTCCTTATTTGTTTTAAGTCCTAAGGGATACAGCCCCTCAGCATCTCTGCAGAATCAGACTGCTGTTTGGAGTAGCATGGTCTTATTAACAATAGTCTTGGATTTGTCACAGTATTTATGACCCAATTTTAATTCTTAGCCATAGTCTTCAGCAGGAATAAAAATTCAACACTAATTACAGCTGCCAAAGCACGCCTCTAAACTAGTACAGCCAAGGCAGACACACAGCCAGGTAAAACATGCTGAACAAACTTCTCCAATATAAAAAAGATGCCAGCTCTCTCTCTTCACTAAAACACACTTTTTCTTTAGCTTGTTTTTGTACTGTCTTCTAAGACTTAACCGCTACATACTTAGTACTTGTTTTCATTCTATCTGGGCTTGCAAAAAATCCCCATTTAGTATCAAATTCTGAATTTAACTGATGAGCTGTTTCACCAACTCCTTTAAATCACTAGTAAGACACTCAATCTCAGCTTGGTATTTATCCTACAAGCACTGTTCTCTGCCTGGTAGCTCAAATTACTGCCACATCTACTATTTTTGCTTTAAGTCCTTCAGCAAGTTTCTAGTCCATGCAATATTTAGGCCAATAAAGTTTGGTATTTTTTTCCCCCAAGTTTTATGAGGAAATGCTTCCAAATGGCTTGCCTGAAGTATTTGCCACATGCAGTATTTCTCAACCTGAACCTGCAAAATATTGTAATTTAATTTTTTTAGAAGGAGACAGAATGGTTTTTCATTTACTCATACCAGCAGTTCATCTGTCACAGCTCTATTAGTTTCAAGCCTCCTCGAGATGTACCTTCCAGTGCTGGTGCAAATATTTTATGTAAGGACGGATGCAGAATTAACACCAAGGACTCTTACTGTCAACATAGACACAGGGAGCCAATTGCTTTGCAGCAGATGCTGGCAAGCAGATACTCACAGCCTGGCTGGAGAGGCCTAGACTTCACACTATGCAGTTCATCCTGTTGAAGAAGCTGGTGGCAGCTGCAGCTGAACTACTTTCAGCACCTAAGCCAGCTAGATATCTTATTAATTTCAGAGCCAAACAACAGTTTTCTCTTGTACTTTAAAATATTGGCGCTGCATTTCTTTATCTTATCTGTTGCCATCATCAGCCTTTCAAAACCCACTTGCTAATTTCGTAAATTAGGTTGATAATCCCTTTATATTTAAAAAACAAAGCTACTCTTCATTTACAGATGTCGTTTCACTATTATTGTGAAACACAGATTTCCACCCACGTATCTGCAGAACCACTCCATTGCCTGAAGCCATCCTGGAACAAACAAGATATTAATACAGCCTCTTACAGCCTCTCACTGTGCAAAGTCTGCAGGAACAGACATCATCACACCCCCTGATTTTGCAGGGAGCTGAGGAAGGCCAGGTGTCTCAAGTATCTATAGCAAATTGGGAGCACAAATCAGGTATTCAGACTTCTGAAACACGCACGACAGACACCGAGCCATCCAGTTACTTTTACTGCTCCTTGTAAAGTCTTTAGAATGGGAAAGGTAAGAAGCTGAAATACATTCTCAGTTGTCTCTAGCCAGAGATGGCATTTCTGCCCCTGTATCTGAGCTTCTGCAACTTTACAACTTCAGCACTACAACCTGACTTCCATATCATTGTAGAGATGCTTTTTCTAATTGAGGTGTAACTAAGCAACTTGCAGTCTCCACCTTTACAAGTTTGTGTTAAACTGGAAGAGACATGACAATTACATTGACTTAAAGAGTGAAATACATATGATTCACGTGCCTCTGTAACACATTACACTATATAATGCATGTAACAGCCTTTATGCTGTTGGCACTTCATGTTCATCATTCCAACAGGATCTTCTCATAACCAGGAATGAGATAGCTTCACCAGGAGATGTGGTCCCAGAGCTCTGCTTTCATTGCTAAAGAGCCCCAGGTAAAATATTTATTCACATCACGGTCCATACTGCATGAACAGTAAAACAAAAGCCCACAGTATAGGAATTCCTAACAAACCATCCTACAGACCATCTTTACTAAGAAGAATTACCTACCACTCATACCTTTTCTTCTCCCCCCCCCCTTCTTACACTTGAAAGAGTTGAGAGAAGAATTATCAATAGTTTGTATGCAGTTTGTAGGTTTCTTTAAAACCACTAGAATACAGAGGAACAAAAATTCTCTTTTGTTCAGCAGCTTTCCACTCAAAATTCCCCATTTGTCTTTTCTTTCCTAGGCTTCTTTCCTCTTGCTAATCAGTGCCAGCCTCCAATTAGAATTGACAATAGAAGAAAGTCTTTTTATGCTTTTCAGTCATCACTACATAAAACACCATACTATACTTCATTCTCCACTCAGTTCCTCCTTCTTCTCAGGAAAAAAAAACCTTTGAATAAGTTTAGTGGTTTTAATCCTTTTCTTGTTCTCCAGCCAAAACCAAAATTCTTTCCAACCCTCCCATTCTGGACTTGAAGTGTGAATACTGAGCATGAGCTACTCTTGTTTGCTGCACCTCCAGCTAAATTGCTGCTGCCACCACTGTCCCTGCTCTCTACTGTCTTCAAAAATAATGGCTTTTACTGCACATATCAAATAAAAGAAAAAAATAATTTCCTCTGGGCATAACCAACTGGCAACAGCATGTCAGCCTAGTATTCAAGACTAAAATTCAAAAATGAACTGAAGGCCCAATATGAAGAAGGTAGAAGGTGTATGAGGAAAAAGGAAATGCAAACAGTGATTTTAGAAGAGGAAAAACACCTCTGTTCTTTGAACACAAAACACAGGCAAAATAGTAGGGAGCAATCAGGTATCACACATTAATGAAATGGATCTAGAACAGCATCAAAACTGAGCAAAGTCACCCAGGCAAGCTGAAGGAACCCCTTCCCCCCCATGCCTTGCATTGTCCACTCTCCTAGCAATTTGTATTTTTTCAGCAAAGCTCTCCAGGCTTGCTGAAACTCTCTCTAAGTTAAGGGAGACCAGAAAAAAAATTGCACTGCTGTGGAGAACACTGAAATTACAAACCTGCCTCCATTACACCATGGCACACGTGGGACTGTGACAAAATGCTCAACTCTTTCCTATTTTCACTACACCTGATGCTAGTGTGCCAAGTTACAGAAATTGTTGCTGTACTTTATGTACATTAAAATATGCCTCTTCCAAGCTGCCAGCTGCTCAAAGAGCAACAAGTCTGACCCCTTGTATCACTTGGGGTCCTTCACACCACCCATCCCTAAGCAAATGGCTGCAGAGACCACACACTGCCTTTAACCCAAGAGAAGCCGGAAAAAAAAAATTAAAAAAAAAAAAAAAAAAGCCAGATCTCCTGGAACACTTCTTCCCCTCTCAGCAGAGCCATGAACAGCACATCAGGAGCCAACCTTTGATAAGAGGCACAAATACTATTAAAACAGAGCTCTAAATCAGTGGAGCTTTTTATATCCTGTGATAGATCCCAAGTGTATCGAAACATTAATATTAAGCTCTAAGGACTAAGGATATTGTACTGGGTCCAGGACACATGCTTTTAAAAGGTCCCTAAATGCTTATTCATCTAATAAAGCACAAAAGCTCTAAAGAAGCTGTTGCCATCTGTTTTCTGAACTTAGATGTTTCTATATTATCCTCTCCCTACTCCCTCCAACAATTATTTGGAGACAAAAGAAGAAAGCAAAACCAGAAAAATCAACACTAGGACTGCATTCTTGAGTAGTGAAAGGATCTCCATAACTTTACAACGTGGTACAGTAAGTTGCATTGTGGGCAGAGTTGAAGCTTTAATTCACCATTTCTTTATTTCTGACATTTAAATCAGACTCAATTTCTTGTGCATGTAGTTCTTTGCAGCTTAATTACCTGCAACTTGAAGTAAACATATTTGTTTTAAACCAGCAATTTGAAAGTAGTAGTTGACAAGGAAAGAATATTTAAGTGCCATCTTTCCTTTGATCCAAAGGTCCTCACAGCTGGGACAGACAGGGACCCCACTAACCATACCATAGACTAGGTTCAGAGCACTTTTTGTCCACATCACATAAAACATTTGTTTTTTGGATAACAATGATACCAGCAGTAATTAGGTCAGATTTATTTTTTAAAAATCAAGTAATGATTAAGCAGCTCTTTACTTTTCTATTTTCAAATAAAATCAAGTGCAGAGCTTGCTTTGGGGAGGGCTACAACAACTGTGATATGCTTAAAGGGCCGCCAACCAGTGCCCGTTACTTACAAAAGCAACCTCTACCTTCACCCTTTGTTTTAGTTTAGATTACCACCGCAGACAGAGATAGTCTACACTCTCCAGTCCCATCAGCACATCATTTTAACTCCTTTAAAAGCTAAGGTAAAGACCCATTAAGTGACAGTGGGCAGGGATGCCCAAGCAGCACACACAGCACCTGAAGCTAAATTCCTCCCCAGCCACGGATATGAATTGAATTAAGCAGCCTTTTCTCTGCAGGGAGTACTCTGGCAGTGCACTGCTGCATCCAGCAGCCTCCATTGGCATATGCCCTGCTTTTATGAGGTATGCCAGCCCTAAATTTATTTTTTTGTTTTGTCCATATTGACCTTCAGGTTAACCAAACCACTAAAAAAAAAAAAAGCCAAACACAAAATCACAGGAAGAAAAAAATACCTGAAGTTTCCTGTTCACACAACCTGTATGAAACTTGCATATACTTGTATATACATATCAGCTTATAAACCAAAGAACCATGTGTAGTCATTTGTTTTTAAAATAGCCATACAATATGTACTCTCTAAATGTGAAGACACTTGATATTTTAAAACTCTTAAGTTCAAAACATGAATAAAACTCATCTTGTGGTGAAGAAAATCTCAGCACAGTCTCCTAGAACTTTTGTTGCAAACAAGCATGAAGTGGGCTCCTCAGACATTTTTTCTAAAACACCCACTAGTTACTACACCCATTCAACTAGTCAGATAAAACCAGCAAATCCCATGAATGTCCTAAGAACGCCTGAGCTCAGGAATTAAAAATATTCATTAGATTTTTACACTTGGGCAGAATAAAACATAGCTCTATATTGCCTTTAACAGTCTACCCTAACAAAACATCCCTGAACAGCTTAGATTTCCAGCCCACACGTGTTGGTTATCAAAAGAAACAGACATGAGAAACAATGAAGAAGAAGAAAGCTTGCACACATTTCTTCCTTAGATTCCTAAAACCAGCTGTACTGAAAAAATAAAGCTAAATCAACCACCAAGCACCAGGGGTTAAAAGCAATTGCGCCTGATATCTTGAAGAGAGCTGCTTACAAGCGTTACTTGATTTTACCCTTCCAAGATGAAGTTGGAACTTCTCAACCAGCAACAGTAAAAATGCAGCAGTAATGCAGTCACAAAAAACATACTGCAAAGTGGCAAAGCAATCCTGCAGCTGCTCGTTGCTCTAGAGGTCATCTCCAATTCTAAGTAACTCAGTTGCAGTTCTTGCTCCTTCTCTTACTCAAAAGTTTACAAAGACCCGGTCTGAGCAGCAGAAAATCCCACAGTATGGCTCTTTTCTATTTATAAAAATTAGGGCCAAATCCGGTCTCAAAAATATAGCTACATTAACTCTGATGGTTTTATGAACTAGTTGTTAGTTTTGACAGTTTTAAGGATGCTTGTTGGATGGAGAATAACACACAAAGGTCCCACAAACAACCCTCAGCAGAGCCAAGAGATGTGCACACACAGCTGATTTGTGGCCAGTGATCTTAACATCATCATCAGTCCTGGACACACTCACACTTATACCACGGTGGCAGTGTACACAGTCATTCCATCTCCTGACAAAATCACTGACCCACTGTTCCAAGGGACCCATCACATCATGAAGACTACATTTGGATGATGACCCATCTGTACAACCATATGGAAGCAGCTCACTTGGAAGACAAGGAATGAAGGGATAAAAAGAAAGTTTGGAGAAACCTGGCACTGACTTGGACACTGAATATACCACACGCAAAAACCACCTTTCACTTTGTGCATACAGACAGCTCTCAGCTTAACATTTCACCAGATCAAAGACTAAAGCCAAGTGAAAGAGTACAGAGGAGTGAACCACAGCAAATGATTCTACACACATAACAATCATAGCAGCCATTCTTGAGCTGCAGAGCAGTTCTTAAGACCTTTCAACCTCCACAGCAACTGCTAAATTCTGCCTCCCCACTCATCAGTATCAGTTCAGCCAGCAACCTCTAAATACTCAGCACATGCTTCTGAACCACAAGAAGCTCTTTTGCAGAAAGATGACAGGCAGTTGAGTTCTCAAACAGATGTCTTCAGCCCAGCTGTATCAAGTTCATAACTTGTCTTCATTTCAGCACCTTAACACATTATGTCAGGTTTTGGGTTGTTTTTAGGATTCCTTGGTTCTCCCTATGAGGGCACACAAGAAACAGCTCTTTCAAGACCACATATAGGCAAATAGCCACAGATAACACCCTACACAGGAGTAAAAGCTCTGATCAAAGCGCTCCCTGTAGGAACCTGAATTTGTATGTTTATGTAGAAAAGGTTTATGTAGAGCATAAATAAAACAAACCTAGGAATGCACAAAGACCACATATTACACAAAGTGAGACCTGTGAGACAGAGCAATTTAAAAGTGTAAGTGTGCCATGACATGGAAAACAGTAAGAGAAGGGGGATATGAAGGAGCAAGATTTAAGAGGTAATTTTTAATGTCTATCACTGTCATCTATTCTAGAGACTATTGTAGAAGCAAGTTTAAAAAGAGTAGAAGAAAAACGTATTCAACACACATGTCAAAACAAGGTATCAAAGCAGCCTTCCCAGAATAGGGAAGAGCTATTTCAACCTCCCTTTTCAGAAAAAGCATAAGAACAGCCTACTAGTCAAAGCAGAATCCGAGACCCTACCACTTTAGCCCTGCCAGTGGTGTTCAGAACACAGAGCCCATAAGCTGAATGGTAGTTGTAACACCGCAGAAAATTAGTTTTTTCTTCAAGTTCTGGAGTTTATCTTTGCAAGTACAGGTATTCCTCACCCATTTTCTCACCTCTTCTTAGAAGTACTAAGAATTATTAGCACAGAGATAAGATTTTTATTTTTTAAAAGAATGAATTTTGTATTGCTCTGCGTAAGCAGGTGGGCATCCCTTACAGACTGCAAAACACAGAGGATTCCACAAAGAATTATTTCCACTCTCTGTGGGTAACTGTGCAAAGGAAAGTCTAAGCCCCAAAAAAAGCTATTACACCACCAACATGACTACTTTGCTAAATAGCTTTCACCTTGGCAGCCTTGTTTGACCTTCAGAATATAGTGGCATTTACTCACACAGTTAAAGATCAATAGATCTACCCATTTCAAGCACATAAGCAGTCCAAAAACTGCATAGCCCACTGGAGCCAGAGCCTCTTCATTTTTCTACTCATGTGAACAAACTTAAAGAGGCTGCTTCCTAATCCAGCCTGTTGAATCAAATCAGGTTTACTCTATTTCCCTCAAGCATAGTTGTGGTTTTACTATCATGACTTCAAGGATATGAATAGCGGAGAAACATTTAAGCCTAGCCATTCTTTTCAGTGTAAGGTCGAGTTTTTCCAAATATCTAGTATGGATTCAGCTGTGCTCCTACTGAACTTGGACATACTCTAGAGTCAGCTTCTACCAGCACTAAGCACTTTTGGAAACTCTGACCAGAGCTGTTTTACCAGTTCAGTGTCCCACATATTACTACAGTGCCCTAAAGCCCAGAGTCCTCATGAAGGTAATTCCCTGCAGTACTAAGAAGCTTGCAGAACAGACTGTTCCTGCCTCTGTAATTTTATACCTGTACTTTTAACAATGGAAAATACAATATTTAAGCTGGTCCTGTGGGACAGAGCACAAGACTCTGTTGGATCATATGAAAGGAGTAATATTACAGTTGGTTTGAGTCTTGTTTCTGAATGCAGTGCAACACCACATATTCTTTAGAGGCCTTTTTCTTCTGTACCTTCATGCATCAGGGTTTTAGTGAAATTCAAATATTCAACTTGGAAGACAAAAAATAAATATTTCAATAAAAGCAAGGAGAATCCTCAAATCCTCTCCTAGGAAAGGTTTTGAGATCTTTAAAACTACCCAATATTTAGAGAAGAAAATTCAGAATAGTAAGGAATGATCAAGATAAGGCTACCTATTTCTTTGTAACATTTGACAAACCATTACAAGAAAACAGAAAAGGTAAAATATTTCCTTGCAATTGCAACATGGTGAGCAAGGAATTAAGGAACTTTTCTACACAGTCAGAAACCTTTACAAACCAGTTGCAAGGTTGCAGAAAGGCACCAGACCCTTGGCCCCCATCCAGCCTTATGGACCAGCAGGGAATTCTCTAAGAGGAAACATTCCCTAGCAGACAATGCACTGATCCAGGAACTCAGGAAAAGGGTATTCGGCACAATAGAAGAGCGCTAAGAAATAAGGGCAACTGTTTCAAGAGTCCAGTTGTGCCAGAATGCCTAAACAGGAAAAAGATGGCATTACAGAAGCCTAATGGAGAATTAGAGGGTATGACATCTGTGGTTTGGGAAGAAGCTTTATTTGAGACAGGACAGTGAGCTGCAGTTAGCCTACACAACTCATCATACTGAGAAACTGTTCTAACCAGACACAAGCGCACACACCAGTGAATGTCTCTGTGCACCATGTCAGAGATCATATATTACACATGCCACACAAGCCATCTTGAAAGAGTTCATTCTGTTGTTAGCTAAGATACAAAGCTACTTGACACTTGCACTGGCAAACTGGAGGAACTTGGATAAACCCAGAGTAAAACATGCACCACCCCCTAACCGTAAAAAAGACTGAAAGAAAACAAACACCAAACAAACACCTCCCCTCCAAACAAAGACCCTACATATTTTGGTTAAAGAGAGT
Organism: Bombycilla garrulus; assembly: GCA_013400315.1. Classification (NCBI taxonomy): domain Eukaryota; kingdom Metazoa; phylum Chordata; class Aves; order Passeriformes; family Bombycillidae; genus Bombycilla; species Bombycilla garrulus. Next base: position 90,246 of record VXBU01000232.1, on the reverse strand, counting down.
AGTGATAACACTTACCCTTCCAATGCTGTTTTTACAAAACAGAAGCTTAACATTAAAAAATGCAAATAATTAGAGGTGGGTTCCCAAGCAGAACTTTGCTGCAGTACCTCTGAACTAAAATCTGGTGACCTTTAGCATTCACACCATCACCCTCAACAACTTAGCATAGGAAGTGAAGAATACTACATTCAGTAAAGAAGGCAGGGGAATTTTAGTGAGAAGAAAGTAATTGTTCAATTTGGAACTTGGCCAGAAGACAGGGGTTAACACACTAACACATGTGGAAAGAAAAATATACCAGTACTATGAATTTCTCATGGAACAGAAGGTATTCCAAACCACAGTTTTATCTTTCTTCTAAAATAGCAAACGTTCCAGCAGCACCGTTTTTTCCTCATGTGCAGTATTTATGGAATGTTTATTTTCCAATTTGGGAAACGTAGCACTAAACATAGCACTGCTGGCTGCTCCTGCTCAGAAACTGAGGCGGCCAGAAGCAATCTGGACAAGATAGTGCGGTATGGTGAAGAAACAGACACTGATACCATTTGGAACTGCTTGTGAGTATTATCACCCCATTGCTCAAGAGAAAAATTTCATTTGCATTTGACGAGATGGATCAAGTGAAATGCTAAGATTTTGGCCACCTAAATATTAGGCTCACAAAGAAAAATGGTAACAAATTCATTTACAAAAAAACAACTAGGGTAGCACTACCTGAAGGAGAAACTTACTAAGGTTTTGTCAGGACATGCAGTATTTTTTCCTACAAAATTGTTTCCAGTGAAAAAGGTTGATTTTAGCTGTATTCATGCCTTTCCTTCAACCTTTTCAAATACTTGGGGGTAAGTAAATTTGCTAGTAAGAACGGTAACAGAAACAGGAAATAGAGATGAAGCAGAATTTTTCAATCATAATCAGTTATGAGCATGAGAACGCACTCAGATGGTCATCCAGTATAAACAGAAACTGAACACTAAAACAGATACCGCATCTGAACTGACATACACAAGTTTAAAACACAATACAAACTTGGTCAATTAGCTAAGTATTTTTCTTTAATAAATTCAAAAAGGCAAAATATTTTGCCAAATTGTGAATAGCAGTGGAAACTGGAATACTGATTCAACTTAGAGATTACTTCATTTGAATTATTTCTTCATCTGAACAAATAAAGTAAAATAATTTTAAGAATGGGAACAGTCACAATGATGGGATGAAGTTAAGCAGTAAGAAATACTTGGCCACATAGCACGCATCATTTAAATTCAGGCTATCAGGCAGTTAATAGTTACCCAAGGGAAACATGCTTCATCTGTGTCATTTAAAAAACAAACAATACCGGTTAAAACAGTATCTTAAAGTACTGTTTAAGTGTGAACAGTAAATTTTTCCCCCCTTTTAAACACTAGCTATGCATTGGAATGATTTGAACTATGAGACTGAGGTTCAGGATCTGTCATAGCTCAGAACACCGATTAAAAACAACAGAAGTCAAAACATGCAGCAGAAACTCACTTTGCCACTCAGAGGATAGTATAATTAACAAAATTTCTAAGACCTCACGTTTGCCCATGTTAGCTTTCCAGCACAGAATTGGTGACATTTTCCAACTTTACTTAGCTCTTGCAAAGCAGCCAACAGGCTTTTAAGAAAAATAATCATAAGAAAGTCCCAAGATTGCTTTACACGTCCCTGCATACACACTGAACAGTTTAGGTGATCATTTCTAATAATCTGTGAGTATTCTTTATTCAAGAGTGCAGAGAGCACCATGTAATGCTGCAGCTCCAAATTGTCCTTCCCCACTCCAATTATTTACAAACCCCAAAGCTGTCAGAATGGTTCTTCCCTCATGGTTTTCAAAGACATGAGATGAATATTGCCGTCATGAGTTGGCAGAAATAGAACAGGAGAATGAGCATTGATTATTTAGTAGGTGACAGATGAGGGGAAACACAGGATGTACATACAGGAAAATGTAACACAGCCATAATTTTCTTTGGGACCAATTAACGTTAGAATTGGCTAGCATACTGCTAAATCAGAACTGAGTTGCAATTTTTTGTCATGAAAATGGGGATCTTATCTAATGAAAGCCAGCAAGACACCCTTTTGAGTCAATAAATACACACGGAACTACAGCACAGAATAATAATTTTGTCAAATACTAACACCAGCAACAATATGCGAGTTGGAGGAATAAATATTTAAGAAGTATTCCAGATGTTCATTTTGTCAGCTATGTTATTAATGTCTCCTCCAAATCATGATGGAAGACCAGAAGCACCCCAGCTACAGCTTTACAACTTGGAGTGCTGAGACAACTTTTCTCCTGTCTTCTCATCTCTCTTCTCTCCTCAGCTGATGAAGTGACTCTACCAGCTAGCAACATGGACTCTTCACAAGCTGCTTTTTGCCTTTGCTTCTCCAGCCTTCTGCTTTCAATTCATTAAACCCCTTCCCTTTCAACAGCCAAGCAGACGCACTCTAGTCAAAGAGCATGTTCATTTCAGAACATTTAGTGTCAGTTCTCAGAGAGGTGTCTGTGGGCTCATGTCCTCACCCCAGTCTCCCTACATGCAATAGCAAAACAGGTAGAAAAGGGTTTTCCTGTTGCTGGCTGCTTGTTTAAAAACATACATTTTCTCATCTTATTTCTTTTTTTACTCAGCTCCTAACCATTATCACTACAGCTCCAATATGTCTCAAAGCACTGAAAGCAAAAGTTTGTGCCACTATTACCTAAAGTTAGCTGGTGAGGTTGGGCAAAAGCCATCCAGAAGTCAGTGTTCAGATGCTGAGCAACAACTGCACACAATTTTCACACCTAAAAGCAAGCAAAATAATCCTGATGTAGTAGCCATGACAAGGCAAGTGCCCTTGTGGAAACAGCAGAGAGTCCACAGAAATTGCTGCTGCTGGATTTTCTCAGTTTCTGTTTATGCTGCACCACTTCTGCAGAACAGGACATCTGATCAAAGTATGGCAGAACAGTTGATGTATTGTACAAGGATCTAAGTATATGTATGGAGAAGAAACAACATCCCAGCAGCCTCATTTCAAGCAGTATTGCAGAAGTGGTCAGTAATACAAGCAAAAGAGAAAAGAATAACACTGTGCCACCCCAGTGTGGAACGGGTTCCCAGTCTTTTGCTACACATCTCTCTGGAGAAACTTGGTTTGTTGTGCTTACATCTGTGAAAGAAATTAAAGGAATACTTCTGCTGTCCAACAATTAATTTTGAGTACTAAAGTACTTATAAGCTGCATATAATTATTTAATCTCTTAAATGCTGATGGACTGCTTCCTCCCGATGGATGTCTTGTTAATATGGCATTAAACCCATACAAAGGCAGAGCCACTGCCACCTGCAAAGAAGTTCTATTCAACAACAATAACAAAAAGTTCCCAAAGCACAGTCATAAAAACGTGTTTCTGAAACATTGCATTAATTCAACTACAAAGGCTTCCAGTTCAAGGCAGGCTCTTCACTAGATAATTAAATATAAATTAAAATTATATTGACTCTTAAAAATAGTAATTAATTAAATATTAAATACTATAACACAAGTTATATACTTCTCCAACTGCTTTTATATTCAAAGCCAAATGCAAAAATATGTTGTACCTACCAGCTAGCATATAAACACTAGAAGAACAATAACACTCCATTTTTTTTATTAAAATAATCTCACTTCTACCCAAACCTTAACATTTTGTGTCTCACAAAACATCACTAAAAACAGGTCCATTAAAGGAACATTTGAAAACCAGAGACAGGCAATCATCAGCTCAGATCTCATAAATGAAGTCATGAGTTCAACTGCCTTCCAAACAATATTTACCTCCACTGAAAAGTAAGTTTTGCTTGCTCTTGACATACTGACATTCCAGTCAGTGTGAGGAAAGATAATAAGATCTGTCAGTCTCTGGAAAAACTTTTAACAAACAAGGCTTTTTCTTAAAGAGTTGTTTGATTTGATTTTGCTAGCTTTACCAACTCTCCCGAGGGGTATATTTTTCTCCACTGTGCCAGTGGCCTGCTAGAGACACTGAAACAGTGGAAGACTTAACCCCACCAGAAGATAGCATCTCTCCCCTCTTAATGCAAAAAGGAGCCAGGTTTACTACAGTTTCATTTTAAGAGATTACCCCTGAGAATCAAGTTCAGCTACAGTTTATGCCTAAAGCCCAGAAAATGAATATACAGTGTGTCTTAACTACATTAAAAAAAAAAAAAAATTGAATGGCAAATGCAGCTGAAACTCCCCAGAGGAGATGAAAATGTTTTAGTAAATTTATTAAATATTAAGTCCCACAAATTTTTGCTATGTTGAGAACAGCAAGGGAACAACTCCTACTGTGGTTAAACATTATACTACTATGTTAAAGAGCCACATCCCCCTCACAATTAACATCTTTGTTTGAAACCTACTCTAATTTGAAATGTCCTCTTTGTCAGTTCCATTTTAAAACTACTTCCTGTGAAGTATAAGTGTACTGCCTTATTTGACACACAAAGTACTATCAAAAACAACCCAGAACATTAGAAAAAAATATGTTATTCTTGCTTCAGTATCAAGCACCTGGCAAGTGACTGGAAGGTTCCTGAAAAGCCTTAAAGGTTATTAAAAGCATTCCTCTTTTTCCCTGGGGACTTAAAACTCAATTATTTTCATTCCTCCTTTTAAGCTATGAAATTACATAATCTCTTCCCCTCTGATTCATACTTTAAAGTATTTTTTCCTGCATTGTTCCTCAATTTGCTAATTCACTAATAAATAAAACTCCTGCTGGCTCCCCTAATGAAAGAGGAAATGTCCAGTATTGCATGTGTCTTGGCAAAACAGGGCCATGTTATATTTAGCTAATTACATATATTTTATGTGCAATTTTAATAACTTGCAATCTATGATTTGTTTCAGCTACATAAGTCTTTGACTCAACTTGTCAAATTTTTGAGAAATAAACTAAAAAAGTGCTTTGGAAGGATCTCCACCTAAGCATTGTGATAGAGTAGGAAAGCAGGATCTTTCTATGTGTTCTGTGTTCGTTAACTTCCCCTCAGAGCAGAACACAGGGTCAGCTCCCTTCCTGGGCACCCAGAGCTCTTGAAGCTGAAGGTACATTCATTCTGGTGCTCTTACTGGCCCTACATCAGGGCCTGTTGCGTTCTGAAGATAGCTGCACTTGTGTTAGCTCCCTCTTGTAAAACATTTGTCACTCCATGAAACAGCTGCAGAAATGAAACCTCTGCTCTAAGGCTTTGTGCCTTCTTGCTGTAGCCCTCTGCCCAAATTTAAAAAAAATTAATCAGCAGAAGAAAAACCACTGTCACTGAATGCCATGGTTGCTCCACAACCATAAGTCACGTATGTCATAGTCAAGATGGTCAAAATACTGTTTAAAGTGCTAAACTTTCCTCAGGCAGCTTCTCTCACAGCCTTCTGTTTCCTTCTGCAGGTGGCATCACTCAGCCCTTTTCCTTGGGCAGCACCACACAGCCTTCAGGTTTCTTCTTCTTTCTGCACTACCAGCTAACTACTCTCTGTTCCTCACCTGGACACCTAACCCTGTTTTTCCCTCATAGAACATCTTACCTTCTCTGTCCCTTGCCCAGCCACCTGAGCCTTCCTCCTCCCTGCTGGGCCAGCAGACTCCAACTGACCCTTGGGCAGCCAACCCCCTCTTTTGTAGGGCTTGTCCTTACTGGTCACAGCTGTGGCTTGTTAAAGGCAATCTTCTGTAATTAGTATAGCTGCCCACAACTGAACACTACAGGTAAGAGCCTGTCTCCCTCATCATTCACTTCTGCTATTTGCATGGTCATACAAATTGATACGAACCCCTCTGAGCCTCCTCTTCTCTAGGCTGAACACCTCCAGCTCACACATTCTCCTTGTATGATAGATGCTCCAGCCCCTTTATCATCTTCATGGTCCCATACTGGGCTCTCTCCATTAAACCTGTCTGTGTCTTTATATTAAGGATCGCAGAACCGCATACAACATTCCAGAAGTCACCTCACTAGTGTGGAGAAGGAGGATCACCTCCTTCAACCTTTACCAATGCTCTTTACACTGCAGCCCAGGGGTAACACCAGTCTTTGCTTTCCCACTAGGATTCATTGCTGGTCAGCTTGTCCACTGAGGACCCAAAAATCCTTCTGGACAAAGGTGCAGAGGGTGAAAACCCCTGCAGTTTACTGGTGTAAAGGGTTCTAACTCTTTAGGCACAGGACTTTGTCTTCCCCCTTCTTGAGCTTCATGAGCTTTGCTGCTCAATTCTTAAGCCTACTGTCCCTCAGAAGGGCAGCCAAGCCCTCAGCGTTATCAATCACTCCTCAGTGTTGTATCATTCATAAACTTGCTGAGGACATACTCCATCTAATCATCTGGTGATTAATGAACACATTGAACAGCTCTAGCCCCAGTATTGTGCAGTAGAGCAGTCCAGAAAACAAATGGAAAGAAACTAGTCATATAAAAAGCCCAAGGATTCAGCTGTTGCGGGCACGTGGACAGCATTGCTTTTGCCATGTGATACTTGCCCAAAAGTGCACACATAAAAGGTAAGTAAGACTGCAAAAAAATAGTAGTACAAGGTCTCCATATAGTAATTTCCCACAAAACAGGTCTTGCTTCTAGAATGCAAATAAAACTTCCTGCCTGCCTAAATCAACAATCCCTCCTAGGTCACAGTTCTCCCCAAATACCAGCAATAAGCACAAACACACACAAACCTCAAAGCCACTTAATCTTTCAAAGTTAAAAACGATGCAGCCTTCCTGCTACACAAGAAGTAAAGTAAGCCAGCTTTTGGTTTTCATTTTCTTGGGGCTCTTATTTCCTTCCTTCTGAAGTAGTCATGGCATAGGACCATATCTGTGTAAGGCTATATCCACAAACAGCAACAAACTCTGCTGTGACTTTGCAAAGCAAGCAGCAATCTAACACTTTAATAGGGCAAATTGCACTGTTATCACATGCTTACATAATGCACAACTAGAAGGCAAGACAAACTTAAATTCATCCAGAGACCTTCTATAGAGTTGAGCTGAACAATCACACAAACATTTTGATGACAAATGACATCCACACCACTCCTTCTCATCAGTGTCTACTATAATGGGGCAATCAGGTACAATGTTTTCTCACCATCTCTCATCACTTTTCTATAGAAAAGATCAGACTCAGCTGGGACTGACACTGACAGGGGGAACTGTACTATCTGATGACACAATTTTAATGAAGGACATGCTTCCTCCTCCATAGGAGGAAGAAAGACAGTACTAAGCAAGCTGCTCTCCAGCATACTTAAGTGTGGCAGTGTGCATACTAGGTCGAATTTCACAGGCTTCATGCCCATTTTGTTACCCAAAAAAGCCACAGAATTCCTTACCTGCAACAGATGACTGCTTTACAGGAGAGTGCTAAGTCCAGAAAGCTCTGCCTGACTTCAAATGAAAGGGCATACTTCAGTGTGTGGCCATCAATAATCAGGGCAATATCATTTTCCTTGCCCAGCGACTCCCCCAGACTGGTACAATGTTGAGTCAGAGAAGCTCTTGTTGCCTGAAGAAAAAAACAGAAAGAAAATGTTTCTTCCTAAAACAAGAAAAGTAGTAGTCTAGTACAAACTAGAGCAAGGTATCTCCAGACTGTGCAACAGAGCACAGTATACTCGCACCCAAATTGGCACAGACATGAGCTAATGTGTTAACAGTATCTTGTGCAGATACTTGGGTCACAATCCAGGAAAAGCTGCCTCTGCTTGCCTAGGAACACGCCTTGTTTCACAGCAGACTCCAGCATCTTTACCACACAGTCCTGCACGATGGATGTGCCCAAAGCAGTTGGGATACCACCTTTCCAACTGTAGCCCAAATATATGAACTTTCCTGGGCCAAACGGAGGAAAAGAATCAGGCCACTTTCACACAAAGGGGAAGGGTGGGGGGAAAGAGAAAAGTTGCTTTGCACTACTTTTTTTCTCACTCCACTTACTAGTATGGTATTCAAAACAAACTCACTCTGATTCACTAGAAAAGTAGCCCCAAAACTGGAGGCAAATTTACAAATTGAGTTAATGAGTGTGACAGAGAACACAATTCAGCCATTTCAGGCACAGATTACCTTTTGCACCTTCTTCTTTAAAAAAATGACTGCATAATTCCCTGTTTCCCCATTAAAATGTGAGGGATATTAGATTTATGACTTCATGGAGTGCTTTATTTACACTGTACCTGAAATGTAACACAAAGTAGATGACTGTGCTTAAACCATTGGAGACCAGTGCTGGGAAAACAAGGGTAAGTCTTCCGGGAAGAAACCTGTTTTATCTAGTTCAATACTACTGTGCAGTGACAACATTCTCAGAAACTCCAAGGATGGTATAACAGATACAGTTTGGGTAATGTTATCAATAATAGAATTTTATCCCAAGAGCCCCTGCCCCTGGGATCTTGGAGTGTCATTTCTTTTTCTTTACTGCTTCCTCTCAGTTAGCTCAAACATTTTTCTTGCTCTCAAGAGCAGAATTAACCCCTGTCCTTCTGCACACACAGGATTAAATGCTTCTCTGGCTATTTGAAACTAAGGGACAATTCCCTGCCCTTATTCCCTATCTAGCACTTGGGGCACTGCAGAGTCAACACCTTCATTTTTCACCTGACCCAAAGGAGGCTGAAAGGCCAGGGCCCAACCACCCCCCTGCAGAGACAGAGGAGAATCTGAGGGCAAGTTCAGAAGGGTTACTGAAGATCCATCATCTCTTACTCAAAAGAAAAAGCCAGAGGAAAAATTATAAAAGGTGATATTTCTCATCAGCTGAGATTACTAGTCTCTCCATAGCTTATTATCATGGCTATGGATAAGCCTCATACAATTCATGCCCTGGTCATGGAACTTACTCATCTTACATGTAAGATGACACAGAATTAGTAACACTGTTAATAATACCCCAAAACACTATAAATCAAGGATTACAAATCGGCCACTTCATTCTACCAGCACTTTGTAAAACTCTCATACTCCTCCATACACTGGGCTAATTTACAACCAAACAGCTTATACACTAAAAAAGCATGAATTATTATTTCTGTTTCTTCCAACTACTTAAAATTGCTGTATTTTAAAAAAGAAAACCAATTATTGCTCCTATAGACAGTGCAATTAAGCCAAATAAACCAGACCTCATTCTCACTTTGTATATAATGAAGACCTTCTAAGCAAGCAGGGAAACAAATATTTGGGAACCATGGGGAACTGTATCCTTCTGTGGGCAACTCATTACTGGAAGCTAGAGTAAAAATCCCTACTTTGATCCCCGGTTTTTACTCTGTGCTTGACATTAAGGGATAAGTTTCTTTGAGTCACATCAAGCAAGACTAAATCAATCCTTTACAAGAACAAGCATGATGGAGCAGAAATCAACAGTAATCCTAAGAAATTATCTGGATAAACTCACACCTGTGGAATACCCCTGCATTTTTACTGACTATCCATCAAGTCTAAATGGCAAGTTTGTCAGGGGTTCTGACAGAAATAGAATATTAGAAACAAATACAGCAAGCCTTTCACTTAGCCATACTAAACATGGTTTTCCTTCCCAGGCACAGAGCATCCAACTGCTCTGGGGAAACCCAGAGAGGTGCCTGCCAATCAATCCTTATGGTACTGGCATATCAATTTCCACCAAACATTAAAAATATACAGCTTTACTTAAAAGTCAGAAGGTACAAGAAAGTGAAAGTCCATCTGTTTAGTAGCCCTGATTCAGTGGGTTATTCTAATAAATATGGACACTTCATAAGGCAGCAGAGGACATGTGCACATGCTTAAGCGGTCAGTTGAATCAGAGAAACATTTTCAGTTTAGAGCCTTACAAGGGCTGAAAAACTCATTCCTAAGACCACCAAGTGTCAGAGAACAAATACGAAAAAACCCCTCAGGTTGTAAAAAGTCGACTACTGAGCTCAAACTGAAAAAGCTAAGGAAATCAGGTTTTAATTTATTTTTATTCTACTTTCAGACCTTTGACATAATGGGGGGACTTTTTTCTAAAACTATGAACAATTTGAACATAAATGCATTTAAGGGTTAAGGCTGTTATGGTCTCTGTGCTTGAGTTAAATTCAAGACATAGTTCTGTATTCCATAATAAACCTATCCCACCTGTTCTTCCTGTTTGTTTTTCCATTTCAACAAGTCACAACTACAAATACAAACCTTCAGTAGAGCATTTACTTGCGTTACTGCCTTAAAATAAGCTTTCAGATTTTATTGCTCTCTGTGTGCATATTTTCCATACAGAACATGGAGTAACAGTATTAGTTCACTATTATAAATCTTCATAGAAGACCAAATGTGTTGACAGGCAGAAAACAAAAACATCCTGAGTTTGTGTGGTCTTCTATGAATTGTATGCTCAGGATCTTTAACAAACCTTGTGATAGCATGCCTGTATATTCTCACTTCCTTAAACCTCAGGGAAAATCCCTGCTGTGCCCAGCTTTATATTTGAATTACAATACTGACAAACATTCTGGGGTTTACCAGGCTATTATTTCGTAGCTTAACAGAGAAAATAGTAATACTTCTCACAGAATGGCTAAAGTCAACTGGGAAGTCAATGCAAACAGAGTTAACTTAATCAGAAACTCTGCTGATTTCACTAAAAACAGCACAGACTACTTATGCTGTAATAAGAAACATCAGGAGCATTGTATAGGTTATATAATTAGATCTTAAGCATGTTTTTTATGCACCATGTGCCTTTGGGTGGTGCTTGTTCTTGTTGCTCTTGGGTTTGTTTGTTTTGCTTATTTTTGGTTGGGTTTTTTAGAAGCAACGCACCATACTGCCCATTCCCTCCCACCAGAGCTTTGCACACTACTGCAAGAAATGCTGGTGTGTGAGGCATCACAGTATCCAACACAGAATGATGGTATTAGACACTTACCAAGAACAAAACAGAACTCAAGGACATGCAGAAACTGCATGCAGAAAACTCCAGCAGGGTAATTAGCTTTTCGCTAAGCTTATCTTACAAAAACACTGCTACCTAGAGAAGAACTGGACAATTATTGTAAGATAATCAGTTCCAAATCTCCTCTTTCCTCCCCTGCATTACCCTGGAAAGGCTTACAAAATCACTGAAATGACAGCAGGAGATAGAAAGGATAGAATTTTATGCAGCCATTACACTCATGGTTCATTGTAAGTGTACAGCCATCCATGGCCCATAAGGAAAGAGATCACAGGAAGAGAAGTCAGTGGCTTGTAGCATCATGTACACCAGAAGGTGTCTAGCTGAAGACAACCACTAATCCCTGGATCTCTGACCTCTGACAGACATACCCTCATAAGGCCAAAATCAGCCTTAAATTTTGGCTGACCACATTTCATGCACTCTCAGTTGGCTGGAGCATGGTGCTAATAATGCCACAATTATGGGTATGATCTTTATATGGGCCATTCACTTTAGAGTTGGACTCCATGATCCTTGTGGGTCCCTTCCAACTCAGAACATTCAGTGATTCACCCTTCTTGGACAGGGAGAATCATTCATCCATCTCAGAAGACCTAACGTGACCCTCACACAACAAGCTTCAGCAGTAAGAGATGTTAAACCTACACACTGATTTAACTATAAGCTAAGTCAATCACACATACTATTTGCTTCTGTAATTATCTAGAAAGTACTGCTAGCCACAGCAGTTTAAAAAGGGTTTTCCAAGCTAACTTCTTCCATCATCCTATAATTAATTTCCAACCACTAGCACTGACATAAATGGGGTTATATGAATTACACAATCTGCTAACTCACTAGAATACACTGAAGTGCCAGCTCGATTTGTTTTACCAATCCAAGAATTTAGTCTTTACAGCTGCTGTTTTCCTTCCCATCCATGGATAATCTGAATCATCAGATGTAACAATTCTTTCACCATGTTGTAAAAAGTGGTTTCAATAAAAATACCAGCCACATCCTGTTCCCCCAGGGTTAAGTGAAAAATATTCCAAGGAGAACGTAATAATTAAGCAAGGAATCCATTGCATAATCTCAATCAAGATAGCACTGGCCAATACTACTTCATGGGAAATTTTCCACTGTATCTTAATTGCACCCTAGAAGCTTCACCTCGTTAGGTGAAATCTTTGACTTCCATTTGTCCGGCTGCTGTGCCAGATAGATCTGTAAAGACATCTGGCAGAAGCAAATTTACAGGAGAATAGGAATAATGGACATAAAGGCAAGAAAAACTAATGTTTAAACCAAAGCTGGCAAAACATAATAGAACTATTTAAAGCAACACCCGTTGGGCCGAAGAGTCACTGGAAGTGCTTTCTGCAATAAACAGCACATATGCAAGAGCTAACCTTGAAACTTAGAAAGAAATACCACTTTCAGAACAGATCCTTGCTTTTGCCAATCTTTCAAATTTGGTACCAAACTTGACTAGGTCAGCAAACTACTTCAATTTCTGAAAGCAAGAGGCAACTTCCAAAGATTTAGTTACAGGGAAGGGTGCAAAGCATATGGCCACAAAGCCTAGTCAAGATTTACTCTATGTTTACAGCAGTAGTCCAGCAACAGGACTTGTCATGTTCCTCTGTCCCCTCTCTTTTGTGATTCCTACAATTGATCAGTCTTCCAACAGTTGGTTACTTAAATGCTTCTGTGTACTCTCAGAATTTAGCTGGGGATGAAAATAACAATTCAAATACAGTTGTGCTTTCTAGGTGCAATGTGTCACCTGCTTACATAAACATACAAAAACCATGGTTTATGGCCTATAAAATGGATACACAAAACATCAGTAGAATTGAAAATACTTAGTTACTAATATTGGTGTATGCATGGTGGAATACAATCAACTCTACAACAACGTGGACCTCCACATTCAACTCAGAAAAAATTTCTGAAAAGTATTTTCACATTTCCTCAACACTAAGGAAATTCTTGAGAGTACCCACAAAACCACTCTGCTAAAAAACCACAATGCTAAAAATAAAAAAAAAAAAGTCAAACTCTACAGCAGTATGGACATTCATTCATCTTGCTAGACAGTGCAACAGATGAGGCAATGCATGGGGAACAGAGCAGGCTGTATTCCTGAAAATACATCACTTGCAAGGTTCTTGTAAAACCAGAAGTAAAAATACTAGCAGACAGGTTGTATTGTTTACTAACTCACTGAAAATAGCACTATGGAGAGATGACCTTGAAAATGACACATTTCTAAAGCCCGATTTTAAGAGTTCATCTCTTCCTTAGCTTCACAGAAGAAGATATAAGGACACTCTAGTTGAGAGCCAGGCAAACATTTAAAAGCCAAAAACTAACACTGTGAATACTTCACTAGTTTAGAGGAAGCCTGAGTACTTTCACAATACAAGATTCACTTCAAATTCAACTTGTACACACAAAACCATTTAGCAAATCTATCGTGGAAGATCATATCCCAGCTGCATAACTTCAATTGACTCTTTTAAGTAAGATCAAAACTAAGAAAAAAAACTAACAAACAGGCCCATCAATAGCTGTTGCTCAGTATTACTGCAGTGCTCAGCCTGTGTCACACACTGATTTAGATACATAAGAGCACACAGCGTGACTACTCCAATGACACCTCGCAGCCATTCCTAAACATGTCAATTAAAAAACTGCCACTGATCTGACACAGCAGAATAGCTTATTTAATAACACCATGATTCTGCTTGATGAATGTGATCTTCTACCATGCCAAGAAAAACATCATATGGAGGTCCCAGACATATTAGATGGGCTCACTCAAATAATTTTCATAGCTTTGAATTTAAATTCAACCTGAAATTCCTTCAGTCAGCCAAGAAATTCAAAATGCCTCAATACTAAGAGTCCTTAATCTGCATAGCAAGTCTCAGGTTATCACATATTCAGACCAAATCTTGCCTTCAGATATAGGATAAACAGATCATACCAAAATTTTTGTACCAAGGGGCAGCTGAAAGCCCAGATGAATTTGCCCATCAAGAGCTGTAACAAGTGCTGTAGAGAACAATTCAAGGATGTTTCCAGTTCTGCAACAAATTTATTATGCAGGAGCCAAGAAACTTGGTTAAAGAGGAAAAAGAACACACCCTGAAGGAACATCTGTCCTGTCATCTGTACATCTACCTCCAAGCGTGTTCTATATAGTTTAAAAAGAAAAAAACAAAACAGATCTCTTCACAAACTTCATCTGATCACAGAAAAATAATCTCCAAAAGTGTCAGTCAGATATACCATCTCAAACACATACGCTGTGTAAAGGGCTGCAGGTACTTCAAGTGCCTCCAAGATCAGTTCAAGATCATGGCAAGGAGGAGCATCAAAGAGCTGACTACTCAAAACGTGCATGGTTAAGGACTCAAGCAAACTTAATGCAGCATGTCAGGTGGCTGCACACTAAACTTCAGGCTCTCAGTGAACAAAACCAGGACCTTTCATATGGAATATATATGAAGTCTCCCCTCCAACCCCAGAACTGGAGAAGCTTTGGGGTGGGGGGATAAGGAGGGAAGAATTAGGAGCAAAGAGAAGTTTTTGCCAAATTAAGACGTAAAACCAATTTGTTCAAGACCTCAGTAACTAGTCAGCTCCCACCCTGCAGATTAAATAGCATGGCAGTGTGTACTGCTGGAAGTGGTGATCTTCATATCTTAGCCTTCTGAAACAAAACCTGAAGTTTTCTGCAGCATTACATTTTCCTCACATTAAAGAGAGAAATGCTGATTATAGCAGTGGCATCTTAAAAATACCACTCTTCACTGTCATCCTGACTGAAATACTGATTCATTTAAAAAAAAAATCAAGAAAAGTGACAAAAGTCTCAGCATTCTCTGACCAAAGAACTGACATCCGAAGTAGTTGTCTAGTGCAACGTGGTTGCCAAAGGCACCATCTTGAAAGCCATGAGCCTTTTGCAATCCTTCCTTGAGTTCCAAGAGGACCAAGCTGGCAGCATAAGAAACAATTATAGAAACAACTGCAGTCAAAAGGGCAATTCATCAAATGTTCTTCAAATGCTATGAAAGACAATACCACATTTGTTCGGTTTGACATTTTTTTAATATTTCTAACTTTAGCAAAAAGCATGTGTATCCTGGGATGACCAACAATTTCAAATATTACAGCTACAACCCTGTTCTCTTCACACTAAGAACAGCATTAGGTTTATTATATGATTTTCATTTACTCCAGAGCTGCTCTATGTAGTTGACTCTGTCTATTGGTTTCAATATATGTTAGATATTTGAGCACAGAACAGTTTATGGCACATATTAAAATAGTTTATATCTCATACCAGAGAAAGGGCAAAGAACAAATGCTTGTTCTGGATACCAAAACATCTGTGTGATTACTAAAATCAACTGTACTCTGCCAAGAGGAAGTAGTCTGTTAGTTTTGCTAATAAACTAGAATGATTCAGTGTCTTAATATTTTGATATTTTAGCTTTATTAAATACATTCAACAGAAAAGACTTCTTATTTCCATCTACTTTTTCTCTTTGGAATACAGGAATCCAGCTTTTCCTGGAAGCAAACAAAGCAGAAGCCTACTCTTGTTTAGACCTTCAGGAAATTACATTTCTGCCAAGTAATTTCTCAAAGATAAAAGCCCACTTCTCAACCTCATGGATGAACCTTCAGATCAAGGAGACACCACAACCTTCTGCTTTAGATCATGAAGATATAGGATTCTCTGTCACACTGTCTGAACCACAGGCTTCTGTGTTGCTCTGTTTTAAGCTGCCGGTACACATCAATGCCTCCAAACATCTGAGGAGCATCTAGCCAAGAAAATAACATTGTTATCTGGACATACAAGTGAGTCCATAATTTACCCCCCACTGCCCACAAAAAAGAGGGTATTTTCTCCCTAAATGAAATCACAGGATGTTTTGGGTTGGAAGGACCTTAAAGATCATCTAGTTCCAGCCCCATCCCTAGACTAGGCTGCACAGAACTCCATCCAGCCTGGCTTTGAACACTTCCAGGCATGGGGCACCCACAACTTCCCCAGGCAATCTTTTTCAGCATCTCCATTGGTTTGAAGCCATTCCCCCTTGTCCTGTTCATGGCACATCCCCACAAAAAGCTCCTCTCCAGGCTCCTCCCTTCAGGTACAGGAAGGCAATTCGGTCACCCCTAAGCCTTCAGGCAGGATGCTTCAAAGATTCAGATCTCTGCTAAAGATACTGGGTTTTTCATATTTTTGTACTTCTATCTGTGTATGGGGGTTTTTATATACACAAAGTAAAGTGTACATATATTAACACTATTATACCACCTTGGTCGATATAAATAAAATATAGCCAATCCTGACTCAATGAGATTAGAACTTTATTGAGACAAAGAACAGCCACCAACGCAGCCAGGATAACATTAAAGGAGTTTTATCATCATAGCAAGTAAGGAATCCATGTTTATTAATGTGTTGAGACTGAACATGAGTCATAAAGAAATACAGATGAGATGACAGAGCTCATCTCTCCTCCAGAAGAATGCTATACATAAGGAAGGCATAAATACTGAGTAGGTTGATGTGCACAAAACAGGATTGCCTCAAAATTATTTTCCCATGAAGCAGTTACCTTTCCAGCACAAACATATGCATGTGTCAAAACTAGTGTTCACTACAACAAAATGATTTCATATTTTCAAGTCACATTACATGTGTAGTCTGGCAAAGAGAAAGTTTTGGTTTTACCCTTTCGTGTAAGGTAACATCAACTTTTAAGTCATCAAAATAAAGCTGGAAGGACAGAATTTCCCTCTCTAAAGACTAATAAAATTTAAATAGGGCTAGAGAAAGCTATAGCTTCAATTATTTGTACTCTTCCACTCTCAATTTCCTCTCCAAAATCCCCCTTACAAAAGAAAACCCAACTGCTATTAGCATCTGTGCAGTTAATAGTTCAGTTCAATGGTAGTGTAAGTAACAGAAGCCATACTGCTGTCAGAGTTCATAGCCAAAGTTATTCCCATACTTAAGTAAAAGGAAATGGCTTTGAGAATTAAGCCAAACAGCTAACTATAAACTCTAAGCTACTCGAGACAGTCCCACACGTACAACAAGCCAACCTGTCATATTAGTCTTCCTTTCAAGTACTTGTGTACTATCAAATCTGTTTCTCCAAGCGAAGCCAAGAAAGTTCCAGAGCCACTGATTAGGACAAGCAAGCTCTGTAATAAAACTGACTTTTAAGAAGTAATTGCTTTTAACCCAAGCTGTTTTCCTAAAGCCCTGGTTTTGATTTAGAAACAATACAGTTATTGAGCAGAAATATAAGAGAACTCGCAGTTCCTGAAATACCCTTTGAGATTTTACTTCTACCGTGACAGCATGACAAGCATAAGAAGTTACTCATATTCCTTGGAATATGCATTTTTCCCTTTTACCCAGGGCTGACTAGGCAATAAAACAACATACAAAGGGGTTTCCAGAAGGATCTGATACAAGCTGTACTCCCATGACCTCACCTATTCCCCAACAGGCTCCCAAAAACGGAGAACACGTACATTCATCGATTGTTGCCATCCAACTGCAACCACTTTGACTCCTTAAAGAGTTAGGTCAGGCTTCCTGCCCTTTGGCAGCTGCTCAGTGGTAGGAAGGGTGCAACACTCTATCCTGGACACCTCCTTCCTGGCTTCAGTCCCATCTGTGCCTTCTCAGGACTTCTAATGAAGCAAGCAGACAGCAACGCAGCATTTCTCCTGCTTGGCTCGGCCCCCTTGGCAAGCAACTGCAAAGAGGCACTCAAGCTTGACCATGCTTCTGTTTAAGACAAAACAGCATCTAAATTGCCCCATGAGGACAGCTGGAGGATATGGAACACACTGAACAAGGAAAACACTACACGTGCCCTGAAGGACAGGGGTGTGGACACTCCCACACCTGGGAAACACAGACTGTCAGAGGAAGAAGCAGAGATGGAAAAGCTGGAACAACAAGGATATAGGGAAACTGGTTTTTCCCTCGTGTCCCAAAACTAAAGTAAGAGCTCTATGCCTCTGCATCCAAGCAGAAGACTAAAGTGCAGGACTTGGCAGCAGGACTAAAAGTGCTAAGCTTAGACTACAGTTTTTTGAACCCATAAATTACAGTGCTAAAATATAGGCAAATATCAGGGAAGGGGAGAAACATTATTGGGTTACACAAGCAAGATGCTAGGAAACATTCCTGCTAGATCAGAGATCTTCACTATTTCAACACTTCTAGATCTGTAAGATCAAATAACTCTCATTTAACAACTGAAGGAAAATAACAGGAGAGCTATCCAAAACACAAGCACCACACATAAATTATGAAAATTACAGAATTTGGTGCTATAATATCAGAAATCCAGAAAGCTATATATTTGTTAAGCTGATACAACACCCATAACTGAACTAACTACAAATCATTAGATCATGAAATGAGAAAAGCATGACAAAACTATCCAAATGTTTTTATGCGTGCCAGCCTGTTGAACCTACTTACTAGTTTTGCTTAAATAAGATATGTCATGATGTAAACTCTTCTGCTGCACAAAATTAGTACTTTACAACAATAACATCAGGTAAATACCTCAGGATTGTCCAGCTTAAATACTTTCATCAGTGAAAGCCTGAAGATTAGATTTTTTAATAGACCTCTACCAAGATCAATTCATGCTCAATGCTACTTACCTTGAAAACACCAAGAGAAATGCAATCCTTCTGTCTTGCAATTTGAGCTCAGCAGATTACAGTGACAAAAAGACAAAAATTCCTGTCCAGAAAGCTTGTGGAAACACCATCCTCAAACACATACAATAACAGCCAGGTTGGATGGGGCCCTGAGCAACCTGATCTAGGGAATGGAACTCCTGCCCATGGCAGAAGGGGTTGAAACTAGATCTTTCAGGTCCCTTCCAATTCATAGTATTCTACAGTTATATGGAAAATAAAAAGGCCCGAAAAAGCAAATATAAACAAGCTTTCTTTGAGCAATCAATTTTAATTTAACTCCCAGCAGATATGCGAGCAATGACAAACTAGATGTGGTACAGATCCAAATTCCCCCTTCCTGCCTTCAGTTCCATCCTTGGAATAGGGCACAGTGCAGGCAGCTCTCTAGCCCATCCTTTGGCACATGAAGAGCCAGAAGAATGCTATAGCCTCCCCTCACCTCCTCAAATTCTGGAAAAGTGGGGCCTGGGTCTATGGACCAGCTTCAAACAGGCAGTCCAAAAGTTGCCATACTATTGTCACTTTTTATACTGAATTTTACTTCAGCTCTGAAGACACATTAATTTTTGTGCCTATCTTATAAAAAAGGGTTTGCTCCTACACCATAGCTTCAACTACTCAGAAGAGACTTGGTTCAGTGATAAAATGGAATGGCTGGAGGCTCCTCAAGAGCCTGAAGCCCATCTAGAGGGTTTTAAAACTGTGAATGTAACACAATAACATGAAAACATGATAAAACATGAAAAGCTAAGGGTTTATAAGAGATGATGGTACACAGCATCAAGAGCTTTCTTAATATCAGCCAGTAGCCTGGGATTATTTTATGCTACTTATCCCCCTAAAACAACATTACCTTCTCATCACAGGCTATAAGCTTAGGGTGATGTGCATGAACAAGCACACATCTCCTGACAGCTGCTTCAGAGAGGAACTGCCTGGCCACAGTCTGGCCTTACATCACTCTTAGGTAATGGTGGAAAAGCAAACAAGAGGGAACAAGGGTAGCTTTGCCACTGGCAGCCTTGAAGATCAAAGGAAGCAAAAGCCACCACTCAGCTGTTGCCTAGTCATTTTCTTAGCTAAAATTAATTGGAAAAAAAAAAAAAAGTTTTGAGCATTTCAAGCACTTCCAAGTTGCACAGGAATAGAAAAATGGCCTTTGTTAAATCATAGTTATTTAATACTATGTGAGGTGACATTAAAAGGCTATGTACACTTGCCATCACATCAATTTTTAAGGCAGTTTCTTCACCTGCCATAGTTCAGCCAGAACTGAAATTCCAGACACGCTGCGAATCCAAAGGGTTACATATGTTCAGCTGATAGTTTACTGTCTTCATACTTTCAAAACTACACAGGAGACAACAATCCCAGGCAGTGTGTTTGAGAGGAATGGAGGCGAGATGCATTTACTTGGTTCAGTGATTGAACAGTTGCATCCAAGGACCATTGTGTAAAAGAGTTGTCCTGATGCCAGACACTAAGGACAGCTTTCAAATAACTTCATGCAACTATTTCAATAATCTTGATGTTCCAATATTGGATATAATTTATGGGAGAGTTCCCAAACAAATAATTACCATTGAAACAGTGTTAATATTATATAATCTTAAAATCATGTAACAACTGGTTTCAGCAATTTAATACTTTAGATACAAAACAAAATCCATAAAAGCCTTCACCCAACCAAGTCAACAAATGCTTTACCTGGGGCAATGAATTCTAACAAGAACCAAAAAAAGCAGTTTTTCAGAATATGCGCAAGACCCCTGAAACTGAGAGATGCTAAACCCCATTTATACCAGCCTCTCAAGAATTCAGATAGTGCAGTCCTCCCAAAGTTTATTCCATTAGCTAACAAGATGATCATGCTCATCTGTTAAAAGAATTCTATGCAAAAGCACTATTTCAAAAGACAGCACCATAAAGATTTTCAGCACTCCAATGCCATTTCAGAGAAATGCACAGTTAAGGTAACAATATCCACAACTCCCAGACCAAAATATTCATTCTTACATTACACAGGCTGCCTTTCTGACTACGTGAACTGAAATACCATATGGGAAATAGAGATTTAGCCACAATGACTTTGGACATTGAAATCAGTTAGGGCAGAACATTATCTTTTGGAAGACACTAGCAGAGTTAAACAACAAAGGGTATATCTTTAAAAAATATGTAGCAGTAATTATCCTGGGCTTGGCCAGTGGTCTTCTTTGCTACAAACACATCTGTACTTTGCTGCTTCGAGCTTCCTTCAGGCCCTAGTTAACCTTTGCTCATAAAGCATGATATGTTCCAAAAATGCTTAATGGAAAAGAATATTGTAACCTGCCAACTGCACATGTGAACCCAAATTCAAGACTACTGAAGCTACATTATGAGGCAGCAGACATGGTCTTAAAACCACACTGGTCGTTTTTACAGCAGACTGTATTTAATGTCTTATTCGAATTTAAAATCCCTACACCCACAAAACACCAACCAACCAAAAAAAAAAGACAAAACCCCACACCAAACATTTTTCTTTCTATTTTAGTCTGTGTTATTTAGTCTGTTTAGTTCTTGAAATATGCAGTTCACTGTACTTGATATTAACATCAGGCTTCTGTTGAGCACACATATGTAACAAGCTTCCCTACATTTAAAAAAAAATAGGAAAAAAAAGAAAAACAAGGACAGCAAAAATAACAGTGTGTAAATTAATAGCCAAAACTCAAGTAAGAAACCAGGCAATTTAGCACAGGCTTCTGTGATGAAAACTAGAGGCATTTCAGAACTTTATGTTCACTGAGTAGACAATGCACAGCAGTTAGGTCAGTGGACACACAACGTAACTAATTTCAAGTGCAGAGGGTAAGGCAGTCTAAGTAGGAGTGTTTTGTCTCCTCCAAAATTAAAAGATGTGCTAGATGCATGCTTGGTCCTACATGACTATAGTTGTTTTGAATAATACTTAGTTTGAGAATTTCTTCTAGGTGACCACCATAAAAAGTTAGATTGAAGATCTACTCATGGAAGGTGTCATGGTTTGACACTGGCCAAAGGCCAGTGCACCTATGAAAATATATTTTTCTCAATTTCTGCTGTGAGGTANCGGCCTTTCCCCTCCTGCAGGCCTCCATGGCCTTGGGGGGGGGAAAGCCGGGCCGAGGGCACGGCCCACAGCTCTGTACCTGTTGAACGCCGGAAACAAAAAAGAGTGATTCCCGGGCAATCCTGTGCAAATATATATCCTACTGAAACGCATTTCATTTTTAATTAACCTATTTTCCTGTCTGTCTTTAAATTTAGCCTATAATTAGTATTACACTGGGCTTATAGGAAATCCACAAGCACACCTCACTTCCAGGAATAGCTATTTTCCTGCCCACTAAAATGTCAATCAATCTCAAACCACCACAGAAGGTAACTCTACTACACTCCTGTACAACATCTACAGGAGCAACTTTCTATTGCCTTCAGAACAGCACCTTAGTTCCCAGTATACTGACAAACAGCAACAATGCTTTCTTGGCAAACAGATTTTCTAATACCTTCTGCCATAATTATCTCTCTGATTTACAGATTTCCTTACTGAAGGTTCATGTGGCTCCTAGATGCTGGACAAGCATGAATCAAATGATCTACCACAAGATCTGCTTTATTTGCAATCTCAAGTAGCTAGATAATTTCCATTTCTTAAGAAGCTTCACATACTTCCCTCATACAAAAACATCCAACCCAACAAACTAAACAATCATCTGCTGCCTTCTCTCCCTCCAAAACCATCACAACGGATTTCTCCACTGTCCTTACTTGACGACTTAAAAGTACTGTCTACCTACATTAAAGGTTTCAATAAAATTGCTAATATCAGGTAGTAAACCATAGAGGAAAGTAAATCTTCTTCCAGCTACTCTATGCTTTGCCAGACTCCCACAGGTAACCCATTTTATCCCTTCCCCTTAGTAAGAGGCTTGCTTATTCCTTGCCAATTTAAAAGCAATAGAACATTAAAAATGACACGTATTTTGTTGGCAATTGCCACTGTTAGGAATGATTGCATGGCAAAATCCATCTAGAGGCCATAGGGCAGCCCATGCATAGATGTTGGTTTTGTTGGACTTGAAGTTCTCTACAATGTACTATAAACCAGGACTGCATAACACCATTTCAGATCAGTATCATTTACAATTCATCTCTACATTAAAATTGACTAAGTTTTAATTTGGCTGTTACTAGTCCTTACAACTTCAATGTTCTATTCCCACATACACTTGGTGCAAACGGCCATTTCCTGGATGTCCATAGGCAGCTCAGGAAGCAAGAGTACCTCTGTTGCTGCACTGCTTGTGTCTCACTGCTTCTAGTTCTAGAAAGAACTGGAAACAAATCTTATTTTCATGGTATTAACTGTTGGCCAGCAAAGATACTGGTATCCACTCAAATGAGAATCTGGACACAACACCTGATTTGCTTTCATCATGACAGCTTCCTGCATTTTTACTTTTTTTTTTTTTTTAAGATAAGAGTATAAAGAAAGCCCTAGGCAAGCTTCTCTTTTCTAGTCAAACAAACACCATTCCCTGAAGTGAACACTAACTTTTCAAAGACCTCTTTTTCCTAGAGTTTTAAAAACACACTTAGTTTCCTATCAGTTTTCTCAATACATCTGAAGGTTTTATTAAAGTTTATCTAATAAATATGATACCCGCTTCAATTACTAGAAATAATTTTAGTAACAAAACTCCACAAAATCATCAAGATTATGTTTCTTTTTTAAAATTAAACTACCACAGTAATTTCCCTAAAGATTTAGCTATACAGTATATTTCTTTCATTAATATTTACTAAACCTATTAACTCTGTCTATTGAACTGCAGATTTTGTCTGTCAAGCCCTGGATAGAATGAGATATCTCTTGAGAACCTGATAGTAATAAATCTACTATAGACAGACCAACTCAGTTTTAATAACTTGAAAAGAAAGTACAAGTTTTCAAAAAAACAGACAGCTGTGAACCCATCCCCCCTTTCCTTATGTTATTTCAAGGTAAGTTGTGAAATATTAATTTTATAACCCAGACAAATATTACCGCACCAGCCTGGACATCACAAAGCCCCTTAACCATTAACTGGTTTTATTCATCCACATCTTCCCAGAGTTATATTAAACTCTGTATCCAAAAGCAAATTCTGACCTTCCCCACCCCGTACCCCAGAATTCTTGAAGCCAGACAACCTCAGTCACCATTAGCCAAGTAAATGGTCCCAAGTTATACCACAGAATTTGATACCTTGTCTTTCTACAAATACCCGTATCTTCTTGTTTCATTGACTTCTATACTTCAGCTACAAGAATTTGAATTACTAACAGACACCAAATTCCTCAATCTTTCAAATCAGAGGAAAGATTCACTGTGGCTAGTTTAAAAATTCAAAGTACACAACAAGCAAACACAGATACCACCAAAAACACAGCGTGACGGAAGCTTCAGGAAGACATCTCAATCATCTCAGCTCTGACTAACACTCATTCCCAAAGCTCTCCATAAAATCATTACACATTCCAACACTTCAGAACTGTGATTTTTAGGCCCAGTTAGAACATGGGTTATGATAATTCAGAATTGGGAATTATCTGAAAATTCAAGATACCCAAATCACTTCTGTCTTGAACACATGGAGAAGAGAGATTGCAAACACTACTTAAGATGTGTAGAGGGTAAGCTAATTAGAAACACTTGGTAAATATGAAAGAGCAACACCAACCCCCTAACATCACTATGTCAGTTAAACAACTAGAGACAGTGAGAAAATGCACCTTGACACCTTCTTCCATTAAAAAAAAAAAAAACTTACAACATTGTGACAAAGTTAGATAAAAACCCTAGAGATTTCCACAAGATTGCTCTGATTGGTTCTACTCTATGAAGAAGGTTAAAAAGCAGAGAGGACACATACTTAGTCAGGTATTAAATTTGTACAGCTGCAGAACTGCTTAATTCTAGTTTCTGACAGACCAATCAACCCAGAGAAATTCTGTGGGACATTTTCTAGCTTCAACCAGATGTAAAACATCTTTTTTTCCCCCCTTAATTCCCCTGTGAAGGAAACGTATTCCTCTATGTGACTGATGAGAAGGCTTGGAGCAATCAAGCTTCAGTTGCAAGAATTATTCTCTACTATGAAAAAGGAAATAATCTTTAAAAAATTGTTTAACAAAGTAGTACTAAGTCAGTATTATGGGAACCACTAAAGTAAGACCCCAAATACCTGTCACCATGAAGCAGTTAGTTCTCTACTGTCTTCATTAAGTTAACACTGCAGATTAATAAATCCTATTGCTTTAGGCTGGCTCCACACCAAGAAATGAAGACTGCTTATTCTTAAAACCCCCAGACAAGCATGCATGAACAAGGAACCCCTCCAATGAAAGCAAAAGATCAAATATTAAAGTTATCTTGAAGAAAAAAGGACTATTTAGTTCTTGCCCTTTAATATAAGGGACAAAATTGAATTCTTTCTACAGATGTGCAATATTAGGCATGTCAATCAAGAGGATTAGTATCCATTACTCATCTATACATCAGACACCAGCTTCATCTTTTTCTCCCTGAAAATGCACCATCTTGCTTTAATAGCAGAAAAAAAACCTGTATTTCATGGGTAGTGTTTCATCTTAAAAAATCCATTTAACACTTGATTACGCATCCTTATGTTTCCATGGTCTCTTGCGCTTACAAGAAATAACCACATCAGTATGCTGCAGAGAATCCCATTTTCAAAGCCAATAGAAAGTACTTCCCCCACCACCCAGCTGAAGCCATGCTTCTATTGTTACCCACACAACGGAAAATAGATCTGCATAATAGTCTGTGATCATCTATTGATATAAGTCTCCACATATGTGAAGATTATTAGCGATTTTAAGAGAAACGGTGTTTGTTTCCAGTCATTTTCCTCTAACATATGAGAACTCTTACAAATGAGACAGCAAATTTTAGATGGAATTCAGGGAACACCCTCTTCCTTTCTATTTTTATGTAATATGACCTACTCTGTTCTATAGCAAAGGTTCTGTCCTACAGCATGGACAAGGCATCAGCCCACATCTGCTAAATTCCAGCTGCCTAAAATCAGCTCTTGTCAGAAACTCAAAACAACTCAAAATATAAAAGGAAAAGTACCTTAGGAAACAGCCTGTTTGGGTTTTTTAAATGCATTCCCCAGGCTTCCCACCCTAGTTTCCACTTCTGGAGAGAAGAGTTATTTAGTAACTTTTTCTTAGCACTCCTAAGGGTCCTTGCATTCCTGCAGGTCCAAGGATCCCCACTTCATCCAAACCAACTATCACAGAGCCACAGATAAGGGAGAACAGCCATTAATGAATTCTGAAAAGTGAAAAGCAAGATGAAACAAAAATACCAGCCCAACTCATTCACCACTCACAGCTCAAACCTATTAGTATTACTTCCTGAATAAGTGGTAATCTAATACTTAAGTTACACAGTCCTGTGTGTACTTAAACCTCCAGGTCTAGGTAACACCTATATTCTTTCATTTATAATTCTACCCAGTACACTCAAATCAAAGCAGCTTTTCACACGAAAAGCTGTCTATTTTCCACATCCATACAATTAACTTTCTAGGCAGATTAGCAAATACCTGGAGTTATGAAAGATCCTATTTGTTCCTCAAAAACTAAGAAAAAACAGTAAATCCCTTCTACCTAACATTTCTGAAAACTTATCTGATTACTAGACTCTGTTTCTTATGTAACTATTTATTAGTTTGATGTGTATTTCTAGATTAAGAAAAACAGAAATTTGAACAACAGTAAAAGCTTTGTACAATAGAAAATGTATTCTTTCCCTAGTTTTCCTAATTAGCTCCCTTTGCAAATCCCCAGTGGCAGACAGAAGAGCTGATTACAATTCCAGGCTGAGTGGTAACTGGAATAACTTACTAGCCACAAGGCACTAGAGAACTGTTGTAGATGCCCCTCTGAAGGGGAGCTGATCCTTGGCTCAAAATGAGCTTGCTCACACTGACCAGTTTTCCTGAATACTAACTTTGTCTGCACGCTTGTGGGCAGATGATAGCAGGGGAGATGAAAGGCCCAGCCCCTTCTCTAGTGTGACACACAAGATGTAACCTTCAAAGCACCTACAGAGCATTAACAGCACCAGCAGTACTACTTTCCAGCAGTACCTGCATACCTCACCATCTTTTAGTACAGCTGAAGCACACATAAGACCAATGCTTTAGAGCATTTGGAGTTTTAGGTAACTTTTGGTTTAGTCTGAAAAGCTGACAATAACTTTAGGCTCAGTCTTTGGGAGAAATCAGCATGGTATCACTGACAAGGCATAGACATCCCTTCTTCTGCAAGAGAATCAGGATCCCAAAAGCAATACCTTCAAAGTTTCTCAGAGCTTCACAGGCACTGTCTCCTATAATCATACTCAAGAGTTTGAAACAGATTTACACAAAAGCTCACGTGGTCATATGCTGAAGAAATTCTGTAGGTGAAGCTAACACCTTTCTGTGTAAGACACGATGCTACGCAAATCTTTGAGAAGTCTAGTACAGAGGACACTACTGGAACCATACTCTGCTCAAAGACAAACATGCTGATAAACAGGTTATTTTTAACAGCCTTCTGCTCATGTTCTTTTCCCTTACACAGTTCTCAATGGTTATTAGAAAAAGTTTTAGACAATAACCCAACAAAACCTGCTACATCTAGCATATAGTTAAAGCCCAGTGACCAGGTCAGAGCTTTACTTCTTAAGAGATCCAGATAATATCAGATCTACAGATGTATTACTATTCAAATTCAATGAATAACGATGCCTGTGAAAGATCTCCTTAATTTTGTTAACTCTTAAGAAGTGTGGGAAGGATATGTGTCAATTAAGAACAAAGTCATGAAAGTCACTGGATAAATTTAATATTCTCAAGGTTAACAGATCTTCCTTATAGAACCTTCACAGTAATGCCACTCTACAGAACAGCTAAAATAAACTAACAACAAAATAACCAAGTTTTCCAGGTCCTCAGTCTTCACTGCTGGAATATAAAACATAACTGTACATAAAGCTTCCCTGCAGATACTAAGACTATTTGGGAAGTCTAGACACTATGGATGACAAATTACACAGTGAAACTATGTTTGTTTTTTAAGAATGCTACAAAATTCCATGGTGGCACAAACAGGTTCATCCCAACAGTGAAGCATGCAAAAGGTATCCCTGAACAAGTAGAAAAGCAAGGAAGGCCAGCTTCCGCTTACACTTTTAGTCACACCGTATCAAGAGACACAAGCATTGAGGGTTCTTACACAGGAGTATCCTTTTGCTGTTACTCTCACATCTGTGTAAAACCTGGCATGTGAGTTCTGTAGAACACGCTCACAGAGTAGCTCCTTTTACATGAACGGGATTACGTTACAGCAAAACCCTACCCGCAGCTCCAGAGCTGGGTCCCTCCAATGTTGTCCTTCCACTACTGTTAAATACAATCCCATGTGATGTGATAAGTGATACAGTTCCCAGCTCCACTTCCTACAGGATTTATGGGGAGGAACACACACAACATTCCTTGGCTGTAATATCGCCTCTCTTATTAGGTGTCTTCCAGCCTGGGGCTCTCTGGTCACCCAATTTCCCTTCTTCACGTACCCTGCTCGCTCCTCCCACAACTCAAAATTCTACAAGATGCCAATGAAAGAAATTTTTCCAGGTCAAGAGCTACACAATAAGACTTTATGGTGTTCCAATTTAATTAAACAGAAACTGAGTCCAAGAATTACATTCAAAGTAAATCTCATGCTCAAAACATTCTCATTTCAAAAAGCTTTATTAGGAAAAGAAAAAAATAAGGCAGTATATATATATGCATGTGGTAAAGTCTATAAGGGATAGACATTTGCAGATTATTATGCTAAGTTTCAAGAATCCAGCTGAATCAAGCTAGGGATTAGTCTTGTCTATTCCCAGGAGTTCTCTGAAGAGAACAGAAATGATTGATTTTTCCCCTGAAGTGTATGATTTAGAAAAAAATTTACCTCTCAACACCAAGCAAAGACAGTTGTTCGATCACATCTCACCTGCTGTTGCATGCCAAGGAGCAGAAGTGGGAGGGAAAAGTCACATGGGGACTGCACAAAGGGGAAAGTGTATCAATATTTAAAAGCTGTAAGCTCAACTTGGATCTTGTAAAAACTCATTTTTAGTATTAATAGATTTCAAAGGTGGAATATATTAAATATAATGCTACAGAATTTCAGTGTGAGAACCCTCGATTTTAAGCTCAGTTGAACAGGAGACAAAATTTCTGTTGGAGGGGCAACACAAAATAAATATTACTATGGAGATCTCATACTGAAAAATTGGCAATAAGGACTTAAAGGCACCTGAGAATAAAAGAACTAGAGGCATAAAAAGAATAAAAGAAATAGAGGAACAAAACATAAGTTGTATATTCAAACATATATAAAATACAATTCTACATTAAAAATTGCAATAAGAGTACTTTGAAGAAAACCCATAGACTTTCTTTAGACGGAAAGCAAGAGTAATACAAAGGATTTTTGATGCACCAGCTCAGAAGCTCCCCAAGTCTGTACTCGTGTTTTAGAAAAGTATAGGTTATTTGAGCTTAAGTATCAATGACCTTCAATATTCATGATGTATCATATGCTAACATTTTCTTCACTTAAAAGGCCAGCAACTATATATATCAATAATGGGTTTATTTTCCCATCTGACATACCATGGTTCTCCATTTCTTTTTCTTTTTTTTCACAGAATCATAGAAAGTTCGAGTTGAAACAGACCTTAAAGGTAATCTAACTTCAACCCCCTTGCCACCGGCCAGGACACCTTCCACTTGACCAGGTTGCTCAAAGCCCCGTCCAGCCTAGTCTTGAACACCTCTAGGGACAGGGAGTCCACAGCCTCTCTGGGAAACCTGTTCCAGTGCCTTACCACCCTGACAGTAAAGAATTCCTTCCTAATACCTAATCTAAACCTGCTCTCTTTCACCTTAAGGCCATTCCCCCTTGTCGTATCCCTACATGCCCTTGTAAACATGCCCTCTCCAGCACCCTTGCAGGTCTCCTTTAGATACTGCAAGGTGCTTTGAGGTTTCTCCAAAACCTTCTCTTCTCCAGGCTGAACAGCCCAAAATCTCAGCCTCTCTTAGCAGAGATGCTTCAGACCTCTGGTCAACTTACTGACCCTCCTCTGGACTCATTCCAAGAGGTCCACGTGTTTCTTGTGTTAGGAGCCCCAGAGCTGAACACAGCACTCTAGGTCAGGTCTCATGAGAGCAGAGGAGAGGGGGAGAACCATCTCCCTCCAGAGGATGTGATTCTTCAGATGCAGCCCAGGATGCCTTTGGCATTTCAGCGTCTTGCATTTGGTCTTGTAGAACTTCATGAAGTTTACACAGGACCACCTCTCAAGCCTGTCCAGACCCCTCTGGATGGCAATCCCTTCCCTGCAGTGCGGTGGCTGCACCCCACAGCTTGGTGCCATTGGCAAACACACTGGGGCTGCAAGTCCATGTTCTGAAGGCTTCCACTAGTTTTTGTTTACTGACAAATTTCCAAAACTGTTTACAGCTGGATTCTGTAACCGAAGTTTTTTACATACCAAGTTATTGGAATCACATCAAGGCAACTGGAAAATAACACCTAGCCGGTGATAGTTTTGCCACAGTAGTATTATCCTCTTCAACCAAATGGCTGCAGATTTCCAGTAACTCCTCTGGTACTTCAAGATAGAGGCTTTGCATCTCCCATCTAGTAAAGGTGCCAATTCTAAATGCAAATGTCAGATGCTGCCTATTATAGGTACTTTCCTCTGTCCTATAAATACCTCTAATAGAAATCAGATAACTGATATCCAATATTGATATGGACATCAAAACACACAAAATGAGAGATCTCCTGAAAAGATTGATGTACAAATTTATGTTTTTTCTACTTAAATTTGGCATATATATATATATATATATATGAGGGGCATGGAAACTATTTGCAGAACATGTCTGATTTTAGGTCTCAAAAGCTACTGTACATAGACAAGCTCATGATACAGGTGTGTTCAGAGCTGTTCCATGCAATACTGAAGGCAGAAAAAAACAAAAACAAGTTCTCTTCAAATACTACTCCTACATATATACCTCACAACTTAACTATATTCCTGCTGGCATGCTGCAGATTTTTCTAGTTTGCAGCAGAATCAAACCCGTTCGCCTAAGAAGTTGCTCATTCTGAGACTTCAGTTTGATTTGTACAGTTTGTGATTGAAGACCTCTGGAGTACACTCTACACAATACACCTGTGTTTTAGCGTGAACTTTTTATCTTCCTACCCCTAAGGGTAAACAAGAGAAATTAAATGTGGAAGCATGACAACTTCCCATCTTGTTAGCAACAACTCCTTCTCTCAAGAATTACATCAGAATTTGCTTACTTACATCTAGTGAATCTTCATTGACCAGGATGAGAGACATACTCTGTGAAATGAGTCTGCAAGAGTACCCTGCAAGAGGGGAAAAAAAAAGACAATAAAACATAAGGACTTACTTTTTGGAAGACTATCTGAGGTTCAAGCTCAACTTTAAAGTAAGCATCTATAGGTCAAATGACAATTTATTTTTTGAGCAGTTCACTTATATCTGGCAAAATGCTGGAGACACTGGTGTGTAGTACACACTCCAACATGTTAGATTTACTTGAGACATGGGCTGCATTCTATCTGTGTTTTCAAATAAATCATTTGAGATGTTCTTATTAAAGAAAACAGAGTGTGAACTGGATGCAGTAAATATAGCCTATAGCCCTACATCAAATTTAAGTTTTTTTTAAGTCTACCTGAAGGCAAGTTTGCTTTCAGCACATGACAGGAACAGATCTGAATGCACAGTTGCATCTATGCCAGGTGACTGGAAGTGCACACATGTTCTCAGCCCACACAAGCTTACATGAGCATTTTTTACTCCTGAGCATTCAGTGTGGAAGGTTCTGAGCTTCATCAAGAAGTACAGAATCAATGACACACACAGACCCCCTACAACTCCTATAGACACGAGGTAATTGGACTAGATTATTCTCAGTGTGGGTCTGGGACATGAAAGAATGAGAGCATCCAGAAGGCAGTTCTGTACATTTCCCAGGACACCACAATTCAAAACAAAAACTCTCAAGACAGAACAAAATCTCTTATTTTTATAAAAGTTTAATCATTTACAGAACATACAGGTTAATTTTGCTCATATTAATGGCAAGAGACAAATGCAAACTTGCATCAGACTGACCCCACTACATTATCCTAAAAGCTCATGCAATTTCACTTGGGATTACAATAGTGATGTCAGCTTCAGAAAATAGAAGAGAATTAATTTATTTGAAGCACACACCTTTTATTGCTCATCTAAGTTACATGGGAAAAGGAAATTCAATACAATTATTTTTATTTCTAATATTTTTTTAATAGCAATGAATTACAGCACTCTAAAAAATTGCTATCAAATAAACTGGGGTCTTGGGAAGTCTCTTGCTTTTCTTAAATGGAGACTGGAGGGTATTGCAGTATAAGAGTAATGTCCCAGTGAAGAACCACTGCAAGGCTGACAGATTCAAAAGCTGAACACCACAGTCACTGCAAAAAGATGAAGTACCTCTTTCCATATCTTACAACACCAAGAGAACAACTGAGGCATGAAATCATCTGTGGGATTCCTAGTTCCTTTAAAAGGCCATACTGGGTCATCAACTGCAATGCAAATCATTGCTTCAGGCTACAGAGTTTTTATAATTGGGTTAGTTTTGTAGGTATAATCCAGGGTTAACATGTCTGCATGTGTGACTTCTGACAAGAATGCAAATCCCTCTTCTCCTTTTGTGGAAGACATGCTTGTATCACAGCCAGGCACTCTCAGGCAGCAGGTTTGATTACCTGCAGAAGTTCAGTTTCTCCTCCACTTTCACAGCTGTGTGGACTATGAATATCAAGTGCAATCTTGCACATACATGTTAATGAGCCTAGGTTTAATTTCTGCTTCAGAGAACAACAGAGAATGTGACTGAACTCACACCTGTTGGGAAAAGGATGAAGTATGTTCTAATGACGTGCAGCCTACAACATGAAAGCTTTGCAGACAGCCTCTGATTCTGCCTGTGATCAAATCTTAGGCAGTAGTATAGAACTGAGCAACAAACCTTCAACAGTTACAGACAAAATACTGACTTTTTTTCTCAAGTCAGTTGGCCATTTTTAAAAGTTAATTCCAGCTTAAAAAAAACAACAAAAAAACCCCAAAAAACAATCTTTCTTATTTTTGAGAAAAAGAGAGTAATACAAATTTAAGCACTTCCCTCCATAACAGGGTTATTCTTTGCCTAGACTAAAGCAAGTCTTTTGCAGTAGGCTGTTAATTCAGCATAACTAATTCAAATGGATTTTCTAGTAACATTTGATTAGAACAGCAGCTGCAATAGTGAGCTCTAATTTCTAAACCACTGCTCACTGCTCCGCTTTACCTCTTCCAAAATGAGCAAGACGCCATTCTAGATGTCAAGTTAGAAGAAAAAAAATGCTGTGGAAAACAAGTTGCTCTGCTGTGCATCTTGGAAATCATGGACTCAGAAGAACTTATCCTGCAACTGAAGCTATTTTGCATCTTGCCATCACATTAAACAGAAAGATCAAGACTGGAATAGGAGAACATAAGTCAAGCCTAACAAAGGTTTATAGGAGATCTATACATTATGTACAATTTCAGGACTAAGATGATGTTAAAATCTAGCAGTACTATAAATCGAAGTAGCTGGCAACTATAGGAGTACAAGTAGTAACTTTAGACATTTCTAGTAATACTTTAAAGTTTTATAATAGTTTTGTAATAGTTATTACTGGCAATAAAACCATGGCAAGCAAAAATGCACTCTAAGAGAAGTATTTTTGTCAATGCTTCTGAGTAAAATAAGATCAACTGGTTCAAAGCCAGGTATAAAATGTCAAACCACACCTGTAAGTTGATATCTAGCTCTTTAATTTAAAAGTCTGACTAAAAGTCCATGAAGCAGATGAATCAGGTACTTCTGGGACTTATTTTCCTTTAAGTGTCCTGGGAGAAAGATTGCTTGAACCAGAGTTCAAGATCATAGCCCACAGGCACATTCATACTGCAGGCATACAGAATCCAGCATGTGAGGGAAGAATGATTATCCTCTGTGTCTAGAGAGGGCACAAATGCCCTGTTCAAACTTTGCATAGGGATACAGGCAAGTGTGCTGGCATGATTTGTCTCCTGAACTGAAATAAAGCATAGCTCACCAAGAAGTGTTCTTGTCTCTGAACAAAAAGATAGGGGTCTAATGGATGCAGTGTTGAATGAGTAAGGAATCGGTTGGATGCCTGCATCCAGAGAGTTACAATCAGTGGTTCAACAGGCAAATTAAGACCAATAATGAGTACTGTGCCTCAGGCCAGTCCTGATGCTGGTCCTTTGGTACCTTCACCAAGGACAGAGAGGGATCAAGTACACCCTCAGCAAGTCTTGAGAAAGCATGAAGCTGAATGGTGCACCTAAATAACACTGGAGAGAAGTGATGGCACCCAAAGGGACTTAGATCCACTTGAGGAGTAGGCCTGTGAGAACCTAATCACACTCCACTGGACCAAGTGCAAGGTCCTGCACCTGTGCTGTAACAATCATAAATATCCAGCACAAACAGACTGAAAGCAGCCCTACTGAGAAGCACCTAAGTGAGGAAAAATTCAATGTGAGACTTAAACTGGAGTATTACATCCAGCCCTGGGGCACCCAGCACAAGACAGACAGGAACCTGTTAGTGAATATAAAAGCAGTCAGAGGGCTGGAACATCCCTCCTGTGAAAACAAGCTGTGAGCGGGGGTTGTTTAACCAAGAGAAGAGAAAGTTCTGGAGACACCTTTCAATATATGAAAGGAAATTACAACAAAGACTGAGAAAGACTTCTCACCAAGGCCTGCAGTGGCAGGTCAAAGACAAGTCATTTCAAACTGAAAGAGGGTAGGTTTAGACTGCACACAAGGAAGACATTTGTTATGATGGGGGTATCGAGACTGGAACAGGTTGCCCAGAGAAGTTATGCATGCTCCATCCCTCAAAGTGTTCAAGACCAAGCTGGATGGAGCTTTAAGCAATCTGATTTATGAAAAGATGTCCCTGTCAGGGAGGGAGCAGGAGGACTGTATCTTCAAAAGGTCTCCTCCAACCTCAAGCTCAAACAACAGGAAGGCAGTGCTTGCAGCTATCAATACACACCCCAGGTAAAAGCATTCAGCTCAACTTCAGGGACTGATCCTTGGTTCAGGGAAGGACACACTTGAGTAAATACTATACCTCCATTACCAGAAAACAAATCTCTTCCTAGGGAAGTTATTGGCTGGAAGCACAGGTGTGTTCTGTGAGTGGGCTGAGCACCAGGATGGCAGCAAATAAAAATCTGTCATGGGTGTTTTTGTCTCACTGAAAGGCAAAGATGACCCAGAGTCTGTAGACTGTTTGAAGAAAAGGATGAGGCTGCAAGAACACAGTTAAGCCTTCTATAGCTGTTTGCAGGTCATGCGTAATGACGCTTCTGAACATGGAAGTCCCATTTTCAAAAGCGAGAGCTAAAATGATTGATCAGTATTAAAGCTTATCATAAACACCATCCTCACTTGCAGAACTGCTGGCTAGCACATTGCTGAGTGTGATACAGCCTCCCCATGGAAAGTCAACTGTTACTCGCCAGAGAAGTCAAGAATGCAATCCAGAGACAAAGACATAGGTGAATTGTGAAAATCAAGAGGAAGCTGGAAGAACAAAGTACTCCAGCTCCTTGAAAGAGCTGCCAAGAGCCAAAATATCCCTCAATACACATGCATATCCCTGCAACAGTCAATAAGCATAACCTCCAAGCACAATGAGAAAGTGAAAATACTTCTTACTCCCTGGATAGCATATTTATACCTGGAACATATAGTGCACACGTGGAACGGGTTTTAAGTTGAAGGTTTATTACAGTTTATTGGGTTACACACAAAAACTGGAAGGGAGCCACCTGTTTATACTTTCAAGCCAACTTGAACATGAAGCTAATTAAGTTAGAGTTTTACTACCAAACTGTACCTTAAACTAAGAGATAATTACAATTCTTAAGCAAGACTGTTATTCTCCTCAAGCTGTTATACTAAAAGAAACAAACCAACAGTTTTAAAGCTGGAAATTAGTTTCCTTCATAGTCTTCATTTACTGGTGTTCGACGTAATTGCTGTTGGTTCATATATCAACTGGTTTCAGGTACTTACATCAAAATGTGTAGCTACGTTTTTTAATTAGTCAAAAGATGGTGTTTCCCTTCTCAAGTTAACTATTGGTTGTAAAGAAAGGAAAATCGGCAGATTGTGATTCAAACCAGATAACTAGCCTTTAGACAAATTGTCTTCTTAGGCCATCCACTGCATTTCTACTACAGCTGTATCAGTTCAGCAAGTTATTTCACCACTTGGTACCACCTTCAATATAGAAAGATACTTGAAATTTGATCTGGTTTTGAGAAGCACACAAAAATTCTAGTCAGTCAAGCAGACTGCATTCTGAAATGTCACCGAGTCAACCAAACCAGAAAAAAAATAAAAAACAAAACAAACCAGACAAAAAAAGCAAATTCCTGAAACTTCCCTAAAAATAACCTCAGTTCATTTACAGAGCATCATTAACAGAGAATCTTGAATGAGTTTAAGAAAGCAACCTATGCTGTTAAAGTTGCTTTCAACCTATACCTATACATCTAAACAGATTAATCAATCTGAAAATCTAAATGCACTTGTGAAACCTTAAGAGCATACATTGTCTTCTGTTAAAGAAGCTATTTCTTCAGTCTTTTTGAGCTCATATTGACTTCACAACACCCTGATTATATGAATAACACAACCAATTAAGCTTTTTACATTTAGAACTGCACACAGAGAGGTCTGGGTCTATTTCAGGCTATTTCTGGCACAACTTAAATGCTCTTTAACTGAACTTACTTAGGTGAGATGCCAGATCACAAGAGTGCAACTCTATCTCTTCCCTTCACTGGACAGACTTAGCGAGGATAGGGAAAAAACTATCAAGAAGAAGACAAGATCATCATGGCAGTCTATTGCCAAAGATGGGACATTTGGGAGGTGTGGCATGACAAGGAGTGTGCCTGCATCAGGATATGTCCCCTTACCAAGTCTATACTATATGCTAACAGATGTGATGTAAGGGGACAGCAGGATCAGTTATTTAAGCTTGAATAATCCACCTACATTCACAGAAATGGTTTGGAAGATGCTGTAAACTAGACACGCTTTGCATTATCGTATTTCCCATTGTATCCCAAACTTGGTTCAAAGGCAGTCAGTAAGAAAAGAAAAAAATCTCTAAAGTTGTTTCTGAAACATTAGCCTGGTAGAGTTCTCCTGTTACCATCAGAAAGCAGAGTTATACATACTCATTCCATTAGAAATGCATTTAACCGAGAGCAGAAGGGTCCCTTTTGCCTTAAAACAACAATAATAATTTAAAAAAAGAATATAGCCTGACACTCATAGTGAAGACTTCACTACCAAGTCCCTTCTCCAAGAAGAGACTGTGCCTGCTACCAAAGAACCATCCACCAGCAGCAGGCCTTATTCTATTTAAAAACCCGCACAGCACATCTTGCACGTGACCTGCTACATATCAGACAAATTCAGAGTAACCAGAAAGATGAATACCTATATTGAGAGCTGTTTCCTGTTTGTCACCTGTCAGAATCCAGATTTTAATTTCTGCCTTTATTAGAGTGGCTATTGTTTCTGGAACACCTGCTTGCAGGCGGTCTTCAATGGCTGTAGCTCCAAGAAGCAGCAAATCCTGGGGGAAAAAAAAAGAAAACAACCCCTCAAATTTTATTTTTTTTAAGATAAACCTCTGTTTAGAACATAGTTCAAAAAAGGAATTAAGACAGCATGTTGCATCTCAGCTGCTAATATTGCACTTTGACAAGCAATATACACAGTAAATTTCTAGTGTGGCTATTCTACTTCCTCTACAATTCACATTTCAAGAGGTATAGAATAGAACAAAGTGTTTTTGATCAGAAAGATGGCAACATTTCAAGAATAACTGATTGAAGTTATAAAAGTCCAAAGTTAGTCTATAGATGAACATATATACTAGACCATTCACTAATCACCATAGCAACATGATGAATAGTTAGTTTATATATTTAAGCTCACGAAACAAAAATTATTTGGCATCACATAATTTAAAATAATTTCCGCCTATAAAATGTACATACAGACTGGATACAATCACTCAAAGCAAAAATTATCGCAACTATTTATGGATCTAATCATTACATTTGTGTAATACAAGTGGTATGAACATTAATCAATCCAAGTATCTCTAATCAGCATACAGATGTCTGCCAGAAATACATGTTTCATACAGTGAATTTAATATTACAGAGTTAGCCGTACTCTCAGGCAATTCTAAAACAATTGTTTGAGGAGACTTGGCTAGAGTATAGTAACAAAAAAAAAACACAGGAAAAAAACAAACTAAGAAATAAACCTTGTCAAAAGGTACACTCTATTTAGATTTTACCTCTAAAAGCATTTTAATGATTCCTTACACGTGCAAAGATGTTCAACTTAAAACAGATTGAAGTTTAAGTACACTGCATCATTTCAGAAATTGCACAGAAAAAGGTAGCATATTCTATTCATTGCAGGGACTAAAATTATTCAACTGAAATTAAGATAAACTGAACAAAAGTGGTAGGGTAAGTTGCTGTTGTTCCACCTGGGAATGATGAGGTTTCGGTGTGGTCTTACTGCGGCCTTTCTATATAAAAGGTGAGCTTATAAGAAAAATGAATAAAGACTGTTTACCAAGACCAGCAGTGGCAAGACAAGGGGAAATGGTTTTAAACTGCAAGAGGGTATATTCAGTCCAGGCATAAAGAAGTGACATTTTTATGATTGGAGTGGTGGGACACTGGAACAGGTTTGCCCACAGAAGTGGTGGACCCGTCCCTGGAAGTGTTCCAGGCCAGGCTGGATAGAGATTTAAGTAACATGGTGTACTGAAAAGTGTCCCTGTCCATGGTTGAGGGGCGGGACAACCACAGACAGGGACAAGGGCATATAGTTGTATACAACTACATGACCTTGAAAGGCCCCTTCCAACCCAAACCTTTTCATGATTCCATGAAGAGAGCAATAAAACAGCTCCCACTTGTAGCACACTTAAAGAACAGAAGAGCAAACAGCCATCCATGCAGTGTATAAGCTGGCATTAGCTATAGGTCTACAGGACTTCATTTTTGCTATGAGAGATTCAGCTGGCAAATGTAGCAGAATCTACTCATGCAAGTCACTATGCTTTAGTATTCTACAGCCTCTCAATGGAACATCAGCTCTGTTGATGCTAGCAACATTGGAAGGTTACAAACATAATCCAAGTGTGCAGCTGCAGATGATCCTTTCTTCCCCAAATCACTTGTTAAGAAGTTACACATGACAGCACAGGGATCAGCATGGCTGAGCTACCTGCTCAAGCTACTGGAAGCCCTCTGAGCCAGTATATGGCTGCAGAAGGAAGTCAGTTCAAGTTTGTCTCCACATGAGCACCTGTAGTGTGATCCAGAAATCTCAGCAACCAGACTGA
The DNA here is from genome assembly GCA_013400315.1 of Bombycilla garrulus. Classification (NCBI taxonomy): domain Eukaryota; kingdom Metazoa; phylum Chordata; class Aves; order Passeriformes; family Bombycillidae; genus Bombycilla; species Bombycilla garrulus. The sequence goes on along the minus strand of VXBU01000232.1, from coordinate 50,785 downwards.
AAAAGTAGCTTTCTTGGTCTCATTTGAGCCCTTAGATGAAAAAACCCAGCCTGGTAAATTACATTGTATTTACATTTGTTACAGCCAAATCCCAGTTTATCTCTAAGGCCTGCTTGTTGGCATGACCAGCAAGCAAACGCTAACAGGAAGGCATACAGTGGATAGCTCCTAATTCCAACTCTACAACCCACTCATGGGTTCCCTCTTTTTTTAAACAAGATACTAAATTGTGAAAAAGGCAGAAAGTAGATGACTAAAATTTATCTAAAGCTTGAGAACACATTTTAAAGTACAGCAAAAGCAATGTTCATTTTCTACCATGGTGAAAACAGAAGAGTACAAGAGCACATTGCAGGAAGCAGAAAGCTGAAAGGAGCTACCCAGACTTAGAGAATCAAGGATGAGATAACCACACTGTTACTGACACATTACAAACACAAAAGACCATTTCAGGCATGACTTGGAAAAGGAAGACCCAATCTTCAGCTCGTACTGAAAGAGTTCTGGGAGCCTTTTATCTTACCCTCTGAAAGTTAGCTCCTATCCTAGTCTCAACCTCTTTGTGGCTACCCATCCCTGGAAGTATTCAAGGCCAGGTTGAATGGAGCTCTAGCAACCTGGCCTAGTAAAAGGTGCTCCTGGCCATGGCAGGAGGATTGGAACTCAATGATCTTTATGATCCCTTCCAAACCAGGCCATTCTATAATTTTACAATTTGCCCCAACCAAATTAAATAAATTAACAACAGTGCTCCAGAACCTAAGCAGTATTTTAGTATTGATTTCAAAAGACATTCAAGTTCAAAACATGCTTTAAGGAAACCACTAGATAAAATTAAACACCTGGTGCAAGTGGGAAGAGAATGAACCAGAGCAGGTGAGGAGTGAAGTACCAACACTTGCGAAAGCAGTAAGCTCAACAAGGCTCAGAGAAACACTGGCCCCTAGTGTCGGTATTTCAGCATTCAACTCACTGAAGGATCAGCATTTCAAATAGTCTAGTTTCCCCTTCTAAAATTAAGAGCTCTGCAATTTGTATGAAGTGCAGGTTTTCATCCTTTTTTTAGCCCATGCCCCTACAGGTTTTGATGAGCTCTGCACTGTGCCTACAACAGCCTTCAAAAACCCTAAACTTGACAGCTGTATGAAAAGGAGCACATCTCTTCATGTGTACCCTAGTACATGGGAATTTGGTGCAACCCAACGATTTACAGATATTATCTTTATCAAGTTACAACAACCCTACACAAAACAGGAGGATAAAAAAAGTGTGAGAAAAGGGGTTTTAAGGAGAAATTATATTTTTATCTGTAAATGAATCTCAGATTTACAGATTAAAACTGTGGACTGAACAGGTTACCATCTAAGAACAGCTTTTCAGTTTCTCATCTATGAAATGAACAGTTTATTTCATTGTATAAAGGCCAAATTCCAGTGGAAAATATACATTTAAGGAAATCTGCATCTGATCATCAAAAAAGTATGTTTTACCTTTTCAATGATCTCATAGCACTCCTCCAGTTTCTGAGTTCTGTCTTTCAGAACCGTACTGGATTCATTGTAGACGTTCAACCACTCTCTGTAAGACTTCTCTGACAGATCAGCATAAGCGATGCACAACGTCCTCAGACCTGCAAAACAGAAGACAGCCATTACCCACAGTACAATTACATTGAGTATCATCAAATCATTGAGACACAATGAAGGCTAAATTCTAACCCTCATGCTAGAACAAGAGCTTCTAACACACACTGTTAAACTCCAGATTCCACAAAATCTCCCTGTACATTTTTTAAACACCTGGACTTCCACAAATGTAAACCACAAATCTGGTTCATTTTGGCCACTACCGTTGGTGCAAATCAAGAGAATATTGGACAAGAACTTTTACTAAGTATAAAAGCAAGCTTGCCTTTCATGCATTCTTAAAAACATGATATTAAAGAACAGACTTCATACACTGATTGGTGATACTACCTAGGCAAACATCCTGCACAGCCCATGCTTCCTTTTAGCAAGGCTGTGATCTCCTTCAGTGTACTGATGTACCTCACACAAACAACTGGAGTTACACATGCACAATATAGTGAAGAGGGTCAGTGAAATAGAAAAACCAATTAGACCACTGACAAAAATTAACATAGAGAAGTAATGATTTTTATTTTTTCTGTTACAAACCAAGCAGAAATGGCTCATGTGCCAGAAAATACAAAAGTTCCACTACTGGGAACACGGAAGTCTAAAAAAAAAAAAAAAAAGGAATTTAAAAGCTGAAAGATGCTCTAAGATTTTGGAAGAAAAACACTGGTTCTTTTTTTACTGTAAGTCAGATATCCTATGCTATGGCAGAAAAGGGAACAAAGCCCAGTGCTTCCCTGTGAACAGAGGTGTTAGATCAGTCAAAGGCCTTACAGACCATTTCAGATCATCTTTGATGTCTCAGTCTACCAGGCTTCCCAGCACATTGAGATTGTCTGCTTCATAAAGCCAGAGATGTCAGGCATCCAACTTCTACCCTGGTAAAAACCCCTCCAATTCTACTGTAATTGAGTTATTCTGAGCAATAACACCCTTTCCCTTCATCACGGACATAGAGAAAACTATCTTTTCCTTCCAAATTCCACTTCCCAACTGAAATCTCATGGAAGTCAGACAAAAACCTCCATACAGTTAAAGTCAACCTACAGTTGATTTGCTGATAACACACCTGATCTTAATTTATCTTCACAACCATCTTCATTGACATCACAGAGCTTACACAATGGAGAAGATGCTGAAAATAACTACATAAACTGAAATCTCATGGCATGCTGTTTTTCTTACCTTCCGTTGCGAAGTACTCAAGATGGCACAGTGTTTGCTCCATATACTGGGAATCTTTTGAAAGCCTCTCAAAAATTACATTATCCTATTAAAACCAAATTCATTACAAAAGAGTAAGTCTACATATGAAGTTGTCATTTGTGTATTTACAAGCTCAAGAGAAGCAAACTGAATGGACTTGCTAATATCAAAAACAAAACTGCACTTACAACATATCTGGGGTTTCGAGACTCTGACTTGAGTAACTAATCTGGATGGCACCCAGTGGCAGAGATACTTCATCCACTTTAAATAACAGGGACAGAAGTACATGCTGCCCCCTCCTCCCTTCTTCCCATAAAGAGGTCCTTATTACTGGGCAGTACAGAACACTCCCTATAAATTACTAAGCCTATATATTGACTTTCAGACAATACAAATTCTGGTCTTACTCAGTATATTTAGCAGTCCTATGCAGTAGTTTCCTGCAATCCTTTCTAGAAAAGATTCCCATTGACATTAAGAAACAAAAGGCAGAAATACTGATCATGTTCTACCACAACATTCTCTCAGAAACAACCTTCTTTCTGCAGTAGCTTTCTTTTTCAGTAAATCAAAGGACAATTGGAACGGCACAGCTAACAGCTGAAATCAAAATATAGTATCACCTACACATCTGGAGTCTCTGGATTTTATTTATAACTACCAGAACAAGTTCTACAAACACATGTAATACAGAAACCCTACTCAGACATCTACTCTTAAACTAAGTAAACAGACCTACATCTAGTGCTGATCAGAGACAGGCATACAAACCTAATTATTATGGAAGCACCAGGACAGAGGATGACTACCAGAATGTGGGAGACTTAATGCAGAATAGTCAGTTAACTTAGAGTTCACATGAGTGGCAGATGCAGCATGTTAGTACATCTAGATCTGCTCATACAGAAAACAGCAAGAAATTTCGTACGACACTCTCCTGTTCTCCATCCCTTTCAGTGCCACACTCCAAAGAATGCTGTGAATTCAGGCACAGCATGAACAAGCAAGTTGCAAGTCTGTGTGGTCCTATTAGGCATACAACTGTGAACTACCACACAATGGCAGCAGGCTTAATTCACTTCCACCACACCAGCATGAAGCCAGCACATCTTTATCAAATCAGGGGAGGTAAATGGAAGCAACAGAGTAGTGAACACTGACCTATATATCATGACAAATGCAAGTAAACCAGATCCTCACAGAGGTCAGAAAGAATTTGTCCCTGTTGCAAAAAGCCATCTCCATAAGTTTTCCACTGAAACTAGAACCACTCTCTGGCTGTGGACAGTACTAGTTTTGGAGCCTTTGTACCAGGCTAAGTTATTGCTCTTGCCAGTGAAGACAGAAGCACAACATGGTGCAAGTCGTGATGACAAATAACAGCAGATGCAGAGATCCAGGAAAGCCAGATCAAGAGCCAAGCACTTGGGAACAAATTTTAGTGTCATAAATTCAGACAACAGCATTTACTCCAGCTCCTGAACTCCTGCTGCACAGCTGAGTGAAGCCCTGGCTTTGCAGCAAGGACACTGCTCCCATTAGTTTTAGGATTTCAACTGGGCAGTAGAAAGCCTAGCAGTCTTCCAGCCTGCTAAAGGATTCAGAGCAGGCATGACAGCTCTCCTAAATCACTTGGCCCTAAACAGAAAGCCAACAGGTATTATGTATGAGACACAAAACTTCAGCATCAGCCACAGCTGTTGAAACAATAACTGGCAGTGTTCCCCATTAGGCAGCATAATTACTTACAGCCCCTTTGCAGTAGAGACGTAGCTGTCCTGCCGGTGTTCGAACAATCACTGACATTCTCTTCCTGTTGCTATTGAAAGAAAAATATTTGCTTTCATTAGTCAAAGTGGTAAAGAGTAATTCCTGTTCTAGCAAGTGAATTTTCTCAGATGTGTTTCGTGCATCTGAGATTAAAAGGGATATAACAGCAGTAACTTAAGATCCCACAACCCTTGACCACAAGGAGATACATTAAAGCACCTATTTCCAGCTTCAGCCCTATGTTTCCCATTGGCAAGCACTCCGGACTTACACCAAAATGTGAGCAAGATTTTGAAAAAGAGCAAGCTAGTATAAAATGGTTCTGAAAGAAGGGGAGTCACATTTATTCTTATTTTCTCTCAGTTTCCAAGCAAAATTGCTTTGGGGACTCTAGAAAAGGAATCATTAAGGCTGATTACATCTTTATTATAACAGATATTATTATTATAACTATCTTTATTATACACATAACAGACATTGAAACAACCATCCACTGACCAGAGCAGTTATTTAACTTCCTAACTCAAAAGGAAGCAAAAACATAATAGAATGGAATCATGGTATAGACCAGTTCTTGGCCTCTATAAATTCTTTGTATTGGTCTAATCAGACCCACACAGTTGAAACTAAGTAGAAGGAAGTCAGACCCCCTAAGCAAGGACAGGACAGTCAAGTTTGGCATATATCTTCAGCATAGCGTACACCAAGATTTAACAAAGGAAGGCAGGCAAGGATAATATTTTTTAAGAAATTCTGACTTTTACTTATCAATCTCTCTTCCAAAAGAGCCACTGGAAAAAAACCCACAACTTCCAAGAGGCAGAGGCAAACAAATCAATTCTCATCAAGGGAACCATAAGGACGTGTGGTTTCATATAAGTCTTTTCCTTAGCAAAAGGACCAGCTTGGAAGCATCCTCTTTCCTCACTGGTTTTGCCAACATGTACAGAGTATAGAGCCATCTTCCTTCTCCTCTTGAGGTTGCTTTGAGAAATGTAGTCACTTCTCAGAGCTCAAGAACCACGTGTACTAAAGCAAGCTCCTGGCATGTATCAAGGCAAAACAAATACTTTCTGAGGCTTTCTGAAGAGGGGTTGGAAGGACAGCAGTTACCTGTGCCCAGAATTTCTGCAACATCCTAATGCCACTGGGAAGCTTCTGTGTGCTTTTTGAAAACTAATTACAGAACTCCCTCAGTGGTCAGGTAGGAAGGTGCTATACAGAGGACAGCTTTTTTCTGTTACATGCAAGCTGTGGCTATTTCTGTCCACAGACACCAGGGTGCTGGTCAACTTGTCACAAACCCTCCAGGACTCTCCCAGTGCCTTTTCAGATACTTCCCCCAAGTAGCTTAAATAGCTACATTCTAACTGGAAAGAATAATCTTCAAAGCAAGTCAGGACACAAGAAAAGCTGACTACCCAAATCATCCTTCAGTTTTACATAGTCCTTTAGAGCACGACCAGAGCCAACTCAAAGACAACAGAGAACAAGAGTTGAAGGTTTTAATCCCCAGCAAGAGTAGAAAATGAACAACAGAAAAATAAAAAGGAATGCTGACTAGCACCATCCGAAGTGACATAAATTTATCCACTGACAAAGAGAACGCACCTTTTTATTTCCAGTCATTTAAGGGCCTGATTCATCAAAGCTTCTTGCTACCCAAAAAATGCCCATCCTAATCAGTCTGACAAATTAGGAGTGCTTGCAATGTTTATATTTTCATAGCTAGCATGGTTCTTAAGAAGCAGCAATTCCAGGTGCAGTTTCCATCTACTCAAAAAGTAATTTGCAGAAGCACTATGAAAATGCAATCTCAAAGTATGTTCTTGAAGCAGACAAGCAACAAATCAGGATATCCATAAGTCACAGCAAGATGCTACCAGGCCAGCAACTTCTCAATAAATGAGCAGAGATGAAGCGGCAGGAAAAAGTTCTACAATCACATGCCAAGAGCCACCAGTTGATAACTCATGCATAGTATGTCAGAAATAAGATGAAGGGGCAGGACAAAAATTAAGGAAGTGCTGCTTTTCTACTGTATGAGCTGCAACTTTTTATTCTAAATAATATTTTTAATAAGAAAAGTTATCTTATTACTCTGAATTTCACATATTAGAGGAAAACTTACCTGGAAAACTCCAGCACATTAAGAATTTCAAAGGTTTTCTCTTTCCCCAGCTACAAAAGAAAACAAAAGAAAGAGTGGACTATTGTAAGTACAATCAACATCATATTCTTCCATGTGCAAACACAAGGTGTCTGTCACACATCCCAGCGTAAATAAATGTAGCAATGGCTCCCTCCGCTGGTTAAAGGATACAAAGCCCTATTTAACCAAAGTAATTCAATGTCCTGTATTGCGGCATCCTTCATTTACTACTGCTACACCATTACAAGGAGTTAATATATTTTTTGATTAGGCATGCTCTGAAAGCTAAGCAGCACATTTAGTTCTCAACAGCCATCAACTAAGAGACATATTACAGGCTGTAGGCATTTTTCCAAGTTAAAATAAGCATGCCCTCCAGGTTTAGTGTTACAATAACCTTTGACTGACCTCCCTTAGTATTTCTTCCATTTGAATTCACAGAACTATTAATTATATTTTTCGTGGCCTAAAAGAAAAAATATTAACTGAGGAGAAATTCCTGTTATCACCAGCAACCCTCTGCTGGGGCTGAGCAGGAACAACCTGAAGCAAGAGGAAGATTTTAAAACACCTGCCATTCCTGTTGTATAATGCACAGAAGGAGCAGTAGGAGTTACCAGTCATGGAACTCCAGAGGTACTTGTAGCATGCAGTTAAAGAAAGTGCAGCAGTAAGATCTAATTGCAGCATAGACATGTCCAAGGCACATATCAACTCAACAACATCCCCAAGATTAAAAAGCAGCTCCAAACCATTTTCCATGTGCTGCCAACTGATAGAAGCAATCAGGATAGACAGGAATCTCTGGGAGTGACAGCTTTGATTGCTGGCTACAGATTAACAATGTCCCCAGCTTTGTATTATGAGTATACAACTAGGCCACGTGGGCCTGGCTGTTCCTGCAGAGGAGAGAAGCATTTAGATGGCTCTAGATGACACTGTTCACCCTAAGCGCTTCCCCTTCAAGTAAGAAGCTTGAGAATTTGTAAAAATTTTGCAACAAGTCCTAGAGGATCTGTTTATCTCCGTAGTTTACCAAGAAATTTGAAAGGGAACACACCTGAGATGAAGGACAAAAAAAAAACCTAATTATTCTTAATAAGCACCCTACTATCAGCATCTGTGTAAATCTGGAGCCACTTTAGCTTAGACTGCAACTTGAGTCTGAATGTGGCCCCATGAGTCTGAGGCTGCCTGTGTCAACTGCAATCCACTAACTACGCACCCCTGCATACACAGCTTCCCAAGCAGATACATCTCTACACAAGATCTTCCTTAAAAGAAAGAAATGAAACATTTAGAAGAACAGCAACCATTAAACATAACAGTCAGAACACCTCCCAGACACATGAATTTCCTTCTAATGTGAGTGTTCCCATCTGTGTTTCCTGGACAAGGGAAGTATTTTTCAGACACAACTGCTGCCATTTCCCACATAAGTCTGCAACTTCCTATCACCCATGCCACATAGAGGGGCAAAGGACTTGGCACCTTCAGACAGATTAAGACAACTTTTCTCAGTGTACATAAGCCATTTGCATGTAGGGTCCTAACAGCCCTGGAAAAGGGTCCTTACAGAGAGAAGACACCTTTATGCTCTGCAGGAGCCTGGCAGCCTCTGCCACGCACACCCACCACTTACTGCATCAATGATAACAGAATGGGGAGTCCGTCCTGTGAAGACATAGCCAAGTTTTTTTGCTCCTTTCACTAATGCTCCTTCATCTGCCAAAACAAACAAACAAACAAAAAAAGCTTGAATTTAACCGGTATGTTAAAGACACCTCAAAAACCCATACTTAAATATGGCAGATTGCCAAAACAGAATCCCGTTTCCTGTGTAACCCCATCCACAGGGATGTTAGAGTAGTTCTGCACACCCTTCCACAAAAACATTCAACATTTTAGTCCCACATTTTAGCCATACAATATCAACTACACAAATGTGGTACTCAATTTGTATAAAACACCCTGCAACTACTAAGCATTGAACTCTGTTCTTGTGGAGGTGCCATACTTTTCCACCTGAAAAAGAGGAAATACCTGTTCTAAATGAAAGATCAAAGCTCTGTTACTTTAAATTCCTACAATATGCATTTCATCAAATTTCTGCTGTAAAGGCATTAAATTCAGGTACTACAGAAATACGGGACTGTTTTCTGGAGACTCTGCTGGGCAGTGTTATTAAGAGCTCAAATAACAGAGCTGCAATCAGAGCCAACACCTGCGCCTCCCACAGATAATTACAGAGCCTCCTTAAGGAGCAAACATCATTAAGCACAACCATCATACATGTGGATTAAGTGCCTAAGTCAAGCAACCCTCATGTCCCTACAGCTCCCTGAGTCTCCTCATGGTTCGTCACACTGATCAGAACCTCCTTACATGAGCTCTTCATCCTACTTTTCAGACACCCCATTAAGACATAAATAAGATAAGATGCTGCTTCATCACTCAATGCACCACTACAGCAATTCTAGAAATATCTTCACTAACAGAGATAAACTCAATCGAGAGCAACATTCCCCAGTCTGGCCCCACCTAGCTCTGTCTGTGCTAACTGAAAGGAGTAAAAAAACAGGTGAAAGGCAGGCCTGAACATCACCAAGATTCTTAAAGTTTAGGTTGTATTGTGTCATGTATTAGCACTTGATAGCTTCCTATCTTGCTCTAAGCAGACATTAGATCAAGAAGGACAGTTTGTAGTCTGGCCAACAAAGTAACCGCTCATGGAGAAACTAATCATTGCTTCCTACACACTCAGTATCTCTTATGTCCATCCCTGCAGAAACAGTAGACAGTCTCATGAGTGCGGAAGGGATCCTAAACCCAGCCTACCTCTAAAGAAACATCATGGACTATGTGGCTTTGTAGGAAGCATTCAAAAACAGTGTGTACTGATTACAGAAGATGCCAGATCTACTGCTGGCATCGTGGATGACATTTTGCTTTCAAAATCTATAACCTTTGAAATGACCTAGAAGTTTATGGACCTTCCTTCCATCTACCTCTACTCCTTCAACTCATTCCCTTCCCTCCCAAAAAAGAAAGTAACAACCAACCTGGAGAGGAGGCCTGGTAGATTATTGTATTTCCTTGTCTCTCAGGAACAACAGTATGACAAACGGCCAGCAGCGTGAGGAACTCCTGTATGTGCACAGCTGTGGGCTAGACAGGACACCAGGACAGTGAGGTTTAGCACTGCACACAGACTGAGGAACCTGTTCACTAAATTTAGACACTCTCTTAGGTACCACACATAAAAAAAAACCCAAAACATATTCTGTTCTATATTTATAGCAGTTGTTTTGACCTCAGAACATCATGACAGCACAGTTCAGGGCCAGTGTTGATGAACTAGAGAGCTAACGATAAAGACCTCATTCAAGCTGTAGAGAGCTGAGAAGGCAGAGTATTCCCCCACCTCCCAAATATAAAAGCGTTACTTGTATACATATATATAGTTTAGCTTTATATAGGCAAGGATATCTGCCACAAGATGATGACAATTTAGAAACAGCAATTAATACTAATGGAAGCTTCCAACAGATTGACAGCAACCACACCAGAATTAAACTTGCTGCAACTGCACCCTTAGTGATGAACATCCAGAGCTGAGAGCAGCTGAACAGCCAGTAAAAGGCAACATCATGTGTCCTTCCAAAGGAATACAGCACTCAGCCAAGCATAAAATTAATCCACGGTCCCTACACATTCAGCATCATGAGAACATGCAACATAAACCACTGTTCCAAAGTGCTTAAACCAACTCCAGGTCTATGACTCGGCAAAGATGCTCTGGCACTTAAATCACAGGCCTCTGATCAGACAGCTGTGGCAACTGCAATCTTCAGTGACATGAAATTAAGTCCCTCATCCCATTCTTCCCTCTTTTCCACCCCTGCCTCTGGCACAAGATTTATAGTCTCATGACAGTCAGGAACAGCACTCAGATGCCCAGCTCACAACCTGGCCTACTAACTTCACCCACAGTTCACACAGATCTTTAAGATGCTTGACTGAAACAGCCAAAGTGAGCACATGGTTCTCTTTGTCCAACTCTGCTATATCCATAACATCCACAAGTGGTAGCATCACTGTCTCACGTCACAGCAGTCATTCGCTCAATGACTCAGACATAAACTTAGCAGTCCTACCTTTGCAGAAAGGCTTACTTGACTTTGCAAACTCTCAAAGAATTTTCTCATGTAAAAATATCATCTAGGTTCCAAAGCTTTCATTAGTACTGCATATGCACTGACAATATGAAGGTTTAATTAGTAGGAAGTAAGTGACTATGAAAGCCACAAAACCATGTCAGCTGGCAAACACTGTGGCAGTGTGTGTAAACAAAGTAAGCATATCAGAAAGCAGTGTAATAAAAAGACTGAAGATCCAAGCCCCTTGTTTTACTTCATGTACCTTGCCATGAATATTTTCAAAGTAACTGTTTCACACAGGACCTTTACCGTTGCATACTGAAACTTCCAAATTGTATGGTCACATGCCACTAAAATAACAAGAGTTGCTGGTTTTGACATGCTAGGGTGCAGAGGCTGTGCTCAGGAAAATGAACATATATTTACACACTACTAAGTCCACAGCAAATTACAGTCAAGAAGTTACTGCTGTTCCATCATTTCCAGTCAAAGTAACGAAAGTTTATCTCCATGTCAAAAGGCATAGCCTGCCAGATTCTCATTTCAGCATCTGTTGCTGCAGACCTTTGATGTCCATCTTACACTTTTATCATCTAGCCCTTTAACAAGCTTTCATAGTATGTGTTCTATCAGCTGCAAACAACCTGTCTCCAGTAGTGACATGGATTTTAATCCTTCCTAAGTATATATTTATGTTTTCAAGCCAGCAACATAATTTGCTGCTGTCTTGGTATTTTCACAGCTCACAATGTATTACAGGGCAGTCTTCCAATTCTGTTGCAACAGATCACCAGAGGCCCAGCTTATCACAACAGCTCCTCCACACAGCTGTCATTTGTTTCCTTTCTACATTGTTCCAGTACTGACAATATTTGTTGCACAGACATGAATCAGGGTAGAGCATTCAATTCCTGCTTTGGACCTGTGAACAGAAAATCTGTTAATGGCTTCTGTGGCAATCTATCCTTTTCAATATGCTGAGTTGAATCCCAGCACAGGACAGAAGTCTCACAGCTTAACCAATTCTGCTTTATTACTTATTTTCCTCTACCAAGTCTCTGACATTTCAGTAGTCAAATTCTTACTGATGGTCTTTGTGAGATGCTTCTTGCCTGTTCAATGTGTTAAGGACAGTCTTATATCTTCCCACCCCATTTTTCCGTTCTCCATTTATCTGAACTTGGAACAAAGTTTGCATATTTTAATCTATTATTTATCAGTCCACAGGTAGTTCTCATTTTAAGTGCCTTCTACCTTCATTTTCTCCCTGTGTGCCAACAACTCTGGATCAAAGACATTGCCCATTCCCTTGTTTCGGTGGATATTTTTGTTTGGTTGGGTTTCGGTTTGGTTTGGTTTTGTGGTGTTTTGTTTTGTTTTTCTGGGTTATTTCTTTGGGTTCTTTTCCCCAAAAATCCATAAAAAAACTAGTATATAAACACCAACATAAGCAGTATACTCCACTGGGTGAATTATTTTGTTTGCTGCCCCTACCAGCTGAGAACCACATACACATTCCAGTGGTCTCCTACTTCCAGAAGCAGTTTCTGTACTGTTACCTGCAAACCCCTATCCTCAGTGAACGCAAAGATTAGCTATCAATAGGCAGAGCTCTATTGATTATCAAGCAGACCACTGGTCAGAAAGCAAGTTTTCATTCCTTCATGGTTCCCATACTTAGAAGAACAAAACACACCTCAGTCTTTTAGGGAGCAAACTGCACTGTGCAGAGCTTTGTACCTGCATGTGCCACACATGTCCTTATCTGGACTCTTTACTCTGAAGAAAAACTATTTTTCTCAACTCTTAAGAGTCTGATAAAATTACAAGGAATTTGCATGTGAAGTTAAAGCTATCTTTCATCTTTCCTTTAATTGCAGCAGTATCAGATCAGTGCCTCCATTCACAGTATTTCCAAGTGAGCAGGACTAACAGTTTTTTGAGCAAATGGCCTAGAAATGGCCAGTGGGATATTAAAGCAGTCTAACAACCTGAGCTTACTACTTTGCATGTAAGTGGCACACTCTGCCAAGGAAAACTGTGGAAATGCTTACATACTTAATTACCAAGGAGAATTATGACTCGCTATCTTAAAAATATATGAACTTCCTACCATTTAATTCACTAAAGCATCTGAAGAGCAGTATGAGGATCCAGCCATGTTAGGCACCTCCAGAACAGTGAAGCTGGCAGGACTGGAGGAGACCAAGATACCTCAAGGCACAGACAGAGAAGACATTAACCAGCTTTTGTATATCAAGAAGAGTTAAATGCAAGTTTACCTTGTCCAAAACAAATAAGATATGACCTATAATTAAAGACAGTGCTTTGTACTTGAACAAAAGTACCAAAGTCCCACACACAATAAGAACAAAACCAGATGAGAGAAAAATACATCTCACCAAGCTCTAACAATTTAATTGTGAGCTATCAAATGATGTGTTTGGACAGTTTTCCAGCATTCTGAAGTAAAGCCTCCCATAGGCTTTCATCACCTGAACGTGTTTTTCCCTCTACTGTATTTCAAACCCCAGTTTTTCATCCCAGTTAGCTGTGCTACGTTTTTTCTGGTTGTGCTTTCCTATGGAATTAAGAATCAGCTGATGATGGCTGTCATTTCAACAAAGCTTGATGGGATAATAGCCTCCATTCCCACACACTACACAAGACTAAGCAGACGTGTTGGTGAGGTCTAAACAAACACTTTCAGTGTGGTAAAGGATCAGTGTGAGCACAACAGTTGTCTGTTCTGCCTGGCCAGCTGCTAAAGCACTCATCACACATACTCACTGAAACAATTCATGCATCTGCAGCTATACCATGTCTGCTGCTTCTTGTCCAAGAGATAATTTGGGGACCACAGAAGAAAGTTCATATGCAAATTGAAATGCCCAGATGAAGTTCAGAGAGAAGCCTGTGAGATCCTGGAGTCTAGGGTGAGAACCAAGTCTGTTAGTTCCTTCACTTCCTGACCTCCTCCCCTGCCCTCCTATCATCAGTCTAAAACATAACCCCACATCAAACAGACTTGTATCTCTGTGCTGAGTTCACTCACAGGACATATGCAACTAGCAAGCACCAAGATAGAGGCCACCTAGCATATTCACCAAACATTCCTCCTAGTCTTAGAAAAAAATGGATCTTTCCTTATTAGACTAAGTTTATGCCATTTTCTCTATAAAAGCAAGACAGCATTATATACTTGATACAGCTGCACAGTTCATTCCACAGAAGCCAACACAAAGAAAAAGCAGGGGCAGACAGAGCTGGGTACTTTCTTCCACACTAAAATAGCAGAGCAGCCAAGAGAAATCTCCACAGGTTTTCAAGGCAAGTTATTCCTCCTTGGAACAATTCCTACAGGGCAGTAATTCTTTAACTGCTGCTCAAAAGTGGACTTGGCTATCAGTCAGCCCTTACACACCAGTGGCCCAGAAGAGCTATGAAATTTAGAGGTGATGCAGGATGCTAAAAATCCTCCTAGCAGATGGAAGACAGTCTCATGAGTACAAGTACATAATTTTTTATTTTCAACCTGGAAAGAAAATTACTTGGCACTGAGACAGTTCTAAACTAACACTTGTGACTGAACTGAAAAAAAAAAATTAAGATCTTCAAGACCAGAGCAATGAACACATAATGAGAGGTTTGTAAGAGATCACACTTAAGGTTTCAGCTGCAAAAGGGCAAATGTTAAAAGGGAATTAATTGCCTGAGTCCAACAGCATCTAACTCCACTAGGTAACTTATGCTAGAACACTTCAGTTTTTCCCAGTTGACTAAATGAGAAGAAATTGAGAGACATCTGCAAATGGCATCTGCAGCTATCCATCAACTGTAAAAACTAAGATAACACCGATTTTAGATATAAAGACGCAACTTATGCATCTCAGCAGCTGACCTAAAAAAAGCTAAAAAGACCCTTCTCTCTACCACTGCCTTGGAATTGAGCCCTCCTCTCATCCATAGCCTGACAAATACACCTGAACATGCTCAGCCAACTGTCATAAGCAGACCTAGCATTCCCATTCCAATGCCTTGTGCTAAATCAGCACTTGCCAGCGGGTGGCATTCATTCCTCCAGTAAAGTCAGGCTCTGCAAAGTACTTTTGGCCTACACAAGGTCCTTCTCATTAGCCAGCCATTTCCCCACTGATAGTCTGAGGGCTGAGTTCACACAATATGCTCAGCCCAACAGTCAGCTGTGCAATGACATCAGTATTTGTCTGTTTAAGTGAACAGCTAAAAGGAAATTGGGTACAAAATGGTTCAGCATAGATTTCTGAGCTGTCTAGACTAAATGACACTTAAGGAAGCTACCAAAATCCATCATTTGCCTGCTATAACAGCATATATTTCTTCTATCCTGCAAAGCAGAAACTACCCAGAGAAGACCAAATATTTAGGTAGCCCCAAAATAAGGGGCAATCTCAGGGCTAGGTGAGAAATCCATCTCACAGCTCATTTGAGACACAACCCTTCTGCTGAGTCTATTAAAATATATCAAAGCATCTTTCTTCACGCATACCTAAAGCGGCAGCAGCAGCTGCCAGAAAGAGCTCAAATACATTTTATCCGCAGTCTGCACCTAAACCAGAACGAATACCTGGAGTCAGCAACTGCCATAAGCCATAACTGTAGCCATAAAAGAACCAACAGGACACAGAGGAACAGGACAATGCACAAATCTTGGCTGCAAGTCATGTCCAGTGTGAAATCCACCCAGTGTACATGATTACAAAAGCCACACAGAAAACCAGGGCACTGTCCTGAGAGGGTCACCTTACTGAGATTAGAGCACAGGAGCCATCTTGAGGCTTCAAGAGCCTGCAGAAGACATAGTGCCACACCAAGTAATTACTCCCTCACAGCATTCACACCATGCTGCAGTTCTTAAGTACTGCACAGCAGAACAGAAAGCAAAGCTTTCCTGCACACAAACTGTATATTGCAATTATATTTTAGATACTTAACTGGCCCAATTACAGAAGCTACACGGTCTAAGGAGAGCAATCAGCTGACTGAGTTCGCGCTTGCCAATGCTCAGACCCCATACTGCGAGACAGCCTGCAGAGAACAAGGGTCATGCTTTTTGGCAAGTGAATTAATTGTCTGGTGTCCAGTCAGACACTTCACAGCCACATGATTTCCAAATAAACAATGAACTAACACTGTAAAGACTAGGTCCCTTTAGGACTCAGCAGGTAGGCTAAGACTACTAATCATTAAGGCTCACATCAAGCTTGAATTTGCAATTAATTCCCATCTCTTACATCCTTTATATAATTAGAATTCCAGACACTTGCAATACTTACAAGGCTCATTCCAGAATCACCTTGAGAAGCTACAGATTACAGTTAAAAAATGGTACAGATATTTCAACACTCCAAGTAATTTTTCTTTTAAAGAACTTTAATTTCTACCATAACTTGTTACAAAGCATTATCTTCCACATACAACAGAATATATGAAGCTGCCTTATAGGTAGCTAGAATCCATATCAATGCCTTGCTTCTTTAATTCAATTCTAAGACAAGTGGGCAGAAAGGCGTTGGAGGGAGCTATTTTGATTCCAATTTATCCCCTCTGGGCTTGTATGACACACTCACAGAGCAGACTTAATCACACAAATAGATTTGTTCAGCATTCAATTCCAGACAAGCCTAGAATAGGGCATTTAAGAGGCGTGATATTCAAAGAGCAGACTTACATGATCATTTTCAATGTTTTGCAGCAGTCTTGGGTCATCAAATTCACACGATTCACTGGTGGAAGGAGGTAGCTGGCTGCAGAGCAAAACAAGCATATTCAAACAAGTGGCAACATTGCCAATCTTAGCACTTCATCTATTTTCTTGGGAAGCAAATTTAAAAAGCAAAGTAAGACTGCAGTGTCCTTGAAAGCATTGTGAAAAGATCAGATGAGTAATGCAGCAAGTGCTGGAAATGAACACCAGCAATAAACCCAAAATGGTTATGGTTGGTTGACAGTGTATTTCAGAAGATTCTAGTGTCAATGCAGCTCCTAGGACAGATGTAGCAACAGAAGTTTTTAAGCATATTTAAGATAAATGGATTTCAGGGTGGCTTGCTTATAAAATAGATCGAAGTTCAATATCCTTAAGTTCCCTAGTCAGAGCATTCTACTTTTCAAGCTGACCCCTGGAAGATTTTAAGTCTGAGTAGTCAAAGTAAGTACCCAGAAAAAACTTTCACAGAACTGAAGAGAAAATAAAGGTACAAGGAAAGAAAATAAGGGAATGAAAGAAACAGCAACATATTGGAAGAAAAGAGGGATCCATAGAAACTACATCTCAGGAGAAGAAACATATTTTATCACCTTCCTAAAACATGATCATAAAAATGAGCTGGACCAGTGTAGAAGCCCAGCTTAGCTCATCACCAAGTGCTTTTCTAAAAGCATTCAGCGTTTATCTGTTTCTTGTGTGGGAATTCACTTCTTTCCTGTATTTGCTATTCAAATCCATGTCAGCCCTCCCCAGCTCTTCCCTTCCTTCCCAAGAATCTCACTATGCTTCACTGATATCTGTGTAACAACTCTGGGTCCTCACTCACTTCTGTGGAATGGGACAGACCCATTACCTCTATTCATTAAAGATCCCAATAAAAGGGAGAGGGATTCTCTGCACATGACAGGCCTACATATCAAGCTTTATTTTCTTTTTAATTACTAAAACATAGCACTTTAATAAAGAAGTCCCTTTTCTTCTCATTGTCAGGCCTGAACTTAGTGATTCCAAAGAGCAATATTCAGTCTCTAGCTAGGGGTAAGGTTCCTGCGAAACAGGTTACTTTTAGCTTTTAACTTGACTGTCTGCAATTATAAATAAGCACTGCATTAGCATCCCAGCCACCCCAGTAACTGCCTATTCCTCACCCCCTTCACATATGAAATCTATGCAGAAGAGTAGATCCATCACCACCCACCAGCTCTGCATTAGGCTCCCACTGGAAGACCATTTTACTCAAACACATTCCTCCCTTGGGCTTCTTCCAGTCCCAAATTGGAAAGCAATCTTTATATAGCTGTACCCACTCTGCTATACAGAACACAAATATCTTGGAATGTATTTACCTGAAGTCTTCTGATGAACGTTCTCTTTCCAACTCAGGAAAGTGACTGAGTAGAAAAAGGAAAAAAGAACATTTATTCCACTTTAGTAACAAAAAAAAATAGGTAGAAGGCGAAGATCAATGAGTCATCCCACAAAAACATATGCTGGAACCATGGGTTCAGCTGTTCATACATTTGAATCAAATTTTCTGCCTTTTGAGCTATCTAATTTAGCTAACATGAAATCCAAAGGTTAACTTGCACTGGGATTTTAAAACTACCCATTTAACATGAAGCAAATAAAATTATTTAGATGACTCAAAGGGATCCTTTTGACAGAACACAATAAAACCAGTAAGCAGGTATCCCCTCTTGTGCAAGGAATATTGAGCTCTGTAACTACAAATATAGTGTTCTGACAAAGTTCTGGTTCTTCTCAAGTCACAGAAATATTACTGATAACTGCTACACTTGGGCTGCAACTTCTTTCCTCTTGAAAGGCCAGAGCTTATTTAGCACTTCTGGTTAAATCATGATCAGGTAAGTTAGGAAAGCAAGTTTCTTTGCTCCATGTGAAGTATTTCTCAGGTTTGACTTTCATCATTTGTGCCGCAGGACAGGAAAATGAAAGCTAATAACTAGGACCACAAAATACACTAGAATATAAATTGAAGAACTGAATATTCTAAGCCTTTTCCAATATAAAACTTTGTACCAGTAGTAAGCACACATTAAGCTACAGAATTTTTTTAAAAGTCATACCTACCCATATGTCACTCCAGCAATACTGCATTTCTTAAAGTTCATGATATTGCATGTTAGAGTACCTGTTTTATCAGAAAACAGGTATTTTACCTGGAAGGGAAAGAACAAGTCTGATTTTCAACTTGCATAGTAACAAAACGCAAAGTAGAAAACAGGAAGATTCCCAGAGACATATTGCTCAAGTGTCACAATATTGGCCAATGTAGGCTTATTACAGCCTGATTTGTCTACCAAATGTACAGAAAAATAATCAGGAAAATTACTTAATAGCATTAATTCTTTATCTCTAAACATGGAAGGACTCAAATAGTAGATACCAATTGCCAAAGCTTTCGTATGGTCACTACAGAAGTATTTGGTCGCATTACTTGGACATTTACCAAATCTTTCAACTGTACTAATCTTAAAGAGTGACTAGAAATGAAAACAAATACTCTCAGGTTTGTTGATGGCTCACTGGAATTTTACACACTGAAAACACCCAGTGTTTCAAAGATCACCAGGAATGATTGGGGATTTTTTACTCCCCTACCTATAACCACATAATATGCCAGAGAGTAAGTCCAACTAGTATCCTGCAGGCAAACAAAAGCTGTTTTTTCTGATGTTCTGTCATGAGCAGTCCTGAAGTACACAACACACAGCCACAGTCAGCACTGGCCAAAGTAATAATCCCTTAATGGAAACAGCGATTTTAAGGCAGAACTCGGAGGCAACCCCATTAAAGCAGCATGACTTTTTGGAGAATTAGCAGATTCAAAATTCCCCACCTTCAAAGGATCACAAGAGATCAAAACTAATTGCAAGTTAATGATACCACAGCTGTACCCCTGCTGAAGGTAAGACTTTCAACCAGCAACAAGTAGGAAGGGATGATAACAAAGAGTTAGACAACTCAAAAGACCAAAATAATTTGTCTAGGGTTAGAAGCAGCTTTTCCTCACTAAGTGCCATTCAGTTCACGACAGTGCACTACACTACTCATAAGGTGATCCTTTAGCTGTGCACTAAACTGCTCCTGAACACAGGATTGGAAATGGAGCCTTTGCAAGCCAAAAGTCATAGTGGGTGCCCACACTTCTGAGGAATTTTAAGACATTAATAATTTCACCATAAAACAAAATATCAAGGGCACCTGTGAATACATAATTCAATTAATGAATCAAAAAATTCAGTCTAGTTACACAGAATCACTTGTAAGCCAATCCTGAAAATAACATATGGGCCACCAACATACATTATGCCACATATCCTCTACTTCAGGCAAAAATAGCACCATAATTTGGAGGCCGATAACTTCACATCCAAGTGATTTAAACAGAAATCAAATTTCAGTATTCCTAAGAAAAATGCCGATCAGATTAAGCAGGAAGAATATTGACTACCCCCTACTGAGCAGGATATTATTATGTATTTTAAGTACATAAATGTTGTCTCCAATTCTGAACTCATGCCAGCTATGAAGTTTATGTAGTTCAGTAACAGACCTATAACCTGGATGGTCAAAGAAAAAAAGCTACCATTTTTCAAGAGCACTACAAAATTCCAATGGCAAAGTCATATTTTCCAGTAATCTTGTTTTGGGAAGCCCTTCCAGTTTGAAGAAATATTATTTGCAGAATAAACAAACTTACAACAACTAGAAATTATCTCTGTCTTAAAAGATAACTTCTTAAATTAGCTATCTTTATCTTAAAGAAAAATAGAAATGCTTGAAAGAACACAATATCTAAATTAGGACTACAACAGCACTTATTTTTACTTGCACCTCCTGTGAAGTAGTCAGAAACATCAAAAACTAATACCAGTCTAGGCTGTTGGCCTGCTTTTCAGCCAAGTTTAGCCCTGTACGTTCTTTTCTGGTCTAGACAGCCAAAAACATAGAGCATCTCTCCAACAGCTTTGAGAATAAAGTTCTGAGTGAACATAAGAAATAGTTTAAATTCCCAAATGTAAAACTGCCTATATGACATTACCTTTAATCCTGTAATATCTCATTATTTCATTGGTAAGACTCAGACTAAAGAAAATAAAAATGTCCCACAGAGCAACAAGATAAAGCTGATTTGTACATCTTGTAGAAATCTTGTAGCTCTTGCTCTCATACCTTCGCTCTTGAGAGAATTTATCACAATCATGACACTTAAGAAAATGTTATCTTACCTGCCCAAGTTCCTCATTAAGGTTTGAGGTTCTGGCCATTGCAGGTGTATCTGTTTCAGGGTAATACATATCTATGTCCTGAAATGAGAGCAA
Organism: Bombycilla garrulus; assembly: GCA_013400315.1. Classification (NCBI taxonomy): domain Eukaryota; kingdom Metazoa; phylum Chordata; class Aves; order Passeriformes; family Bombycillidae; genus Bombycilla; species Bombycilla garrulus. The sequence goes on along the minus strand of VXBU01000232.1, from coordinate 29,762 downwards.
AATTAAGACTTATGTTATGCAAGTTAAACACTGAAGTCTCTGTTCTTCTTTTAGTCAGCTCCAGCTTGGCTTGACTGCCTGAATGCTGTGAGTGGGCATTCTGAATGCTTGAGACAAACACTATCCCAGGTGCTTCCTTCCCAAAATATATCCCCATCCGATATGGACATGAGAAAAGACAGATGCAATTACAGGTAGTTAATAAACAAAAGGTGCAACAGGAAAAGAAACCCCAAACTTAGTACAGTAGAAAGAAGGTCATCCATTAGCCATGCTAATCACAGGCGTTCAGTTACAACAATCAGTTGCTCTAGCCACGTGTATGAGAGACAATTTTAGTGGCTCCTTAGAATAAGCTACTTCTGTTATTACAAAGAAACAGCTGCTACACAAACCAAAGTGATTTCTCTGATATGCATCTCTACTACATTACAAACAACTCAGGGAACAAACAAATTAAACTTCACTTACATGTGTTTTATAGGAACCTACTACATTACTCCAAGTCCAAGGATTAATTCATACCAACAAAAGGTATTCCTCCTGGTTTTGTCCAGCTTAACAGCTATCACTACAATATTTTTGGCCCACAACTTGAGAAGGACATTTTGAAATCAAAGCTTCCCTGAACAGAGGGATCACTGGTTGCATGAGGCAGCACCAGCTTACCTCCTTACAAAAACATTATGGTCAATTCCAGAGGTGACCTTAAGAACAGTCTCAGGATGTAAAAACAAAACAAATAAAAAACGAACAAACCCCACACCTTCCAATGAGTCTAGTCTTTCCTTTTGCTGCGTCTGAGAGAAACTCTAAGATACCAAAGAGTTTTCAAAAGATAATTACTGAACGTGAGTCAGCAGAGAGACCTCCTTCAACCAAGCGCTGAGACTTCCTTTTCATCCTAAAAGCCTAAAATACAAGTCATCATTTGCACAGGGGACTTTCTTGTGACTAGATATTTTAATTTCTTGTGAAACACAGAACTGACACAGAATAAATCCTGAGTTTCCCCCTGCCTTTCCCAAAAGTTGCATCAGAAAAGTAATTAGAAAATCTCACTAAGATGTTAAGTGGGTTTTTATCTTAAATGTCAACATCCAAAACTGAGATACATTCATTTTTGCTGCTTACCCAATTTATAAAAAGAGCCTGAGTAAACTTGACAACTTCCAATGTCACCAGAAGGCTGATTGGAATAAGGTTGTTGTACAAGATTATAAAGGTCAGCAGATTGTATCCAAAGTTGACAGACAGCATTTCTGTGGACCAAAAGACACAGGACATTAGCAGACAAGCCTGAGTGGTATAGGGACAATCATCTTCATGCAGTTGATCGCATCAGCTAGTGTAAGGGTCATTTTATATTGATTACAATAGAAAATAGATAAAACACCCACAGAACACATGCATTTTATACTAGGTGAAGAAGGGCAAGACTGGTCAGGCTATATATGAAAGAACACTTTCTGAACAATTTTTCCTATACAGACGGTGATAAGTACAATATTCCCCACTATAACCCAATTTAGACATTTATCTTGTGTGTCAGCTGCCCAGTTAAGAACCCCCAGTGTCACTAGTAATATAACTATCTTTCATTGGAGTTAGGAAACAAAAAATAAACACTGAAATTAGTTCTAAAATCTGACATCATTGTCAGAATTGAGACTTTACCCTTACTAAGGAAATGAACGAGAACAAGTTGACTGTTAAACAGCTGCCTAGTTTATGAACTAAGGCATCCTGTTTAAGCAAAGAAGCTGTTATTAGTGGTGAACACTGGGCTACTTGCCCAAATAAGTCTACCATCACAACTGGTCCCAAAGGGAAGGGGAAACATTTACAGACAGCCAGCAGGAATGTACAAGGCTCAGCAGAGACACAAGATGAAGGCTCCTGCTCATGGTGCTGCCCACAGCCTCTCTTTACAATCAAAGTCCCCACATTTGTATGCTCTCCACTTCCCTAGAAACTCAGAGAGGCACTTCAGTCAGCACACAGAACACCCAGCACAACGGGGTCAGAGTCCACAACTAAGCGTTTTCAGCATCACAAGATAATTAGAACTCAGGGGAGCAAACTAGGCGGAGACAGAATCCAGAGAAAATTGCTGAAGCCTAATAGAGATCAGAACTCAGACAAAGTGTGACTATACCCTAATTCCCTATCTTTGATAAGCTCACAGAAAGCAGAAGCATGATTGGTATTGGGAAATCTTCCAATACGATTTTTCCAGAGATGACACATTTAACCAAAATTTAACATCTACCTGCCTAACCTGAAAAAGCGTCTTTCCTGTGTGTGGCAGTTGGGGAAGGTATAGAAATTGTGCATTTAATTTACAAAAAGGCATTCATACAGACTATAATGTCATCCTAGTCCATTGCATGCTGCACCTGTTTTATATTGCAAGTTCAAGACTTCATTCCATTCATCTTCTCCAGTATTACTTCCATCATTGGAAGGCACAGATTTAAACATACTCAAAAAACAAAGGGGAGAGCAGGCAAGAAATGCTGAAAGTTGTGCTGCTACAAGCGGACATTACAACTACCAAAACCCAGAGTCAAATATGGGGCATCTCCATGCTCTTGCTATGTGTTTTTTTTTTTCATTACTATCACAATTACAATTCTTACACTTGCCATCTGTTTTGCATCATCAGCAAACAAGCCATTTGCAGTTTGTGATAACTACTTTAAGATCTGCATCTCAAAACACTTTTAACATCACATTTTATAGTTAATGTAACCTCAAGTCTACTGGGAAGTATTTCATTGTTCATGTCCATCTTTAATACTGAACTAATAAATTTGAGGACTAAAAATGAAACCAAATAAAATCCTTCAAATACTATGGCTAAGAGATCAGTTTTCTCACAACAAAGTAACAGGAGCCAATCATAGAAAGTTTACCAAATAAATAAGAATTGTGACATTTAGCATTTCAATTTTCTCTAAAAGAGTAGAATCAGCATTTTTGACTGAAAAAAGTCAAAAGAAATCCTTTGCATGTGTATATAAACAAAGCTGAGGTCAGCATCAGACTGATACTCCCCATCCTGCAGTCAAATACTATCAGACACACAAATGGCTGCAGTACAAGAAATTTTTCCCCGAGGAACAATTCACATGCTGTATCTCCACAGAGATGAAAGAAGTGAACGCCAGATATCCAAGAGTAACTCTTGCCCCTCTTCTGTTTCTGCCCTGCTCCTTGGGTGCTAGCTCAGTGATATTTACCTAACCTTTAGAAGCCTCACTGGGAAGTTCATTTATGTCAGCCTGTTCTCAAAAAGAAAGAAAATATTAGGTCATGAAAAAACTAGCAAGATGTAGGGTTTTGGGGGGGTTTTACTTCTTATTTTACACATTAATTCAGTGAAGGTAAGAGCCTGGCGGGCCCTACAGTCTGATACATCACTGGCTCAGTGCCTGCATACTCACTGTTGGAGCCAAGGTACCAGACGACTTCACCGTGTGTTCTGTTCCATAATAAGGCACCTACAGAACTCACAAGGGCCATTACCAGGAGAATACAGAACAAAACCAGGATCTGCATGTTGGTCACTTTCTCCACATTCGATCTCTTCAGAGGTGCTTTGGTTGAATTCTGAACAGCAGCAGGGGGAAAAAAAAGAGCAATAATCTGGCAATGGCTTTTACAAGAGAAAAATGCAGAAGCAAACTCAGTCTTGACTTTCAGAGTCCATTAGAGCACCTGCTTTCCACCCCACTGATGGTCAGCAGCAGTGATCAACGTACACATGTTGCTGGTCTCTCCAAGCACTCCCTGATATTAAGGCAATATAGGACTGTTGTCTTAATCTAATTATCTCCATGATTATTTCTATGTCCTCAGTTGTTAAGCCTGAGTTTTAAATGTCATCCAGCTACCAGATAAATTAGGAAGAAAGTTAGTTGTCCTCACATATTGAACTTCTTTCCCTTCAGTGTGTGTTTGCACATGCGTACGTGCAAACCGGAGTACAATGGACCATTCCTCAAGGCCTCCAGGCCTTAAACAACTGTAATGAGTCAAACCATCTCATAAAATCAAGTCAATGACAATGAGAATACAGGAAATATGACCAACTTCTATCAAAACATATTCTTAATCCCCTTAAAACCTTTACCTGCATGAGTTTGGTATCATGTCCTGTATACACAACAATACCCAAGACCCACTGAGTGTTTCTCAGTTGTGCACCTCTCAGCAAGATCTGGTCTGGACCAACAGGAACTGGGCTGCAAAGGAAGAAGTTCATGGATCTTTCAGTTCTTGGAAACACTTCAAAGAAGATATTCTACTCCCAGCCTTACTTCCCAGTTATTAATAAAAACAACCCCAAACAACAAGAGGAGAAGAATGTAATAGCAATATAACGAGCTTAGATTGTCCATACAACTAAAGAAAGCACTGAAACCACTAAGTCTAACTCCTGCTAAAGCACAGGAGGGCAGAGCTGCTCCAGTTATCCAAAACTTAAAAACTTATATGGCAGCCATAGATAAGCTTATTCTTGACCTTGACTAGTACATCCTCTCTCATATCAAGGACAAAGAAGCATCAAACTGGTATAAAGAGACCATCCATTTCAAGCACACTATATCACATACACCATTAAACAAGCATTTGAGAAAGCCTGTAGTAACCACATGACTTCCAAGTGGGATGCAAGTGATCATCTGCTATTCTTGCACCGAGCTGCCCAAGGAATATATGTTTGGAGAAGGAAAACAGATACAGTCTAAAAAAAATTATGTATGTTCCTACCAACCTTTCACAATCTGTGAATCTACTATATACTTTTCTTTTAAAAGTTGTAGAGATCTAAGTCACACTGACAAAGCCTCCAGGTTCTGGGATCACTTTTCTCTACAAATCTGACCTTGGTGCAGCCTTTGGCTCTTGTTGAAAGGGAAAGGTTTGCATTTCCTCTGTGTATCTTGTGTAACAAGAAGGCTCTAAAAACCCCAACCATTTCCTTGAGTCCTTCTCTTTAGATGTACCTTTTAATAAAATATCACCCACAGTTACTAAGAAATCAATACTCCCATAACAAGCAGAAGGCTCCATATGAAGACAGAACTGTGTTATCTTATACTGGCAGATGCTTTGATTAATAAATATTAATTATTACCCTTCCTCTTCCCCAGCAAGAACATGCATGTGCTCAGAGTTACAGGCCACAAGAACAGAGAAAACATTTTTCCTAACCAAATGAATTCATGGCTTTGTCATCAATACCTTTGACCATCTAAGCGCAAGTTTCCAGTGAAGTCATAGAGATGGCGGTTGGGTCCTTCGCATTCTATCCTCCCAGACACTTTCATCAGTTCTTCCCTGGACTGGAGACTGGCAGTTTGAGACAAACCCTGCACAGAACAATTCAAAGGAGATCCTTGACAAATTCTTGACTCTTATTAGAAGGTAACCTAGGAAAATGGTGCTTCCTTTTAAGATTTACAAACAGAAATGAAATTAAATCTGTGGAGATTTGCTCATCAAGGTCCTGTTTTGCTTTGGTCTTTGGTGTGGGGTTTTTTGTTATTGCTTTTTTGGGGTTTGTTTTTTTATGTTTTAGGGTTTTCTTTTTTCATTTGATATCCAATACCTGCAAAGAAGACTCATTATGGACACATAGGAATTTACTAACAAGACAAACTCTCTACACAGATATTTACATCACCTACATGACCTCTCTTTAACCAAGAGGAAGGTAACAGCCACAAAACATGAAGTTGGATACGTGCAGAAGGAAGTAGGAGACAAGCAGTATAAACAGACCTGGCTTTTTTCTCAAAGTACAGCTGCACTGATGTGTTATGGCTGCTAAATATGGTCATTCTTAAGTCTAGTCTCTCATGGGCCAATATGCTCTGGTCCTGCTCAAGGTTAGCGATCAGCCTGTCATGCAACCGCAGCCTAAAGTATTGGTACTCTACATCTGAGCACATGCACAGCACCCCTCTACCTTTCCATTAGAAGAGAAATCCATTTTGTGTTTCTTTTTCCAGAATCTGACTGCAGCACTGCAAGCCAGAGCAAGACTGTATTTTTGTATTGTAAGCATGTTCTGAAGCAAATAAAAACTCAAAAGCGCTTAAGATCTGACTTAGTAGCCTGATCTAGAACAGTAAATCACATTTCTACAAATGTAGTAAAGAAGGAGCAAACACAGGTTTTTAAAAAAAAAACTATCTTTGTGTCAAAATCCTAATGTAAATACTTTTTTTAATGAAAGCCAAAGACTCCTAACTATTTCTAAACACTATAATCAACAGTACTTCTTTAACAAAACTGGAAAGAGTCAAATAAATTCTTCTGCTTACCACAAAGAGATAACAAATTAACTTATTCATATAAAGATCCTTTTCAACTTCTGCCTCTGCATAATACTCATAAAATAGTTTTTGTGACAGGAGAAACTGCAACTCTTATGACAAGAATAGTTGATTTCTTTTTTTTATGTACAGCACTTAAATTCTACTAACTAGACCTTCAGCAATATACATCCAAGGTCTGTTTGATTTGTCTCTGCGGGTTTAAAATACTTCCTCCAGGTTATTTCCTTACACTTGCACATGATTACTGCTCGGGGTTGAAAAAGCAAATTACAGCCACTTGAAGAAAGATGTTTTAAAAAAAAACAACAACAACAAAAAAAGGGTTTCTATTATTGCCATGCAAGCTAGATGCTGCTTCACAGCTAATATTAAATAACTGAAAGAAAAAAAAAACCTTCAGTTTGTTTTACCTGTCGTATTTTAAGATTTGTCTCCCCATCGAGATTAGCCGTTTCAATATAGCACATGGCTTGTGGTTCACTGTAAGGAGTAAGATTTTCAGTATTAAAACCCAGTACTTTTTTGTACACTACTTTTTCACTAATATAGTCCACAACACACTTCTTCAATGCACTGCAGAAGACAGAAAACCATACTGGTATTATACAGCCATGAAAGCTGAAAGTACATATTTAACAGAGATGTCTTTGGATATAGTCATACAATAAACTAAAGAGACAGACAATCTAAATCAAAGATTAGTAAGAATTTAACAAGTCATGATAAACTTAGATGCCTGAAGTGGATTCTTTTGAATTGCAATCCATTAAATTGCTTCCGACTGCACAAGTTATGGATGAAATAGCAAGTATTGAACAGTATAAAAAGGAGATATGTTTGGATGAAGACAGCAATGCTCTCTGCGATCGAATTCTGTCTGTGATCTGAACACACAAAACCATGTCTGCAAGGTAACCTTAAAGTTGAGTGCCTATGGGAAGTACACCCAAAGTCACTGCTAAACAGCTTTTTTTTGAGCATGAGGAAATGGTTCATTAGGATTGAAGGCTGTAACCTGCATCTTCCAGATATGTTTCTGCCCTTACCAACACGGACAAAAATCTTCCTCGTAGAACTGAATTTTCTACTAGTCAAGCTCTTATCTACATCTAACAGAGGAGCTCTGCATAGGTACCACCTGTGATAAGGCAGGGTACTTTCCTGACTTATCATTCAAGATTCAAAATCTCTGTATGGCACCACCAAAACTATATTTCTGCCAACTGTCTTCTCAGGCTGCTAAGGAATATCAGTTTCCCATCTGGATTCGAGCATGTGCTTTTTCAGCATGTCACTTCTCATACACTTGATAAATGGCTAGTTTTTTTCCAAAGCAACCAACTGCTTTAACAGCAAATGTACCCATTCAGCAGAACAGTCAGTAACAAAGGCTCCTTAGGACAACAATAACTAAGAAATGGGCAGGTACATTTGTAACATAGAAAGAAGCTAGATTATTATCTCCAACTAATTTTGTTTAACTTTGCTAATTTTTAAGGTTGAACCTATTCTTTGTCTTCTCCTACACAGGCAATTTGAATCTGAATCCAAGAAAGACACTAGAGTCCAGCTTGAATCCAATTTTACCTCTGTCAAGCACCTTATCTACTGAAGTGGGTAGCTCAGGAGGGAGACCTTTTGGAATTTCCTCTATTTTCCACAGAAATGGTATGAACTGTGGAAATGAGAAATGCAGACATGTTTCCATGCAAAGTTGTGTTTGAATTAAAACATTTTCTGTTCATGTTAATGGATTCTTTATGTAAAATTTGATGTCACCTTTTTGTTGTACAGAAAGAGTCAAGATACATACAATGTAGACTTTACCTCTGACAATCACCTCAGACACAGAAAATCAACATACACAAGCGAAAGAACCCACCCCCTTCAGAACATGCAGAGCTTTCTGGTGAACTGAGGACGCTTAGTATTGACATTTAGAGGAATCATGGGAATAATACCAATTATGAAGCAGAACTGCCATAGAAATTGCTATTTATTTCAAGCAAAACTTCTCCCAAGTCAACATGCTTTGGGTTAAATTCTCTAATTATTATGTGGTTATCAGTGACAGCAGGTTAGTTGAATAATGCAGAACAAAAAGCTGGCCCACACAGTTAAGAAATAAGTCAGAAGGAGTTTCTAGTATAATACCTTAGAGAAGTTCGTAAGTAAAACATTCTTCAATGCTGAAACAGAAAACTGTTGATGTCCAAGTTCAGCCTAACTGCCTATTAAGTTGACAACTGCTTATTTAAGGTTTGGGGCTTGTTCTAAAAAATACAATACGGAATACCATGTAATGAAGGTAGCTCTATCCTTCATCATGTGGTAATTGAAAAAGACAGAGCTTCTGCACATAGCTTAGAAAAAACTGAAACCCCTCAGAAACAGCACAGACAAGAAGGATGGAGCAGAAAACACAGGAGCTTGAAAAATAAGCTCTCTTAAAAGCTGCATGACATAAGAACTGCAACCCAGAGACCACAGCAATCTGCAGTCACTGTTGAAAAGCACACACACGGGAGGGAATTATGGAGGTGTTGTAAGGTTTGGCTGTTAGAAGCATGTTTAAGAACAGGAGCTGTGCTGTTGTCCCTTGTTTAAACCTCGTCTAAGCAAGTCTGTGGTCTTGATTCTGCCTCAAGTTATTCTACATGATCTAGAACCTAGACAAGCAGTCAAGTACCACTTAAATGCTTTTAGGAACTATGAGCATTTTCAACAAATGAGAGGGCTGGGCAACCACCAACCACATGAAGTTTAACAAACGTCAATGCTGGATTCTTGACCTGGGATGAGGCAACCCTGGATGTGTGTACAGACTGGAAAGTGAGGTGAGGGAGAGCAGTCCCACAGAAAAGGACCTGGGAGTCCTGGTTGATGGCAAGTTCAACAAGAGTCAGCAGTGCCCTGGCAGCCAGGAGAGCCTAGCTGTGTCCTGGGGGCATCAGGAAGCTGTCCCATATTTGAAACTCAACCAAGCAGGACTCAACAGGTTCTTTTCGCTACCATGCTAGAGATGGGCCATACATGTGCTGTATCCAAGAGAAGCAGTGAACAAATGAAGTCCAAAAGCTATTCTGTTGTTCGATGCCAAGAGAGCTAGCCTTTCAATTTACTATTTGAAAGAGAAATCTTCCTCAGGGAACACAGGAAAATATGCTGAATACTCTGTGGAATTAATCGGAAGAAAACTTAAGCTTCCTTATTTAAGCGGAGGGATTCTCAGAAGGCCATAGAACCACTGACTGCACAAAGCTCATGTTAAGGTCCTTTAGGCTTCCAACAAACTCATCAATACAGAGTATTATGTACCTGCCATTCATCAAGTGAAGTCTTGGAAATGCCTCATTTTAGAAGAGCCTATCTACAATAATACATGAATCAGAGCCTCATAAAGCCATGTTTTATCGTCGTTGAAGTTTGATTTTAGATGTGGAATAGAGTTAGTGCTATCTGATGTCTGGTTTTATTAATAGCAAATACAGAGACTGAAGTCCTCTGCACCTCAGTTCATCAGACACATCACTTCCACACCCATTCAGGATACCTGGTAGATATTATGATCATGTCTGCTGGAAGATGTTGCCCATTGGTGACCTTCACAATATCGCCTACTGCTACCTGTAGTGGTCAGGAGTACAGTAGCATGGAAGAGAAAAACAAACAGTTCGCTAGTCTGGAATGTTAGTTTGTTATTTTCTTTCACCCAGTCAGAAGAACAGTATCATGCACAGAACAGCTAGGGACAGCGTTTCTCAAAGTCAGAGTACTTTTCACTGCAAGTTTGGAAATATCAAAGCCTTCCCTTTTCTGAATGCAAAGTAAACAATTCTATAGAGAGAAAAAAGGTAGCTATACTGAATTAGAAATTGTGAAGTTCTGTGGCTTATACCTAATAAAAATGACATTTTTTTTCTATAATTCTGCCATTATCCAAATTCAGGGGTTTTCTTTAGTCTTATTTTTCCCCTAGTAAAAAAGTTAACTTTTAACTTTACCTTCATTAAGTATCAAGAGTTTTCTTCTATTCCTTATCTGTATTACTTACCTACCCAATCATCACTATCATTTTCCTTTAATTCTCCTTAGATGCACTGCTTGTACTAGTCACAAGTAGTATCATCTCTATGGATCCATAATATCATTTTGTCCTTCCCTGACTGAGATATGCAGAGTTCTGAATTCTGGAATACTCTGTCTCCTCCTACATAGACCTAAGACTTTCCAGCATCTTGAGTTAGTCACACATGCATGGGACTTTCATTCTAAAGAGAGTCAAATAGCACTCTCAAAACAGTAAACCAGGTTTGCCCAATAAGCATGAGGCTGCTTAATGCCAATGCACCACAGAGAGTCTGAAATGGGCTTAAAAATACTTCTAAGATATTAGTTTATAAAAATGGCAACAGGTGGTATGTTTGAACAAGCAGACTCATTAGTTTTACTCAGATGCCACTAAAAATAAATTCCCTACCACTTTCAGCACAAAAAAAAAAGTCAGAAGCCTGCCTTTAAGTCAAGGTGGATAATACAGAATTACAGGATAATACAGGACTGTCATTCATTAACAATAAATGCAAGCCTAGACAACATGCAGATACAGACACAGGTCAATTCAAGAAGTGCCCAAGGGTATAAAAAACCCAGATTCCAGGTTCGACCTTAATCTTCCAATTCACTGTCCTTTCTACAAAAATAGGACTTGGAACAGCATAAACAGGAAACAACATTAGCCATCAGAATCCCTGGCAGTCTTCAGCTTCTAGTATAGCCTAACACTTCAGCAGGATTGCTTTTAGGTGTCTTGAGACCAATCTCATTCCTCAGAGGTTTTAAAAGGGTGTACTTTTTCCTCAATTACTAGCTAAGACGGCTAATTTTATCCTTTAAAAGGCATTAAGAGCCACAACTAGATCGATACCCCCTAAGGCATTTCAGCAACTTCCAGGTCTTAGAAATAAAGCTCACCTGACCCTGGACAAGGGCTTCACAGAACATGGGTCCCAAGTGCCTCAGGTAGCAGCAGGGCTTTTGTTTCTCACTTGAGCAAGCAGCTTACTAATTAGTCTCAAAGCCCAGGAACCTTTTAGCACAGGTAGCAGAGTAAGTCTGGTAGACTTGCAGGAGAGGTACAGCATTGCAGTGAAAATTACTCTTCTAGGCAGACTAAAAACAAAATACTCTTTATAGTTTACCTATTAACTACACAAGCAAAACCACAACATTTGACATTTGACTGTAACATACTACAGGATTTTAAAATGGGTATTCAGGTGCCTTGCTCAGGGCAGTTTTGACCACTGAAACAGAAAGGATACCTCCCACCCTCCCCACTCCAAGTGACAGAATTCTCATGTAGTATACACGAACTCTAAGCCTACTAATTAATTCTGGCAAGAGTAATTCTTGAACACTTGCTTTCCCTCCCTCTCTCCCATCCTCAGGTTTTATTTACCTCTTTCCACATAATGTTCTGCCACATCCCATTTCTCAGAACTGGAAAGAAAGCTTAAAGTTAGATTACAGAATAAATAGCCATAATTCAGACAAATTTCAAAACAACTGTATCAGCAGTAGCAAACACAATAGGAACCAACACAAAAATCAGAAATGTGTTTTTCAGAAGCTAGAACTTCTTTTGTTCACAGCTGTGGGTATGTGAATCCAAGAAAGGAAGAAACTGCCCTTCATATTTATATAATTTTTATCACCTGCCAGACAACAGCTGGCGGCCTGATTTCTTCATGGCATCACTTCATACTAACATGCAGATGGGCAGCACTGTTTCTTGTTTGGGAAATTACCTTCCTTAAAACAAAAGGCATTTCTGCCCACTGTCAATCAGTGTCAAGGAAGCACCTTTACTCTGTGTATGATTTACCACAGAATTTTCACTTAATCTTTTTCCTTGCATTTTATTCATAATATTTTGACTCTGGCACGTCCAACTTCATTGCCATTACCTACGGCCCGTATAAATCTGAGTTTTCAACAGTGTTCAAAAAGTGCAGCACGCAACAGATGAAAGTTGAAGAGGTCAGTCCCCTACTTTGAATACCAACAATCTTCTCCTCAGCTCTACGTATTTCATACATATGGCTCATTTGAAAATAATACCACACTCTCAGAACAAAATGCTGCTGAATACAGCCTTGACCATCCTGCCCAGGATAAGCCACTCCACAATCAGGAATGCAAGACTTGTCAGAATAGATCAAGGAGAAGAAACCCGTCTCTGGCCTCCTGTTCTCAGGCCACACACATTGATGCACTGAATCCTGGCATTTAATAATGTAGTGAATGAACTACAGTGAACTAAACTATCTAACAAAAAACGGGTGGGCAGCAAGAAGTACTGCCAGTGATGTGTCTAAAAACAACTGAGCTTTCAACCAAACCACTACAGCAGCTTGGGGAAAGAACAGTTCTGGTGCACCCCTTCAATCCCACATATACACTGTTCCTGAATTGAACTCTGCTTAGTTCAGAACTCAGGAGAGAGCCTGAATCCAGAATCTCAAGGGAAAAGCCAAATACCTGCAGCCTTAACTCAAAACTCAAACCTTCAGAGAGAAGTTGCAACACTCAGCATCTCCTATGCCATGGTTTAGAAAGTTCCCTATTCCACCAGGAAGTTTTGAGACATTTTAGTAAACATTCCAATGACATTTTTGTATGCTCACACACAAAGGTATTTTTCAGCTTCAAGTGCTACAGACTTGGTCTAGTAGGCAATTTACTTCAGAAAACAATTTCACTTGCAATGCTTACTGAAATCAATTTAGTGATTATAATTAAATAGCAAAACAAATTACTGAAGCTATTTTCTTACTGTTCTATTACTGAACTATTGCCTTTTAAACTCATAATCCCACAGTCTAAACAGAAAGCTCCCACTAGACATAAAATAGTTCAGAAATTTTGGGGTTGCAATTTTACACCTCCTACTCTGCTTAACCCAGTTTTACAGGAGTACTCCAAAGGACAGAAAAGGACATGTCTTCTCTAGAATATTTATAGTAGGGTAAAACTGATGAATTATTAGTTGTCAAAAGGTACTTGGCTAAAGTAAACAAGGACAAGTACCTAAAAAGACAGCTTCAACTCAAAAAGAGTTTCAATACAAACTCTCTATCTAGGGTTTTCCAAGACCAAAATCCAGTTCTAGGTTTAGGACTTCATGCTGTCACTCACATCCAGCCACGCAGGGTCATTTGAAGTGAGGCTCCTGAAGGCAAGCATCTCCCATCAGTATTGTTCCAGAGTTTGCTAGCCCTGTGCTTGTCTAATATTTGAGCTCATCCCATGCAATATTAAATGCTAATTACTTATTCAATTATTTGATAATGGGATGATCAATACATCAGAACAGTTATTACTGAGCTCTCTATATCTATGCAACACGCTGCTCAGGGGCTTCACTTGGAATTATATGGAGTCTGGTCCCTAGATTTAATGCCATCACCACAGACATCATGTGAAACCAACCAAGACATAAAACACTAGCTCAGAGCCTAAACACACTCCAGCTCCTAATGCAAATGTTCAGTGCTCACCTGGGGCAGAACTCCAATTTTAGTTTGCTCCAAAGGGAATTTAATTCCTACATATCAAAGCTACTCTGCAAAGCAAACTGATGTTTTCTATGGTAAATTTAATACAGCAAAGGCACTTTGAAGATACACTACTGCTCTAAAAAAACTAAACAAGACAAATGCAAAGCCTATGACTGCTGCTGAAGTAAGCAACCAGCCATTGCAGGCAGTGAAGTTCAGGACACAGCCAAGCAGACAGCAGGCATCTGCCTTTCAGTGAGCTCAAATGCTCTCCACACTGAATGCATTGATTAGACACCACTCAGCTATAAGAGCAACCTAAAGGCACAGAGAGAACCTAAATTTATTTCATCTTAATCCCACTCTGAACCTAAGTTATCTTCTCCTGGTAATACATGTCTCAAGACTAAGCCTCTTTAGCCTTCCTCTTAAGAAGTAGGAGGATACAGTTTTAAGTATCAGATTGAAAATTTATTTAGAGTATTCAAAGGTAAAAAATAAAATCTGAACTCAAATAATTTTTCAAGTGCTAAGTTCCACTTAGCTCCATTAGAACACCTTGTGTTCTTTCAGGTTGTCTCTCCACAATTACTGTGACAAATGTCCCTTAAAATGTTTGCTGGCACACGTTCTCTACCTACAAATGAATTATAACTGCCTCAGCAACCTCTGAAAGGGACATCTTTCATATTACCTCGAACAAGGTCTGTTGTGCTACAGCCACTTAATTGCCAGTTGCTTACGACTAATACAGTGTTCTTGCACTCAAAACAACTTCCCAGACTCTTGCAGAGACATTACCTAGGAGAACTGATAAAGCAATGCCTTCTGATATGTATTAATATACAAGCTTAATGATCAACCTAACTTTTCAAGCACCAAACTCGGTGGAAAAAAATGGGCATAATGTTTGCAGGACAATCTGAAGCATGGAGCAAGCAGGCTGCTCACTTGCCCATGTTCCTTTAAGTGCTCCTCTAGCTTTTTGACACGTCAGGTGTTTGTGCTCAGGAGGAAGGGGATCTACTTTGAGCTCAGATCCCCGTGTTCCCATTTCACCAGCACATTTGCGCAGAGGAGCAGAAGTGGAGCTGTCCAACACAGGAACATGGAGCTGCCTTGACTATGGCACAGAACAATCACAGGGCAGCCATTGATAAGCTCTTCCTATTTTCTGCACAGGTTTTCAGTTAAGGGAGGTGAAGAAAATTACAGTTATGTCTTCAGGCATATAGTGACAAGTACTGTCCATACCTTAGGGATACATGCAGGCATTCAGTGGATATCAGTGTTAAATTCTTTTTCAGTGACACTTCAGGAAAGCAAAGTTAAAATATCACCAGATTCATTATATTTAAAGGGCAGCAGCATTTACAAAAACTACTTGAAATTCTTCTGACAGCAGCTTTAAACGTTTCAGGGGATTGTTGGCTTGTTTGGTGTTAGAATAATCAGGATGGAGTTTGGCACAGAGAAAATTTCATGGTTTTCCTGGAGGAGCTGAGAACTTGGTAACTTTGGACAACCTTGAAACCAGATGAACTTAAAAATTCTAATAATCCTCCCAATGCCTAACCCTTGAGTGTCAGACCATCAATCAGTCTGAAACCTTCGTCAAAGTAAAATCCTAAACTATCAGTAAGTATCTAACACACAAAATAGGCATTCCTCACCATCATGACAAGTTAAAGCAATAGAATTATTCAAAAGTAAGCATTCACTATTTGCATTTTAAATACTTACAGACTATTTAGTCTTACCTACTGTTTTCTTTTTATTCACTGCACTGTCTGCCTTATGCCTTTTCTGTAAGGAAACAAAACATTTCATTACACCTCATTACACTTCATCACAAATTCCAGAACCATTATAGCTAAAAATAGGACAAACTGCAAGATGATACATTGGATCCTTTTTGCCTTTATGGGAGGTTTTTTTGTGGTTTTTTTAAGTCACAGGTCATCTAAATCTAAATGGTTTGTAAAACAGTATAAAAACTGTAATTATAAACTTCAAAGTGAAAGTCTCCATGTTGGAAGGTTCAAACCTTTATCAGTGGTTAAAAAAAAACAAGTCTCCAAATCTGGGGGGTTTTTTTGAAGAAAAACAAAAGGAAAATAAGGACCACAATATTTAGATGGCAGATTTACTATAAATTCCACATGCTGTTGTTTAGACTGATAACCAAATGATTTCATTCATCAGTACTTTGCAAAGCAGAAAGTCGTCATTCTGATGGAAAGAACACAAGCAGGTTAGTGTAGATTTTCCCCCAAACAGTCTTCTCTGTCCTTAAGTTGCTTGCTTCCCTCCTAATCCCCATTTTCAAGACCATGTAAAAAGGCCACATATTTGTCAGAACTCCACAATGTCTTTCTAATAAAAGCATTAATAAGCAAGTTTGTAGAGGGAGAAACAAATGTCCTGATTTCTACTGTTTTCTTGTTCACCAACTATAGTGAAAATACTTATTTCAGTGTGTTACAGAAATTCTAGTCAAGCACCTTGAAAGTCAAAACAGTATTTTGCTGCTGTTGAGCAATGACTCAAGAGACTTCAGCGATGCATGGCTTTATGGCATTTTATAGCTCTTTTTTTGAGACATTTGGTCTTTAGCACAGCCTTCCCCATAATCATACTCACATAATCTTCTATAATTTCTTTGATGCCAGCAACTGTTAAAATAAATAGCAATGGCACCAAGGTGGTATATCTTCCTGTTGGAGAGACATCTGGAATTTGCTGTGAACAGAGGGGAAAGAGACTCATTTTATATTTGTATTTAAAGTTAATTTCTAGAACATTTAGAATTTTAAGCAAAGCTCTCAGAAGGGAGAACACAATGTTCTCTGATTTACTGTGTGATTTGTGCCTCACAGATATCCAATTTCAGTGGGCAAACTAGCCTACAGTCTAGGCATTGTTTGAAGAAACAATAGCAAAGTTAGAAGATACTGTTGTTGTACGTGCCTTCAATTCTATTTATCTTCTCTTTACAAGAAAATTACACAAATTATATAATTGCCATGGAAGCAGTGGTAATCTGGCCTAAGCAGAAGTTTCACAAGAAATTCACATATTCTTTTCTCACAATGGTCAATAGCTCCATGTTTTATGACACCACTTATTAAGAATAAAAGAGGCTTGACTTTACAAACAACATAGAAAAAAAGTCTTCCAATTTCAATTAGCAACTATCTACCCAATTAATATTACTATTAAAGTAAGTTTAGGAATTGCTTCGCAGTTAAGCATAATAACAGAAATAATTTGTACTGCATTACCATTTCATTTTATAAACAAGGCAAAGCTATGTAACAATACCTGCAGTAAGGCAATGAAGAGGAAGAATGCATTTGCAGCTTTTCTTATCTGCTCATACAGGAATCGAGGTAGAAATGTCACCACGCTGTACTTGGCTGTGCTGCAGGGTAGAATATTTTCAGCTTAGTACTGCATCAGAATATCAGGTGGGGGATCATGACCAGAAAGTCGAAAAGCCAGTGTTAGAAAGCACTTCAAAGATAACAAAGTAAAGACATATTTAGAATAGAGGAAGCAGTTGCTTTGGTTAGGATGAGGAGCTGTACCAAACAAAAGAGGTATCACACAGACCCAGAAGGCTGCCAGGCCAACTTCTATCACTGGTACCTTTGTTGTTGGATGAGTTATCAGGCAACTGACCATCCATCCAAACTTCAGCTTGCTTGAATAGGCAAGCTTTCTTTTCAGTTCTAACCGCTTGATCAGGGGCTTACCTCTCACCAAAACACAGAATTTAAATGTTGGGGGAGGCAGAGCTGAATGAGAGAAATTAAAAATTTTGCAACTCACTTTTAAAATGCCTCATTTCCTACTTCAGAACAACTTACACTCAGCTATGAATAATCCTCCAGAACAATACACACTTTTTCAGCTAATGTTTTTGGCTTTCTTCCTATTTAATATATACATATATATAAATATTGTAACTAACACATATATAACTGAATTATAACTACTATTTCTTCTGCCTTAAAACAAAAACATACTGCACTAACCAGTCTTAATCACCTATGTAATTTCTTGTCATCTTCACATCAAATCCATAACGGGCATGAGTACAACTTCAGGAAAAATGTGTCAAAGTGGACATGATAATTATCCATTAGCTCAGAACCTTCACTTACTGAACTACTGGCCATCAGCACGAGTTGGAGTTTTAACAACAGAGCACATGCCATTCAGTAGACCTTGCAAAGGCCCAACAAGCAATGGCAACAAATTTGAGGCATCATTTTGTTTGGGTGCTGTAGTTTCAGTTTCATTTCAGGTGTCTTTTTTTGTTTGTGCTTTGTTCCGGTTTGGATTTTTTTAAGAAGTCTTGTATTTCCAAGCAACTCAGAATACTAAGATACTTAACTTTCAAGAAAAAAAAAAAAAAGTTTCCCAATTCCTGTTTTACTAATGTTTCCTAGCAGTGCCAAGACCATCTCTCCATTAAGTCTAGTCCTCTCTCTCCCACCAAAAAGCCTTCCAGATCAACTGAAATGCACAGCATTGCTGTTCAGAAATGACAAAGGACTAGGATAACCAAATGCTTTAGCTACATGATCTGCCTCTCACAACAGGCTGCTGCTATGCATAAAACTCTTACTACTTTGATCCACAAGCAGCTGAGTTCAGTGGGGTTCTCTTACCCCTGCACGGGCAAGGTAAGAGAAGCACATTTTCCAGCTTATTGCTTTAACCACCTCCTTTTCCTCATCTGTCCCATCCCCAACTCCAAGACATCTAACTAGACACTGCTGCATCTTTCAAACTCAAACAGTAGCTAGATGCAACAAGGCACAGTTTGTTATAAAAGGCTGTTTTGAACGCTAAAGAAGAATTAGTGAGGCTAGTTAAAAATAAAAAGGACCGATTAAAAATCAATTAAGATGCATGTTCTCTTGGGAACTTGCCTTGTTTCCTCTTCAAGCAACTACAAATCCCTTTCTATTTCTACTACTGCTCACCAGAATAGAGTATTTAAATACTCAATATTTTACAGAAACTTTAAGTGGCTGGACTTCATCATGGCTCACGTCTACTAAGCCAAATGAGTGAAATCATACATCCAGGTTTAATGCAAGTCCAGTTCTTATATAAATGAAGTTACTTGCTTCAAGTGCTGTTAATTCCTTCCAGCTCAAAATACTTTTTTTTTTTTGGTTTTAAGTTACATTTGCTTGGTCTCATGTGCAATAACCTTCCTTTAATACAGAACATAATTAAACACACATCTCAGAATTACCTTAAATATATGGGTTAATCAAGTTCACAGTTTAGACCCAGAAGCAAACTCGCCAAGCAGCACTAATTAGACATCAAGCAATGACAGATTTTTCTATCAGAAGAGTATTCCTCTAGGTATCACATTGCTATGATTATAAGAACACAAGAATTTGACTGCAACCAAGCTGAAACATTTATTAATACCATTCTACCACCTACCAACTTCACAGCTAGCTGGCTCAAACATGATTCTTGCTCTAACAATTATGTTAATGCCAAAACAATAAGGCTCTTTTGAAAGAGGTTTGTACATACTAAGTCACTCCATGTATTCTGTTGCTTAAGTAACTTGACAGATGCCCACAGAAAACAGATACAGCTCTAATTAGAGGCGACCACAGTCAGCTGTTATCATACAGGCCAGGAACAGCAACTACAACCATGAATAAAAAGCAGATACATACTAATCAAAAGGAAAAAGTCTTTAAAAAATCTAACTAGCAGTCTAAGCTTGACAGGAGCATTCAACTGATTTGGCTCTGAAGAATAGCTCTTCAAATGATAAATACAATACTTATTTTTAAATAACATTTTAAAAAAAATCTTGTGCTCCCTTCCAAAAGACAGATAGATGTGTTACAACTTCAGGATAATCACAGCTCAGGAAAATTGAAATCTACATATGAACAGGTAGAAACTTCAGTCAGCTCACTCATAGCACAGCTTTGGTCACTAAAAATAAATAACTGTCAGGTTAGTGCTCTGACCAGCCCCAACCAGAGCCACGCTAACTCCAAGAATACAAGGTCTTCAGCTCACAGAACAGGTTGAGGCAGGTAGAGGAGGGAAGCACAAGGGGGGAAACAAACAACAAACTGGTTTCTCGTAAAGCAACAGCTACTAACTATGCAAATCTTGCTTAACTACACAAGTTTAAAGGTTGAACAGGTGTGCAAACATGAGAGGAGATGTCTGATGTCTCCTCTACACCTGCAAGTTAATTCACATAAGTCACGATTCAAGTTACAGCACTGTGCAAGTCAGGAGGAACAATACCAAACCCTGCTAAACAAATTTATTTGGATACACCTGACTACAGCTGGCTTTGCCCCCACTGCTTCTAGGGCAGCACAGAGATTTTTCTGAAAGCAATCACTGTATAATTTACAAAAGGTTAGTATCATTCACATACCTTAACTTACTACCATATTACTAAAGTACCAAGCATTACCTCGCAATTTTAAAAACAAATGAAACTCAGTAGCAGCGCTCCAATATAGTTCCTCTGTTTATTAATAGGTAACTTTTGCACAGCCACTCCCATTGTTGCCTTTTTCCCTGTTTCCCAAAAACATTTTATAGAGTCAGGTTTTACTTTACTGACTAATGGCTCAAGAGGCAAAGGCTGTCAGTAATGGAGGCAGAGCAGCTACTTCCTTGAGACACTTGTGTGTACTGGCAATATGCAGCTGAGCACAATCTGCACTTTTCCAGTCAGCCATCTAAAGCACTTCCAACCCTTCCTTTTAATGGAAACTGAGATGAACCTCACCTTCAGGATAATCATGATTAAGAAAACAGGAGCTCCTTGAGATACATGGGGTCTCATTTCCAGGGGTCACAAGTACAATAAACTGTCCTTTCCTAGACAGCATTCACACAAACCTACTCATGCCACGGTTCACATACCTGAAATGCTCTCCAAGAGCTGAAGAATGAGTATCCCTTGATGTCAGTGCTTTTAACACACATCAATTTGCAGGAACAATTACTATGAAAGCCAGGCACAGACACCTGAACTACTGCAAAGGGCTGGGTAATTAAAGTGAATGCAACAGACTTGAACTCCTCTCTCACCAAACAGGCTTTGTGTCCATCAACGTGTAAAAAGGTCAGATGCCCAGTCATGGAGAAGGAAAAGAAAAGCCCCAGAGAACCCAAGATGATCTGCTTGACTGAAGAGCTCAAATACAGACTTTAGTGGAATGGCGTTTGCATGCTAAGGTCCTGCCAGGCACAGGACACTTAATAGCAAGACTGACATCAGCATCTGAGGTTCTGCTAAAGCTCTCAAGTACAGAGATAGGATAACAAACTCCCTCCATACAGTCACCACTGCAGCAGGAGGCACAGCAGTAAGCCTGATGTACTTCAGGAGATATCCACAGAAAAAACAACATTCAGCTATTACATTGAGCACAGAGAATGCCCATTTATAGGAACATCTCATCAACTAGCTGCTGCCATGTAGAATACTGAGGAGGTTGCTCTAAAGTGCAAGTGTCACGAACAAGGTTCTCAGCAGTTGCGTGCATATGACAGTGAAACGTCATCTACCTCCTTGCACATAGGGAAGATGGTGTACTTTCTTGAAACTTGCTAAAGAGACAAAAATCAACTGTCTACAAGTTCCCAAAAAATACATCACGAGGGCTTATAAGAACCAATTACTTATATGCCTAGGAAATTATTATTGTTTGACTGAAAATTAGGTCCTAAATAACCATTTCTGGTTTTATAACAACAGGGAGCCTGAACAAATGCAGCCCCCTCAATTCAATTGAAGGGCCTTGCTCTGCCAGATGAATCCTCAAGATGACAGCTCCTACAGAGGAAGACTCCAGCCAGAAAGGGTTTATGGGTTAACACTACTCTGTTTATGGCTGTACGCTGCCAGCCAAGAAAAGGGTATGTGGTGCTTAAATACCTGAGACAGTCCCTGAGCTTGGGACAGAGCAGAGGAGCATGAAAGGAGCAGGACTTGCTCTTGCATAGTAAAAAGTGCAATAACTTGAATACTGCAAGACACTATTGCTTAAAGCTTGCCAGAACAAGACAAAAAACCAAGAGTCGCCACATTATATCTGTCACACAGCACTGGAACAACCACTGTCCACAGTCCAAGAGCCTATTTTGTTTCCTGCACTCTGCTACAGATTCTCCATAATACCAAAGATATTTCATATATACAAGTTCATATACTGTCAAAAGAGAAAATGGATTTGAGGGACATTCTTCTGCTTAGCTACTGAAATGTCAAACCCTGAAAGATTTCCCAAAAAAGCTGCAGCAGAACTGTAGAAGACGAACCTGTTGTCTGAAATTATCCACAGACAATGAAACTGATTGAGAGTATTCAAATGCACTAGAATTAATCAACTTTAACTTCGATTGATAACAATTGTAGCAGCTTCCAGCTGAAGAAACTTCTCAGTGGGATAGTATTCATCTCAAGCACCTCAACACTTCCCTACATTTCCTTACTTCTTTATAGTATGGGCTCCCACCAGAAGCCACTAAAAGCACCACTGTTTGAAAAACTTGTTCTTCCCCTCGTTTGTTACAGGTGGAACTGATCACAACTCAGAATCCATGAGGCTTCTTTGCTCAAATCATATGATTTAGAGGAAAATTATGGCTTCACACAAGATTAAAAGTCAAGACATATTTACACAGCCCACTAATTTCCCTGCAGGTCAAGTTCCATCAAAACTTGCTTTATGAAGGCCACAAAGATTTGGGTCTGCTGCAATAAGAAAACAAAACTCTTCAGAAAAACAGTTTATTCAAGTTAAATTCAAGGTCTCATAAGGAAAAGAAAAAGAAAAAAAAAAAAAAGGAGACAGCCATCAGCTAGACAACCAGCCACTACTGTTGAGGAGTGTTTTAAACAAGGGAAAACCTAAATTAGCACAGACGTCTCAGATCATTCTTACATAATTATTTTCTAGTCATGTGCATCCTGAGTGTTGCATCCAACACCAACACCTAACAAAAAGGTGGAGGCCAAGTGCAATACCAGTGGTTACCATTGCTCAGGCAGGCAAGTAGTGTTATCTGCCCTCGCGCACAAGCTCCTTCTCAGGACTAAAATGAGCAGGCTGACAAACCCAGCCTGGCTGAACTACCTGCACTTCCTCCCAAGCTTATCTTCAACTCAGCTCCTATCCTTACAGACCACTGCCAAGACAAAAGTACATGAAAAAGCACGTACTATGAGTTCCTATCCACTGAAGCACAACAATTCCATTACTTTCTAGTTCATTAGGATCACCTCCTAACCAGGCAAGGATTTGTTAGAACTTCTAACCTGAAATACCTTGTTCTAAATCACCCTGATATCAGCAGCCCTACTGCCATACATAAGTAACAAAAGACTGCAACGACTAATGTAATTGATGTTTTTTATCAAAGTAAATACTATTTCCACTAGGAAAGTCTCCTACAGTAGCACAGTCTTCCTACAGAGTAGGCACTGCCACAACTGCTTACGCTCAGTTTAACCTGAAAACCAGACCACGTGTCACATTTAATAAAAGCAAGAGCATTTTTGCTTGAAAATCCAGTACCCTGGAGGCTTTTCCTAAAGCATGCAAACAGAAAAGGCCTTTCCATGAGTTTTCTATTCATGAAATGCCTAGAAAAAGGGGAACAGATTCCTGGCTGTTTTTCAGTAACAAATACCTTAAACAAAGACTGTTTAGAAAGAGTACTAAAAGCTCTGAAGGCATGATATTGCTTCAGCATGCATGTGAGGTCATCTCTACAGTAATACACCCTTGCTTTGCAGTAGCCCTGATGGCAAGTACAACTCAATAAAAACAGCTGACCGACACAGTTAACCTCAAAATTGTACTGTCTAATAAAGTAAGCTTAGTACCACATTTACTTACTGTGCAAACACAGAATAGCCTCCACTTAAACACACAGCACTGATATGAAGATGACTGAAAGAAAATATTAAACAACTCATACAAGGTAACTAGCTGTCTAAAAGCCAGCATGTGCTACCTTCAGTTGTAAAGCCAATTTTTAACTGTAAATGTCACCACAACTTAAGCAGTATTTATTTTAGTGACAAGCAAGGGGCTGGCAGAAAAAAATTAATATTTAGTCAGTCTTGAGAGAATTATCTTCACAACTCACAGAAACTATGTGGAATGCAGTTATTACACTTCTTAAACTGTACTTGGGTCCACTTGAGATAATTCCTAGCTCTTCTACCTTTTTCTACAGACCACTAGCATTCAAGGAGATCTAAGAACTCAGTTTAATTCACTCGCTGTGTTGCTAGTGGTGATTTATGAAATCCATCGTGCCAAAAACCACCAGAACAATTTCAGGATACCAGAGAGCTCAACATGCAGCAGGTGAAAGGGCACTAGAACTCCCACATTTGTGTTTTTTTACATCCAGACATTTAATCTAGGCAAAATTCAACTATTTAACCCCTATTCCAGGGGTTCTTGCCCTAGGAATAGCCCAAGACCAAAGATGCAGCAGCTGGTAAATACACTGGTATAATCTCTAAACACAGCATCAGGCCCACAATAACAAGTACTTTTAGTGAATTTTAATGGCTAAAATAATCATTCTAGAGCTGTACCCAAGCCTTTTTCACTGTGGTAGATTGCAGTATCAGCAACAGCTGCACTGCAGGAAACAAGTTTTTGCTTATTTTTAAAAGTATGTTACACTAAGTATTTTTCTTCACTTAAAAACACTACCTACCTAGAATTAAAAAGAGTTAGAGGATTAGTTTAACACATGATTAGACTTGTACCATTCAGATTATAGTAATACATCCCTTCTTTGAAGAATTTCAAAATGCTGTTCTGCAGTCAGGCAAGTAATCTGTTCACATGACAACAAGAGTATTTCAAATCTAATACAAACAATAAAACAAACGGCCAGTGCCTGAAGTCTACTAAGAATAAACCAAACAGAAAGAGGCATTTTTGCCTAAAGCACACGAACACATTTTGGTGCGAGATGAACGCTGGGCTATATCACATAGGTGGAGAGAAACTCACCGGCACGTAGCAGACTACAATCCACATTGCCTCAGATCACAGAGAACACTACTCGGGTTACAAGGGTCAATACTAATTGGTTAGTGATACCAGCGACTCCTGTTTCACCAGTGAGAACCTCCCCACACATTCAGAAAGCATTAACACCTCTAAATCACAACTGACTTCTACAGTACCTACAAAAAAGCCAATAAAGCAATGCACTTGGGTTCATTTAACACAACACTCACGAAATAAAAAGAAAAACAAAGATTGTGTCTACAGTTCTGTCACCAGCAAGCATCCTGAAAACACTGATGGGACAGTCTGGGACCACAGATAAACAGTAGTCTGTTTAATGCAGCACTTATGATTCCACTAGAAACCTTATTACAGTCTTCAGGGCTAAATTCCCCAGTCAAAGTGCTACTGCCTCATGAAAAAAGAAATTGACTCGCACCTGTTTACTTGAGTGTTAAGACCCTGTACAGTTTAAAAGTAAACACTGAAGGCTTTTCGCTCATTATCTTTTCTAACAGAATTTATTTTTTGCCTGTATGGGAAATAAGTTTCTGAAGTAAGGATTTTCTGGATTTTACAATGCAACTTTTGGGACCTCCCTAAGAGATCAATCCACCAAAGTCTCTTTTGATAATAAACTTCTGAATAAGACCTTTGGATTCAAGATCCATTAAAAACAAACAAGTTGAATTTTGCCCTTCCTGACTGCTGCACTGTCCAACCTCCCACTCAAGCCACAAACTGAGACTGAACTTGGGGTCCTGATTCAGATGCAAGTCAGATTTGCACCAGGCTGCACTACCAGACCTGGAATAGAAGGATATTACCTAGAGCAACATTTACAAAACAATTCCACTGCCTTCAAAAATTTGGAGACCATTTCTAACCTTACAGTTATCTCAGCACACTTGCTCCTCCAGGACTAATAAACCAGAAGTCCAACTTCTTCAAATCACTTAACTGGTGATTTTTACTACATGCACTGGAAGAAATTCATATTACAGTACTACTATACATTCAGAACAAGACACTGATGTCAGAGTAGATTCTTGTATTACTATGAAACATCCAGCAACTGTATTTACATGAAAACAAAATTTATACAACATTCTAACTTCAAGTAAAACATCCAGTCTTCACCGAGGATACATTAGGAAAAGTGTTCATGCCATTATTTTGGTCATCTCAGAAGCATTAACACAGCATTCAAACCCTTACCACCACACTCCACCTTACAAGCCAATAGAGAAGCTTGTTTCCCATCTTGTGGGTTGACCCTGGCTGGACACTTGGCACTCCCTGATCTGTTCTATCATTCCCCTTCTCAGCAGGAGAAGAGATTGAGAAAACGTCATGGGGAAAAAAAAACAACTCATGAGTCAAGACAGAGGCAGTTTAATAAAGCAAAGGTCACATAGAGAAGCAAAGGACAACAAAACATTTACTTCCTACTTCCCACTGGCAGGCATGCCCAGCCACTTCCCAGGAAGTAGGGCTTCAGTACACAACGGTTGCTCCAGAGCACAAATGTCACAGTAAGTGGCACAAAGCTGCGCAGAGTGACTGGAAATTTCCTCAATATAAACGTTTCATTTCTTACTGGACTTAAAAGTACAGAGATGCTCTGGTCAAACAGACAAGTGTTTAAGTTATGTATCCTGAATACGTCAAAACAGGTACAAGTTAGTTTTTGTAAAAACAAACACTTAATACCACAGTACAGCTGTGTTGGCCAAAGTTATAAAATTTATTCATTTTTTACATATTTCAAAGCTTCTAAAATGCTTCACCTGAAAACAGAACATAATTTACCCTTTATTAAAAGGTTCAAAAAGTAAAACATACATTAAGTTTTTCAAACTGAACAGAGAAGGACTGAAGACAGGTAGAAGAGGTGTTTCTACAGATGTAATCACTGCTGTTACAGTATAATAATAGTGACAGCCTTATACCTGCACATGTCAAGGGCCAAGCTAAATCTAGCCTGCAACAGGCAGCACTGTTTTGAAACAGCTTGTTATAAAGTCCCAAGAATACAAAAGTTCGCCATTTCTCTGCACCTTCTCATAGTCTGATTTATACTTGAGAGTCTGTGGAAATAAGAAATATTTCTTCTTCCTACATCCTCACACTTCAAGACTTCTGGAAGCATTAGTGCCATCTTGCCACACACTTGACTCTTGCAATAGCACTACATACTACTTAGAAGTGAGATCAAGAGAATAATCCATTTTTATTAACTTATGCAAAATCAGTTTGTCTTTATACTCCCACAAACACTGGAATTCACTTTTACCAGTGCTTCTCTACCCACAAAGTCAAGCAGTTCAAGATGTTAAGAACATCTCACACAAAATGCCATATCACTAACCTACCCTCCTCTATGCTCTGCACTTCCATTTCCTGCTGTATTTTACTTTGTTTTGAGCAAGCTTTTCACACCACCCTTAATTTAGAAAGCTTCCTATGAACATTCACAAATTCCCACTGTTATTCAGAGAATCCTCGATGACTACCAAAAATACAAGTCAGAACTCACACAATTTAAAACCAGCTGGTTTATTATTTTCAGTTTAATTTTCCACAAGCCCTTACATACAGGCGTTTACGTGCTCACCCAGCACCTTGCTCTATGGTACACTGATGCTTCCTAGGGAGACAAAACATCTGCAAATCCATCACTACAGAGAAATCCAGTGCCGAATGAATTTCTGAAGCTCAACACAGTCAAGTAAGAAAGTCCAAAGGCAACAGAGAACTGCAGTTCCTCAGGAGAAACTCCAATATACTTAAGTAACTAAGGCCTCCTTACTCAGATATTACAAGCTCAGATCACCTTTGCCTTCAGTCCCACCAGGCTGAAGGAAAAAAGCTAATCCAGAGGATGGAAAGAGCACAGGCAATGTCTATCACCCTTTAAAAGTCAAGAGATCAAAGCTTTCTTACTAAGCAGCAGCAAATCATTATAAAGCCAACTTAATTTCCAAGTGACACTAAGGAGCTAAGGTTCCTAATCAGGTAATGAAAGTATCTATTTTGCTATTACGCTACCTGCATTTTGTCCTATCCCTCACATACCAATATTCCTTATGACTCAAAGTTTACCTGTCAAGAGGCAAAGATGCAAAAAGGTATTGAGAAACTTATACAGCTCCCAGGGGGTGGCTTCCAGACAGCAAATTGGACACAGCTGCTCTTTAGTAATAGCACTGTCAGGAACAAGCTCTTAGTAGCAGAGTCACACACCACTTTCCTGTAAGATTTAGCCAGATCAGAACAGAATCCCTTCTGGAAAACCTAAACTACAGATTCTGCCAACCCTCTACTCCCTGCTTTTCCTTCTTAAAGCAGGGAAAGCACAAATGGTCTATGCACAGGAAACTGTTAAACTCAATTAGTCATGGAAAAATAAAGAAAGAAAAGCTCCGCTGTTGCTACCCACATAGAATAAGAAAGATACTGAGGAAATGTGTAATTTCTACTGCTCCTAAACCATAGACTTTCCCAGACAAGTACGAAACAAGTCCAAGATGAGGAGAAAAACCTATAAATAAGTTGCTGTGGTGCCCAGAACACCAGGACCCTGCCAAAGGATATTCTTAGAACTGCCCTTGGTAATACACACAATAAACCAGATAATGGTAATCATCACTTCAGCAGGATATAAAACTCCTCTTTTTTCATTAAGGTATTCACTGTGTAAACTGTTCCTTGAACAATAACCCAAACATCTGCATTAACAAACAGAAGCCTGCTAAACAATGCTCCTCCTTAGTCATGACAAGGGCCATCTGTTCATCCAGCTAACCCAGCTAACCCCAGGCAAGTGTGGCAAGCACCACTACAACTCCCTCACGCTATGTATCCTTGTATTCCATGTTTCAGTCCACGTTATTTGTGTTTCCAAACTGCAACAACACAGCTTTAATCATATCACCAGAAGTATCAACACACACACACCCCTACATTAAAGGCTCCAAACAGAAAATTATCTCCGGTCTTCAGTTAAAGACACCAGTGGACCACAGTCTTTTACACATAGGGATGCCAGCTTGTAGTCTTCTGCAGCCCTTCTTGTCCCGTTACATGCACTTTCTCTTTTCTTCCATCCTATTCTATACATTTTTATATACTTAGCCTGATTGTTCTTTCAACCAAATGCTACTTTTTAAGGGGACACTCCATGGAGTTTACTGGATTCTACTCAAAACTACCACTAAATGTTCACAGGTTAACCCCTGCATCCAGAAATACTTGAGTAGGTCCAGTTATTCCAAAACTCAGTGCCCTGCTGAAGTGAATACCTTTTCGTGCATCTTGCCCACGCAGCTCTACCAGCTCCCTGCTCTCACTACTGCCAGGGAAGCAGCGCATCTCTTGCTGCTGCTGGCCAGACCCTGGAACCCACGGCAGACAACAAAACCACCCGCCTCGGCAGACACACGCTTTATTGTGTTGAAACCTGGCGTGTGCAGGGCCGAGGGGCAAGGGAGAGAGATCCGAGCCCTCCCAGCCCACGGCCGCGGGGTGTGCGGCTACCGCCCGCAAAGAGAGAAGCGGGGACCGCTCCGTACCTGACCCAATTGTCGCGGAACTTGCTCTGCTGGGGCTGGTTCAAGTAAATGGTGCGGGCTGGTGCCTCGTCCAGATCCGCCGCGGACGTGGCTCCGGACATCTCATCATCCGCCTTCTTATAGCCCGAGGTGGAACAGACAGGTCCTGCAAGGAGAGCGCGGAGGGCCGGCGGTCAGCGCGGGGCCGCACCCAGCGGAGCGGGG